>OY728156.1:549464087-550089087 GCA_963277665.1 Viscum album
CATTTTTCCTCTTAAAATTTAAAACTCTCATAATATTAATAAAATTATTTAACTTGATAGAAACCATGGAAGTTTTTAAATTAAATCCCAATATAAAAAAATGTTTTGATAGGAGAAATATATTTTCATTTTGTGTATTTTCAAAAAATTTAATTTCCAAATTTGGAAAAACCTAAAAATATATCTCATTCTGAAACCAAAAGAAATATTAGTTATATAAATTTTTTTTAAAATTAAAATTTATGAACAATTATTTTAAATAATCATTGGAGAAAACAAAATATTGTTATGTATATTTTTTAAAATATTTTGATAGAAGAAATCATTTCCCAACCAAAGCAGAAATAAAGTATGTTTTTTTAAGAAAATTATTTCAACTCTAGTTTAAAACCAAAAAGAGTAAAATAAGAATAAAACATAAAAACATGACTATAAAACATAAGATAAGAAAATAAATTCTATTTTATAATAGTGAAGTGATTCCCCAAAGAGGTTATGATTTATTTCCTTCTATACAAATTCAATATCTTTTATAGATTGTGATATACAGAATACAAATTTTAATTGAAAATAATCTATTAAAATATTATTAAAACATGTACATTATCAAATATTTAATATTATTATTTTTTATAACTTTAATATAACCCACTAACTGAAAATAAAAAGTGTTTGATAAGAAAAATAATAATATATTTCTAATGATCACTTAATAAATAATTATTTTGATTTTTCCTATAATAATTGCATTATATTAGTTATGAAAATTTATACAAGTTATTAAAGAATAATATTTTTTAATAGTATAAAATTATAAAATAATAATTTTTAATATATTATTATAAGTGTAATGACCTGGAACCACTGAGTCAATTACTTTTCCAAAACACTGCTCCACCGAAATGGTGGAACCTGTCACATGGGCACCGGTTGCGGTGGCACCGTGAAGGTTGCACACTAGTCTCGATGGCATTATGACGGTGGAACCAATAATAGTGGAACCGTGACTGTCTCACACAAGACACGGTGGCACCTAGACAGTGGAACCAGTGAAAGTGGAACCAGTGAAAGTGGAACCAGTGAAAGTGGCACCATAAGGGTGATACCATTATGGTGGCACCTTGTCCTCACCGTGTCCTTTTCCAGTTCCCGACATTTCCGCTCCCTTAACATATCTTTTTACGTAAAGATGATTTAATACACCTTTTTATATCCATTTAAATCCCATAAATAATATCTAAAATCCCCCAAGCGTCGGGCAACCCTTAACTTACCAAAATGTGTGGTTTTTTCATCAGTGTCACTCCCTTCCCCATACCTTCTAGTTTCGCCCCTGTTACACGTTTCCTTATTGTTAAAGAAAACTGTTTAATGTATAGTCATTATGACCCCCCCCCCTCCGAGGAGAATTGTTAAATGAAAATTAATTCCATCATGTGTAACTACCCTACCACGTGGTGAATCCACGATCCAACTGTATAGCCATTCAAAATTCTATATCCCATAACAACACGATCTCATCCGCATATAGCACGAGAATTCATTAGTCTTCTTCCTCGTGGCTAGTCTCCTTTTTTTCTTTTTGCGTTTGGAGTTCCCCATCCCGAGGAAAGTGGTGCACCTATTCCGGAGCCATTCTGCTCACCCTTGGAGCCCCCAAAATTCCTCCTCTGCAAGGCGCACATCCCCAGTTCTTGGCACGTGTAGAAGAACATTGATCCTTGATCAACCAAGAAGGTATTTTTCCTTCGTCTCTCCTTACTATGTATCATGCGGGGTGGGTACACTATTTTTTCTGTGGGAATGGATGAAACCAAACCTTAACAAAGATAATAAACAGAATGTTATAGAATGATGGGGTGCGTTTTACATTTCTGCTGTACTCTTTTATAATTTCTATACGTTGTGAACTACATGGGAATACGCTTACTGAAAATCATTGCTATTTGCGGTCTTTCCTTGTACACTAATTAATCCTTGTTTTCCATGATGATTAAATAACCGTAACATTGAAATATTTTAATCACCTAAACTCGATTGGTTAAATGGATACCCAGTGAACATCAATCCTAGTGTGGTCACCCCGTTTAACCAACAGATAGAAGATCCTAAGGAATGATGTGCTTGAACCTGGAAGTTTTCCTACTCTATTTTGGTAGTAGGTGTGTTGTTTTGTTTGATTCTTATGGGGTGATGTGGATGAGGATGGGATCCTCTGTTGTGGCACAGTTTTTGGTAATGAATCCGAAGCTGGGTGGGGCTGTATCATGAGGCTTTTTTTGGTTCTAGTACTTTGAGAGATCTCACTGATCCCTTTGTTGTTGTGACTTCACAAGGGAACCGGGTGTGAATACTTAAATTGTTGTTTGGATGTTTCTCTTTCTCTCGCTTTTTGTTATGCCTCTTAGTTGCCCTGTAGTGCAGAATTCACCTAAATGGGATCACATGAACATGAAAGCATAAATTTTTTAAATGGGGAATTGGTTTTTGGAATGACTTGCGACTTGGCCGTGAGTGATGTGCTTTTCTTTTATGAATGAATAGTAATGAGGGTGTTTGTGCCTAGGTTGGTTTTGAAGCCATAGGTTGGGATGAGTGATTGTTACCTATATATATAAATGTAGTTCTTATGTTTATTATTCGCGCCCCACCCAAGTTGGGGACTTAGTGCTGAACACCCCCATTTCATGGGGCAGGGTGTTTTCCGAACACTCCTGTGAGTGGCTGGTTATTAGATCCTATTCTTCTCCCTTTCCCAAATATCCCAAGACTCTTCGGTCAAGATGTGATGACTTGCAGTCCATTATAGCCCATGATTCTTTGGGAAAGGTAGTTTTGGTGGTTTGCCCAGGTGTGCGCAGGCAGGTTGTTTCCCAAGAGTCTTCGAGATGAGGCCCAGGTGTCTTCAGGTATGGTAGTAGTTGTTCTGGACCAGGTGTTTGCGGGAATGGTTACACGTGGTGGTTCTCGCCCAAGTGTTTGCAGGTGGGATGGTGGTTGTGGCCCATGTGTTTGCGGGTAAGATGTGTGGTTGTGGCCCAAGTGTGTGCGGGCGGGGTGTGGCAGAAGGACTGCGGTAAGAAAGGCGGGAGAGGTTTGATGCATCGGATGTCTTCAATAACTTGTGGGATAGTGGTGTGGGGTACCCAAATATCGATGTGATATTACTATATTTTACATGACTTGCATTATTTTGGGATTGTTCCGTGGTGAGGCTTGGGTGGATAGTTTTCCTTGCTAGGTTCTTTGGTTACCTATTTTCTCAAAGGGCATTAAAATTCCTCTCCAATTGTGCACGAGAGTCTTTGGTTATCCCTACTAAGTATACATGTTTGCTCACCCAACGTATATATACTGCTATCAGGTTTCTAGGAGGACTTCAGGGATCTTGCAGGGCCGTAATAGCTATGGCGTCGGGATAGTTGCAGTTTTCGTCATTCTTTACTTTTGGCAATTTACCATTGTATTATCCTTCGAATTTGTGGCATTTAGTTTTGTAACATGCATATGGGAATGGTTTTCTTTGGCATTACATTTACCCCTAGTTTTGGTGTTGTTGGGATTTACTATCTTATCTCTTGATCCTATAAATGAAAAAGGCTAATTCCTTCCATATTGTCTGTGATTCTATACCTTTGGTTCTAGTCTCCACTCTGGGACCTATTGAAGGCGGGTCTCAGGGGTCCTTATCTCTCCTTAAACTTGAAGAAGGAAGAGTCTGGCAATCTATTGGCCCTTCTCTCATCTTGGTGAAGGAAGGTCATGACAGAATGGTATCTGAGGCTGAGGATGAGATATAGGATGGAGTATGGGGTTAGGCATAGTGAGGATTTCATGGGATGGTAGGGTAACTGTGCTGGGTGATATTGGTATGTGAAATAGGCCAGGGAAGACCGGATAGAACATGGGATTTTAAGGCCCCCCGTGATCCGATGCAAGGACTATGGGCCTACCGAACGACCAAATAAGGCTACACTACTTTTAGGGTAGAGACCCTACGAAAGGTTCATGCATCACAATGACTTGAGTTATTATGTTTCAATGGTGTTTTTCTTCTAGGATTTAAAATGAATACGATATGTAATAAAATTTAAGAACAATATTCTACACTACTAGGGCTTAGGCATTCCTTGTTTACCTAGTAGCTATGGCACCTGGGGGACGACCACAAGTAGTGCGGGCGATCGAGGCCCATAAGGATGACTTGGCTGATCAACAGATGGATGACCAGGAGGA
The DNA here is from genome assembly GCA_963277665.1 of Viscum album. Lineage (NCBI taxonomy): Eukaryota > Viridiplantae > Streptophyta > Magnoliopsida > Santalales > Viscaceae > Viscum > Viscum album. The sequence goes on from OY728156.1 coordinate 549,468,324, forward strand.
GGAGGACGATCAGTGGTAGAAGATGATTCATTCCTTTCAGCGGAAGACCCTCAGGAAGTACGGGGGAAGTATCTCTAACGTGGAGACAGAGAGATGGCTAGAGGAGCTGGTGATAGATTTCAGCTTGATCCGTGCTCCGATAGAGTACTGGGTTCCTCTAGCTTTAAGCTAGATGCGTGGAGTAGCACGTTAGTGGTGGATGCTTTATCTTGGGGAGAATAGGGAGGCTGAGGTGACGTGGGATGGCTTCTAGAGGAAGTTCCAGGCGGAATTCCTCTCTTCCACAATGAAGGCTAAGAAGAGGCAGAAACAGATCTCCCTCCAACAGGGAGGTATGTTAGTGAGAGATTTTGGGATCAAGTTAAAGGATCTCCTCCTCTTTTCTCTGGACCTCTTTCCCGATGAGGAGTCTCAGGAGAGACATTTTTAGGAGGCACTTTGACTCTCTCTTCAGTATGCTATTACTCCCGTCACCTTACCGACATACTTGGAGGTCCATAATAAGGCTGAAGTGGTGGATATGATGCACGCACTGGGAGGTGTATCGTGAGAGGGAATCTAGTTGGTCTAGTTGAAGGGGAAGGCCGTCAGCAGCAGGCCTTTAGCATCAAGGCCCTCTAGGTTTCGACCAGTAGGGAGCAGGCCCCAACAGTTCCAGTTTCGATCTTCTAGTCCTCTCCCTTTTTATTCGTGGCCAGGTCTGAGACGATTCATCTATGTCAGCCATGGTAACCTTCGAAATCATTGCCCAGACCGAGTACTATACAATGGAGGTGGTCCAGTGCAGCACCCGCCCCAGCCGCAACAGTTTTCAGCTAGGTTCTTTCAGTAGTATCAAAAGCAGGGACAGTGAGCTCCCGCTCCTCCAAGAGCACGCATCACAGGAGAAGGCCAACCTCATGGCGCTCCTTAGGGACCTCGAACAGGGCATGGTAGAAGAGGCGGACAAAAGCCGAGGGGAAGGTGAGCTAGGCGTAAGATGTTACATTCCATAGAGGCATCAGTTCCAGTTGGTCTCGAAGTCGTTCGAGGTACGATCAGCTTGTTTAGTACTCTTGCTTATGCCTTGTTCGATACAGGAGCTTCACACTCCTTTGTTGTGCCTAGTCTGGCCTGTGCTCTGGGTTTAGACGATGAGAGACTTCCAGTTCCCCTGGTTCTGAGCACAACAGTCAGATGTCTGACTGACTTGTTTTATGTTTTCCGAATGTGTAGACTGAGTATATGGCCACATCAGTTTATCAAGAATCTTCCACTATTGCAGATACAACCATACGATGTCATCCTAGGTGTTGACTGGCTATTCTCTGTATGTGATGTCATTGACTGCTTCTGAGGAAGGGTTGTGTTTTCATATTTGGGCGGCTGACATGTCACTTTCATCGATGATCGAGGTGGTGAGAAAAGCACCAGGTAATAGTTTCCCATCCTTTCCTTGTTAGATGAGCTATTAGCGGAGTCAGTGGATTCATAAATGGTGGATGTTCCAGGGGTCATCAATGAGTTTATGTACGTCTTCCCTGAAGAGGTGGTAACTCTACCCCCTCAACATGATGTTGAGTTCGGGATAAACTTGCAAATTGGTGTCCATCTGTTTTCAATGGCTCCCTACCGGATGTCACCTTCTGAGTTACATGAGTTGTGGATTCAGATTGATGATCTGATGAAGAACAATTTTGTTCGACCATGTGTGTCACCATGGGGTTCTCTAGTCTTGTTCACAATGAAGGCATATGGTGGTCTAAGGCTATTCATAGTCTATAGGAGACTAAATCACGTTCAAGAATCACTACCCTCTTTTGTGGATAGATGATCTCTTTGACCAGTTTAGGTGATTAGGTTGGTTCTCTAAGGTCGATTTGCGGTCTGGATATCACTAACTAAGGGTGAAATAGGGTGACATCTTGAAGACCTCCTTAATGTGCAGATATGGGCACTTTGAGTTTTTAGTCATGTCATTTGGCATTACGAATGCACAAGATTTTTTCATGGGACTCGAGAACTCCATCTTCTGGGAATACTTGGATTGGTTCATAGTCATGTTTATTAATGACATTCTGATCTACTCAAGACCAGAGGAGGATCACACTAATCACCTAAGAATGGTTTTAGAGGTCCTCTGACAACACCACATTAATGGAAAATTGTCAAAGTGAAAGTTCTAGACACGATAGGTGCACTTACTTGGGTACATGGTATCCGAGCAGGGAATAGCGCTGGACCCATCGATGGTCGAGGCGATTGTTTCTTAGGCAGCACCAAAGAATGTGGAAGAGGTTCGTAGTTTCCTTGGACTGGAATGTTACTACTAGAGCTTCATACCCAACTTCTCTTGAGTTGAAACATCTTTTACATCCTTGACCAAGAAGGGCAGGGCCTTCGTGTGGAATGGGAAGTGCAAGGAAGCTTTCAGATATATGAAGTGGAAGTTGGTAAGTGCCCCTGTCCTGAGGTTTCCAGAAGAAGGGGCAGTGTATGAGGTGTTCTGTGATGCTTCAAGAAAAGGCCAAAAGTGTGTACTGATGCAATGATAGGGGGTGATCTCTTATGGGTCTACACAGGAACGTCCTCATGAGCATAATTATTCCACCCACGATATGGAGCTTGTGGTAGTCATTTTCACACTAATGTTGTGGCGACATTACCTCATCAGGGTGCGCTTCATGGTCTTCAAGGATCCCAAAAGCTTGAAGTATATCTTATCCCAGCGGGACCTAAACATACGTCAAAAAAGGTGGATGGAGTTCCTTTAGGACCACGACATCGAGATTTCCTACCCCTCAGGAAAATGGAATGTGGTGGTCGATGCCTTGAATAGGAAGTCGCAGAAGGAAGCAGTTCGAGAGTCGGCAGATGCTTGGAAGGCAATGGCCGAATTGGTTTCCCTGCACCTGGATGAGAGGACAGATGGTGGTAGGGGTTTCCTGTATCATGTAATAGTGCAGTCTTCTTTGTTTTGGTAGGTGGAGGAGTCTCAATGGGGAGACTCAGAATGTGAAGTTATGCGTGACCGGGTTAACCAGTGTGATGCCCCCGAAGGGTGGATGAAAGATGGTTAGAATCAGATGCTTTTCTAAGAGAAATTGTTTTCTCCAGAGGCGATTCATTAAAGGTTTCTTGGTGAGTTCCATGACACACCCCAACTAGTGCACCTGGGAGTTTCCACGATGTACTAGGGTCTGAGGAGTCAGTTTTTTTGGCCTAGGGTAAAGCGGGCAGGGGCAGAGTTCATGGGCAGTTTCCTAGTGTGTCAGCAAGTGATGGCTGAACACCGTGTTCTAATAGGTATATTACAACCTTTATATGTCCTTGAGTGGAAGTGAGATGAAATTTCTATGGATTTAACCACAAGGATATCCATGTTTCAAGGAGGTTACGACGCTATCTGGGTTGTGGTGGACCGATTGACGAAATCAAGTCACTTTCTGGCGATCAAGGAGTCGGGTGCACAGGATGCATTAGCATGAAGGTATGTGGATGAGGTAGTGAGATTTCATGGAGTTCTAAGGTCCATAGTCTCGGATAGGGATTCGTGGTTTACCTCACGAGTTTGGAGGGGATTTCAGCAAGCCTTTGGCACTAAACTACATCTTAGCACTACCATCCACCCTCAGACAGATGGACAGAGAGAGCACACCATCCAGACATTGGAGGATATACTACGAGCATGCATTATGAACTCTGGGGGATTTTTGGAATGACACTTTCCTATGGTAAAGTTTTCCCACAATAATAGCTATCCCTCTACCATTGGCATGGCTCTGTTTGAACCTAAAACCTTTCTTTATATCCTGTGGAAAAGAAAACATAAAAGGGTGTGCTCAAATGCTCAGTAAGGGTAAACAAAAGAAAAATCAATCACATCATATTCATAAGAACATAACTTTTGGAAATCTTATCCTGCAAAAGAGAGAGAATAATTTCATAACATGGGATAAATCATAGTAGTGAAATGAAATCCCAATAATCATAACTTAAAACATGAAACTTTGTGGCATACACACATAATCATATAGAATCATTTCTTGTTAGTCAAGACTCATTTCCAAGACTATCTTAGTGGACAAAGTCCCTTTCTGAACCGAGTCACCCTCATTTCAGTCCTGTTTCACTGAACCGGTATAACCTACCGTTCCAGCCATGTCTATCTCATGAGATATAAAATCTTTACCCAATGCATTGGAGGGAGATATAGGTCCCACCCATCTCATAATTATACCATTCTTATGTGTGCCACAAAATCATAAATCATAGATCATTGCATAACCCATATAATACAAATGGGAATCTTAAACATCATGACATCATAAAACAATTCATATAAGATAAAGGAATTCATAAAAATAATTCCATCACAACATAATCAAATCAATGTAATAATAGGGATAAAAACAGAACCCTTTATTATCATAGATGGAAAATAATTTTGATAAAACACTTGAACTCCATTCTTGAGGAAAATATCATTTCTTCTTCAAAAACATTTTTCATTTCATAACATGTCATACGACTTTAAAATAAAAGAAGTTGATTTAAAATAAACTTGAAAACTTGTAAAGGAATCTTCTTGGAGATAATGTTTTAAAAATCCATTCTTGTCGTATAAGTTAAAAAAACATTCTTCTCGTACTTTTGTCGGAAAAGTCAAAAAGTACCTCATATGAAAAACGACAAAAGATTCATTTCTTATACTTTACTAAAAAACTCACCGAAGGGTAAAAATGGATTTAAACAATTGTAGGTGGATTGAAATAATATCACATATTTATGAAACATGGATGTGGATGATAAAATACACCCCAGTAAATACCAAAGTACAAACAATCTCGGATAAAAATGAGATTGTGATATTTTCCCTTACCTTAGGTCCGACTTGCTTTGTACGTGTCAGAACCTCCTGTATAATTATTTAAATCATGTTATTTACTTATTCCAGAATCATATTCATTGTTATTATATCATATATGGTCCACTTATGACTTTATATTACCCTTTATTTTGTAAATTCATGTTAAAGTAGCGTTTTGGGTAAAATCGTCTCATTTGTCGTTCGTGTTTTTAACTTTTAATTATTAATATGATTACTTGGATCATGATTACTTATATCCAGAATGTAAAACATGATTTATATATAATATATATTCAGAATAATATATTGATAAATGGAATGAGATACACCGTTCATGGAGACGGCAGTCCGTACGTACGCATTAACGTTGTTTTCATTTCCTTATTGAATTGAATGGAATTAAGTAGATGACATACATATAAATATAAATAAATACATTATCATTATTATGTCATATATTTAATTAGTACTTATTATATATACTTTATAATCATTCATGAATGGTTAATCATTGAGAATGAATCTCATCGTGTCGTGGAGACGGTAGTCCGTACGTACGCACGAGCGATGATATCGTTCCCATGGTCATGGAATTGTGTTGAACTGTTTGTATACTATTTCAGTATCAATATAAATTTATAATAATCATATATAGTTACTCATTAAACCATTATACCCATCCAATTAATGTGGTGGCGGAAAATAGATTACACCACGGCGTGGAGACGGTATTCCGTACGTACGCACGCGCGGTGATTTCCTTTTTCCGTAGGATGGATAGAAGGTTAATTAGAGTTGTTTCATTTTTATAATAACATATCAGTATGTAAGTAATACTTATGTTATTACTTTATCATGAAACAACTAAATAAGAAGAAGTTGAAGAAGAAATAAATTGAAAAGATCGGTAATGGATATTACCTCTTCTTTGAAACGCCTCTTTGAATCCTCCACTTAGGGAACTATGATTGGACTTTAAAGAAGACCAGGACCTCTATGATTATTATAGGGAAGTGGAGAAGGGATTTTTTCAGGGTTTGGACGTGATATAGTGCTCAAATTGGTGTGACGAGGAGGGGGAGGAGGTGCCCTTTTATAAGGGAGGAGAGGGGCACCTTAGAAATATCTCAAAATATTATTTTATATTAAAGTCAAAATCGGTTTATAATGGTTCCAAAGGGTCTTATTTAGAAGCTAAAGTGGGGATGGGTCGAAATCCTATCAACCAATAGGATTTACACAAGTTTAGTGTATTATTTTAACCTTATCAATTAGATTTAACTCTAAGTTAAATAATTTAACTTTTACCGTGTCTTTTTGTTTTCTTTCACTATAAGGTTAATACCCTTACTATAACATGCCAAAAGAACCCCAAATTGTTTATTATTAATATATAAATCCTTATATATATCATTTGGCCGAACCTTAGATTTTTATGAATAAAATAACAATTAATAATATAATATTTTATTTAAAAACTATTTTGTGTCAATTTTGACACTATTTGATATATGATTTTTGTGAAAGTCATAACAGAATTATATGTTCGTACCAAGTTTATTAAATCAACAAAACAATTTCATAGTAACCTATAAAATTATTGGGATTCATAAAAAGTCTCAAATTACATTTATTTTGGTTTTTATAACATCAATTATGTCAATATTTCATTAATAAGATAATTACTGCATCATCATTGTGTCATAAATAGATTAAATTATTTAATGTCTAAAAATTATAAATAAAATGAAATTATGTAGGAAATAATTTTATATTTCTAATGAATATTTGTAGTCTAATTTATCTTATGTATAACCACATATTAAAAATTATTTACTTATTAAACTTTGATTTTAACTATTTAAACCCTTCTTTAAATAAATTAATAATAAATGTCCTAATCTAATCCATGTTGGCCTAAATGATAATATTTTACACTTAAGGTTGTTTTTGGTCGAGATAAACTTGTACAATAGAATTAGGACATGTGTTAGGGTAATATTAATATCATTCTTACCCTTAATTACCCTATTTACTTTTAACCGTGGTAAATAAAAGTAAAAAGTTACTATTCACCAAAAATTATTTTTAATCTCATTGAACCACATTTTACTTGCTGACATCAACCATGTCTCTCGGATTTTTGAAATTTCATTCACAGAAGCGGTAAAATTATGTTTTATGAAAAATTCAGTTTTTTTAACTACCACTTAGTAGTTTCACTATTCATTAAAAATTTGAGGTTTTTCAGAACAATGCCAAAATTTCATCCTAAGATATATTTCATATTCCAAATTCAAAAATGAAGTCTATTTTACCAAATTCATAACATAGAAGTTGAATTAATTAATTTTATAATTAAATCCCGCTGTTAAAACAAATAGCGTGTTTTTGAGAAACAATATCTATCAAAAGATTGACACTTGTTTATGTCTGGCTTAAATGTGAAATTTCATCCAATGACCAACATTGTATTAAATTGTAAAAATATATTCTAAATATACTTTAAAACCACTCAAATTAATAATTTATCACTATTAATTATTTTGATTAAAAAAGTTGTTTTTAATTATAATTTATTAATTTTCACTATTCATCAGAATATGAAAGTTATGCAAAAAGTACCAAAATTTCACCTTAGGCTAAATTCGATACTCCAAATCCAAAAATGAAGTCCATTTTGAGAGCTAAAATTTCTAAAATTTTAAAAGGTGGTTATTACTATTTATAACGGCTAGTTATAATAATATTGTAATAGCATATCGTTGTTTAGTGAAACTCGGTATTGCGTACTACACACGCTATCGAGGAAGGTCGTGATTGCGTGTAATGCAATTCAAGTGAAAGATGTGTGTTGTGTAAGATCCGTTTGGTGTAGCATACAACACAAGACATTAATAAAATTAAAAAATAATAGTTTTCATAAAATCTCAGGCTGTTATATTCTACCCCCCTTAAAATGAATTTCACCCTCGAAATTCGTCGGGGTTATAAATAGTTTACTATTCAAAAATTTCTTTAATAGAAACCCAAATCATAAAAAGGAATACCAAAACTTGGCTTTAAAAACTAAAGTATGAAATATAACGATTACCCAAATAAACTAATCACTGGGTTTCCACATAGGTGAGAATATGGATATGGAAGAGAAATCTAACCATCATGTTCTGATGGAGAGTGGTAGAGAACATGGCTATGGAAAATCCAGTAATCAAAAATCCATAGATTTGTGATGATATAAGGTACCATCTGATTCATCAGGTATAAGATCACTAGGACAACATTTTTGGTTTTCAAGATCATTTCCCTAAAGTTGAAAATTTGAATTAGAATAAATACTTAATTTATTTTGGTACAATCTCACTGTTGTTCGTGCCTTGAACAATTTCCACTTCATCTCTTAAATAAATGAAGTTGAATTTGTTATTCGTGAAGTGTTAGCAGATCATGTGATAGAATGATGGGTCATTCCATCTGTCTCAAACAAAAGGTTACAAAAAATTATATACATAAGTCGATCTATAGTGAGATAAATCATATATGGTTCCTAAAATGGACTTATACTTCATATATCATATAGCTTAATATAATAAAACTAGTTTCTACTAAATAGGGACTTCCTATAGGCCAGTGGTAGGCGATAAAGGCCAGTCGCACTTCGGTTGTGGGTTCGATTCCCACAGCCTTGTCCGACGCGATGGGCTGTCGCCCGTCCTATAGGTTGTCCTTTTCTAAAACTATATTACTATAACATCCCATCAATAATATCGAAAAAAAATTATATCCTTAAACAATACTAACTTATGTCCAACATAATCAATTCCAATCTTTAGGCTTATCCATAATATTGTAGTCCACTCTCATAACATAGTGAAAACGATTACCAGAGATTTAATACCATCGTCGATCCCCATATATCATAAGATATGTTTTGTTGTTCCCATTCCAAACATTCAAAGTCCTTAATCATGTATTCTCTTGAATACCATAGTGAAAAATGAATGCAGTTAAAAGTTAACACCTTCCACATACCAAAATCCTCAAAATTCTATATACTCAAACCATGATATCACTTAGTCCTTATATCAATTATGAGCTCATGAATACTGTTAAACATTTCATTTTCTAGTTTTCCCTTCATTATGCGCATAATATCTCAATAACATTGAATACCACATTAGACCAATAGATAAATATTCCAATACTCCATGATAAAACATTATTTTGGAATCCCATTACATAAACACTTAATCATTCCACCACATCGTTGTCATATTCAACATCCCCAATAGTGATCGCATGTGACTTCCCTTTGTCCTTTGCCTTCAGTGGTTGCTCATTTTGATCATCACTAACCCTTGGATTAGGGCATTTATTAGCATAATGCCCCATTTCCTTGCACTTGAAGCATTGAAGTGTTGGTGGTGCGTTCTCTGCAGTGTTTGCTTTATTCACATCATTAGAATCCCTTTTTCCATTACTTCGACACTCAGCTGCTCAAAGACCTTCTTTTCCACACTTAAAACATTTTCTAGTCCCTTTAAGACAATCTCCACCATGCTTCTTTCCACACTTTGTGTATAAGGAAACATTCATCTTCTTTTCACCATTATTCTGAGATTTCTCCTTGAACTCCATCTTTCGTTTCTTGTCAAAACCATGAGATGGATATGTAACACCAACTTCCATTTCTACCTTGATAGCACAACGCACAATTTCTTCATAGCTATTGAAGTCTCTTATATCTAATGCCTTTCGAAAACTTGGTTTTAAGCCACTTAAAAATCGATCAACTTTACGTTCAGGTTGGATGATAATGCCAGATGCATACCTTGCAAGTCTTGTAAAATTTGCTTCGTATATACCAACAGATTCATCATCCTTTTTCTTTAGTTCAAGAAACTCCTTCTCCATCTTTGTTCGAAGAATACGAGGGAAGTACTTATTGAAAAATAAGTTCTTGAACTCGTCCCATTCCATGGACTCAATTTCATCTCTTGGACTCATATTCTTGATAAGATTCCACCATTGATCGGCTTCACCTTCCAAACGATATACTGCTAAGATGACTTTATCATGTTCAGAACATTGAAGAACTGAAAATATCTTTTCAGTAGTACTGATCCATTGTTCAGCAACAAGTGGATCGGACGACCCACTAATAGAAGGTGGACGTTGCCTCATGAAGGACTCAATAGAATATTGTTCCCTTCTCTACTCATTTGGAAGTCCAGAATGATTCATACCTTCTGTAAGTATAGCAATAAGATTTTTCACTCCATCTCCCATAACATTTGTTTGTTCAGGGGGACAATCATTGCATTGTCCATTTCATTGATCAACACGGTTCCTTCGGGTTCCAGCCATCGTCTAAAACCCAAAAAGAATAGTGTGAGAGGAAAAAATAATGCTAGGGAAAACAACATAATAAAGGGGGAGTACCTTCAATATCTAAAATCTTAGATTTTATTCTATGATCGTTATCATAATTCTAAGACTATAACCTATACGTATACATAACCTTAGGGACATCCCTAGACATACCTTAGAAATATCTCTAGGGATCTCACTAACGTTTTCGCATCCTAGTTTCCAAAGGTTGACTAAACCTTTCCTCTGATACCAACTATAGAGACCCGAAGCTTATCGTACATGAACATTTCATTACTTTTGCGGAATACTTAGTACATAACAAAAAAAAACACACACAAGGATCGTAATAGTTTAGTGTCTTTGGAAACTCGGAACGTAATCTTCTAATCGTGGTGAAAGATCTCCAATATCTCCCATAAAGATCTTCCTTTTTTTTACCTAAAACCTTTCTTTATATCCTAGGCAAAAGAAAACATAAAAGGGTGAGTTCAAATGCTCAGTAAGGGTAAACAAAAGAAAAATCAATCACATCATATTCATAAGAACATAACTTTTGGAAATCATATCCTACAAAAGAGAGAGAATAATTTCATAACATGGGATAAATCATAGTAGTGAAATGAAATCCCAATAATCATAACATAAAACATGAAACTTTGTGGAATACACACATAATCATATAGAATTATTTATTGTTAGTCAAGACTCATTGCCAAGACTATCTTAGTGGACAAAGTCCCTTTCCGAACCGAGTCACCCTCGTTTTAGTCATGTTTCACTGAACCGGTATAACCTAACGTTCCAGCCATGTCTATCTCATGAGATATAAAATCTTTACCCAATGCATTGGAGGGAGATATAGGTCCCACCCATCTCATAATTATACCATTCTTATGTGTTCCACAAAATCATAAATCATACATCATTGCATAACCCATATAATACAAATGGGAATCTTAAACATCATGACATCATAAAACAATTCATATAAGATAAAGGAATTCATAAAAATAGTTCCATCACAACATAATCAAATAAATGTAATAATAGGGATAAAAACAGAACACTTTATAATCATAGATGGAAAATAATTTTGATAAAACACTTGAACTCCATTCTTGAGGAAAATATCCTTTCTTCTACAAAAACATTTTTCCATTCATAACATGTCATACGACTTTAAAATAAAAGAAGTTGATTAAAAATAAACTTGAAAACTTGTAAAGGAAGCTTCTTGGAAATAATGTTTTAAAAATCCATTCTTGTCGTATAAGTTAAAAAAAACATTTTCTCGTACTTTTGTCGGAAAAGTCAAAAAGTACCTCATATGAAAAATGACAAAAGATTCATTTCTTATCCTTTACTAAAAAACACACCGAAGGGTAGAAATGGATTTAAACAATTGTAGGTGGATTGAAATAATATCACATATTTATGAAACATGGATGTGGATGATAAAATACACCCCAGTAAATACCAATGTATAAACAATCTCGGATAAAAATGAGATTGTGATATTTTCCCTTACCTTAGGTCCGACTTGCTTTGTACATGTCCGAACCTCCTGTATAATGATTTAAATCATGTTATTGACTTATTCCAGAATCATATTCATTGTTATTATATCATATATGGTCCACTTATGACTTTATATTACCCTTTCTTTTGTAAATTCATGTTAAAGTAGCGTTTTGGGTAAAATCGTCTCATTTGTCGTTCGTGTTTTTAACTTGTAATTATTAATATGATTACTTGTATCATGATTACTTATATACAGAATGTAAAACATGATTTATATATAATATATATTCATAATAATATATTGATAAAAGGAATGAGATACACCGTTCATGGAGACGGTAGTCCGTACGTACGCATGAACGCTATTTTCGTTTCCTTATTGAATTGAATGGAATAAAGTAGATGACATACATATAAATATAAATAAATCCAGTATCATTATTATGTCATATATTTAATTAGTACTTATTATATATACTTTATAATCATTCATGAATGGTTAATCATTGAGAATGAATCTCATCGCGTCGTGGAGACGGTAGTCCGTACGTACGCACGAGCGATGATATCGTTCCCATGGTCGTGGAATTGTGTTGAAGTGTTTGTATACTATTTCAGTATCAATATCAATTTTTAATAATCATATATAGTTACTCATTAAACCATTATACCCATCCAATTAATGTGGTGGCGGAAAATAGATTACACCACGGCGTGGAGACGGTATTCCGTACGTATGCACGCGCAGTGATTTCCTTTTTCCGTAGGATGTATAGAAGGTTAATTAGAGTTGTTTCATATTTATAATAAATATCAGAATGTAACTAATACTGATGTTATTTCTTTATCATGAAACAACTAAAGAAGAAGAAGTTGAAGAAGAATGAAATTGAAAAGATCGGTAATGGATATTACCTCTTCTTTGAAAGGCCTCTTTGAATCCTCCACTTAGGGAACTAAGATTGGTCTTTGAAGAAGACCAGGACCTCTAGGATTATTCTAGGGAAGTGGAGAAGGGATTTCGGCAGGGATTGGCAGAGCTTGATTGCTCAAATTGGTGTGAGGAGGAGGGGGAGGAGGTGCCCTTTTATAAGGGAGGAGAGGGGCACCTTAGAAATATCTCAAAATATTATTTTATATTAAAGTCAAAATCGGTTTATAATGGTTCCAAAGGGTCTTATTTCGAATCTAATGTGGGGATGGGTCTAAATACTATCATCAAATAGGAGTTAGACAAGTTTAGGGTATTATTTTAACCTTATCAACTAGATTTAACTCTAAGTTAAATAATTTAACTTTTACCGTGTGTTTTTGTTTTCTTTCACTATATGGTTAATACCCTTACTATAACATGCCAAACGAACCCCAGATTGTTTATTATTAATATATATATCCTTATCTAAGTCATTTGGAAGAACCTTATATTTTTAGGAATAAAATAACAATTAATAATATAATATTTTATCTAAAAACTATTTTGTGTCAATTTTGACACTATTTGATATATGATTTTTGTGAAAGTCATAACAGTATTATATGTTCGTACCAAGTTGATTAAATCAACACTAATATATCATAGTAACATAGAAAATTAGTGGTATTCATAAAAAGTCTCAAAATACATTTTTTTTGGTGTTTATAACATCAATTATGTCAATATTTCATTAATAAGATAATTACTGCATCATCATTGTGTCATAAATAAATTAAATTATTTAATGTCTAAAAATTATAAATAAAATACCATTATGTAGGAAATCATTTTATATTTCTAATGAATATTTATAGTCGAATTTATCTTATGTATAACCCCATATTAAAAATCATTTACTTATTTAACTTTGATTTTAACTATTTTAACCCTTCTTTAAATAAATTAATAATAAATGTCCTAATCTAATCCAAGTTGGCGTAAATGATAATATTTTACACATAAGGTTGTTTTTGGTCGAGATACACTTGTACAATAGAATTAGGACATGTGTTAGGGTAATATTAATATCATTCTTACCCTTAAAATACCCTATTTACTTTTAACCGTGGTAAATTAAAGTAAAAAGTTACTATTCACCAAAAATTATTTTCATCTCATTGAACCACATTTTACTTACTGACATCAACCTTGTCTCTTGGATTTTTGAAATATCATTCACAGAAGTGGTAAAATTAAGTTTTATGAAAAATTCAGTTTTTTAACTACCACTTAGTAGTTTCACTATTCATCAAAAATTGATGTTTGTCAGAACAATGCCAAAATTTCATTCTAAGCTATATTTCATATTCCAAATTCAAAAATGAAGTCTAATTTTCCATATTCATAACATAGAAGTTGCATTAATTAATTTGATAATTAAATCCCGCTGTTAAAACAAATAGCGTGTTTTTAAGAAACAATATCTATCAAAAGATTGACACTTGTTTATGTCTGGTTTAAATGTGAAATTACATCCAATGACCAACATTGTATTAAATTGTAAAAATATATTCTAAATATACTTTAAAACCACTCAAATTAATAATTTATCACTATTAATTATTTTGATTAAAAAAGTTGTTTTTAATTATAATTTAGAAATTTTCACTATTCATCAGAATATGAAAGTTATCCGAAAAGTACCAAAATTTCAACTTAGGCTAAATTCGATACTCCAAATCCAAAAATGAAGTCCATTTTGAGAGCTAAAATTTCTAAAATTTTAAAATGTGGTTATTACTATTTATAACGGCTAGTTATAATAATATTATAATAGCATATCGTTGTTTAGTGAAACTCGGTATTGCGTATTACACACGCTATCGAGGAAGGTCGTGATTGCATGTAATGCAAGGAAAGTCAGGGATGTGTGTTGTTCAAGCTCCTTTTGGTGTAGCGTACAACACAAGATTTTAATAAAATTAAAAAAGAATAGTTTTCATAAAATCTCGGGCTGTTACATTTATAATGGATAATATTAGGCCCCAATCATAAAAAATACATAATCATGAGTTATGTATGGAATTCACATTGAGAAAATTTTTAGGTTTAGAGTTTTAGAAAATTGGGCCATAACTATTACATAAAAACTCAAATTTATACAAAGTGGATAAAAATAATATAGTATCCATTTCTTAAAAAATATAATACTACAATAAAAATAAACATGATTTATTTTCTTGATAAAATTATTCATGACTTCCTCCATTATCTCACCCATCCAAATACCATGTGGAAAACACATCAACACATGGGATAAGAATAAAAATCCAGGTAAGGAATATAAAATATAGAATAAAACCATTAGTCCATGAATATTTTAAACCCACGAAAACATTTTCACAAAAAGAATACTTTTCACCCATAAAACATTATTTTCTTAATATACCACATGAAATCATAAGTTTCCTTAAAAACATCCTTGAAATCAAAAATCATAATGGTAACATGTAGAATCCATATCATACTTACATTGTAGCATTCACAGCTTGATAAGTTGTATACATCAAGGTTATGTTTGGAATACCTGTCACAATATATACCATAAATATCTTAGGAGAAACCTTATGGTTTAACTTTGTATCGTGACCCAAGGCATTGGAGAGATATCACCCGACTACACTCTCTCGATTTATCATAGAACCACCCATATACATAAACAATTCACAAGAACTATATCCTAATCATTACACATAATACAAGAATAATGGATAGAAAACATTTCCACATTGTGATTAGAAGAAATCATTTCAAAATATTGACATAATCAATTCTTTAACAAAACAATTTAAATTATCAAATACATGAAAATTGTATATTGTATTTATTTTTCTTTTAAAATAACTAAGGATTGTAGAGGAAATCAATTAAAAAATAAGGGTTGTGATGACATAAAATGTTTTTGTCACCGCGTATTAAAAAACATTCATTTTGTTGTTTAGTAAAATGATTTGTAGAAAAATAATCATTTTGAAAACCTTTGAATGAAATTAAAATTCATAAAGGTTTATTAATCACTCTATAAAATAATGTGGTGTCCAAAATCCAATTGTCACTCAACAAAAGGAGATTTAGATTAAGTCCTTATTAAGATTGTATCATTAGATTAAGGATAAATAAATTTCATAAATATTTGTGAAAAATATAAATAAACCCAACATAAGTGTACATTCAGTGTAAAACAATCAGAGGCCATTCACACATATTTGTGGAAAACACAACCAATGACATGGATATTTAACTCTCAAAGTGGGGATTGAGTTAAGATTTCACTTATCTAGAGTCTCACTTGTCTCATACGTTATTTATTTTTATTTAATAATAAACATATTTTAATTTATAATTTTTTAGAACCCTTTTCATGTTTATTATTCCTTTTATATAACATATGGTCATGTTGAAAAAATTATATATCTATTAAGTTCAATATATGTCCTTTTTTTGATATTCGGTACTTGTGTAAAAAATGATCATGTTTTGATGTAAATTGTCCATGTGGTCATAATTCTAGAATATACAGAATTATATTCATTACTTAATACTCATATTAATATAATAATAATAAATTAATATTCTTTATTTAAATATGGATAAGATAAATTTAACAACGATACAATCATGGAGACGGTAAGCTGTACGTATCCATGATAAAAATTTCCATTTTTCATTGATCATTATGGAATGAAGATAAATATTATTTCATCTTCACAAAATTATAATAACATATATAAAATAATTTTAATCATTTAAGAAACTAATATATGTATTTGTAATCATTCATGAATATTTAATGTGGGGAATGAATTTCATCGCATCGTGGAGACTGTAAGCCGTACATACGCATGAGTGATGATATCATTCAATTAATGGTTAAATTGTATACAATTGGATGGAATGTTCATTATAAAGAATAATTATCCTTTTATATTCATTATTTAAATCCTTTATATTCAACATTTTATTGATCAATATAAATACTAGATTAAAAAAAATTTACACCACTGCATGGAGACAGTAAGTTGTATGCACACACGCATAGTGGTACTTTATTTAGTAAGATTGGAAGAAAGATAAATATTGTTTAACCAAAAGAATAACAAAATATCCTAATTTAGTAGTATCTAGAGTTATTAAATTACTATTTAAAAAACATAGTAAAATAAAGTAAAAGGGGAAACAAATATTCGAATAATTAGTAAAACAATTAACTCTTATTTGAGAGTCTCCACTTGAATTGCACTAAAAGAATACATAAGTTGGATTTCTGCCCAAATTATGTCCTCTCAAATGAATTTAGAGATATTGGAAAAAGTAATGGGCAGGGTTCGTCCTAAACAAAAGGATTAAGAGGTTTGAGTATTAGAGAAGATTGGTTACCTTTTTATAGGATAAGAGAGGGGAACCCTTGGAAACTCTTACATTATTAATTTATATTTAAATTTATATTTTAATTAAAATATATTAAACTAGAGATATGAATATGATATGATAAATTTTGATATAAATATATTCATGAAATAATTTTTTTACATGTATTGATTTTTTTAAACCATATATTTTCAGTAAACCCTTAATTTTTCTCTTTTAATTTTAATTATGGTAACATCATTTTAATTATTAAAAGGATATTGATTTTAGTTATATGGGGTATATTTCCCCTAATTAGATACTTAATTTAATTTTAGACCTTATCATTGTTACCTTGTGATTTCAAAGTATTTTTATGATTTTTTATTAATTTAAAAAATTTATATTTTGATAAAATATCAAGTAAGACGATTTTTAAAATATTCAATTTATTGAATTTAAATAAAATATAAAGAGAGAGACAACATATTACAAAAAAATTAATATTATAATAAAATTTATTATTATCCTATAAAAATCTTAGATGACATATATTAATTATAAAAATATTTATTTTTTATTTTATAAATATCATTTTATTAATTTCGTCATTCATAAAAAAATCAATACATCATCATTATGATATAATTAAATTTAATTATTTAATGTATAAAAAACATAAATAAAACACCAGGAGGTGGTAAATATTTTTATATTTATAATTAATATTTATAGTAGAACATATAACTTATACAAACCCATATTAAAATTGTTTTAGTAAGAATATATATGTTTACAATATATTTTCCTTTACATTAAATTAAAATTTATAAGTTTCCTAATCACACTCAAGTGGCCACTAAAGGCCAAATTTAGTCTCATGGATTTTCATGGTCGGACATGTCTCATAAAATAGTTACAGAAAAGAGTTAGGATAGTTATATATTAAAAAAAATTATTTTTACCCTTATTCACCAGATTTACCCTTTAACTATGGTAAATAAAAATAATTACAACATTTACTCTTCGTCCTATAAAAAATTAAAAGGGGACTATTTACTTAATATAGAAATTCTGATTCCAAATATGTTCTTTATATTTATAAAATCAAATCATATAAGATGAAGTAATTATTTTTTAATAAATTCATATTGTAAAAAGAAGAAAAAAAGTTTTTTAAAAGTAAAAATATAAAAAGATGTGAATTTTTATATCAATGTAAATGTGAAATTATCTCCAACAGCCAAAATTGGATTAAATAATAAAAACTTAATACAATTGCACTTTAAAATAAATTAAAAGTACTATATAACTATATAAATAAATGAGATGAAAGTTCCATTTTGAATTTAAATGTAGTATTTTTATCTATTCATTAAAAATGAATTTTATCTGAAAGATACCAAAAATCATCCAAAATAAATTTTTATGTCCATATTATAAATAACATGTTTATTTTGTCAAATATAATGTATTAAAGTTTCAAAAAATATATTTAAAATTTATTCTTAATCAAAATGTAGTAAAAATGACTTTTTGAAAAATACTTCTTTTATGCTTAAAATTGATATTGTTTTTAGTTATTATCCAAAAAACATATAATACTAATTTTAGACATTAAATTGCTATTATATTTACTTAATATAATCCAAATATAGTGATATTATTTTATAAAAACAATTATTATAATTTAAATATATTTTACCAAAAATGCATCCTTTAAATTAAATTGGTTATTATTTCCTTTTCTAATAATTTTTTTAACCAATGAATCATTATATAAATAATTGTAAACCATAATTTTATAATTTTCTATAGTATTAATTCCCGCTATTCCAAAGGCTAGGTTATAGTGGTAACATTTAGATAATAATATTTAGTTCTTTGTTTAAGCTCAAGGTAGTGTATCATGAATGCTATTAAACATAGTATTTATTTCATAAAAATATGGATGTTACATCCTCCACCCATATAAAAATTTCTTACTCATACTATGAATATGGGGTCAATATCTAGGGTGTGAATTTTCAAATTACCTTCATTGTAATCCCACATTAGAAAAAGGGTTAATCAAACTACCACTTTAAAAGAAAGAAAGATAAATATAATGGTCTCCCAAGATAACACATACTTGGATTATATGCAAGAAAACATGGACATGGTAGAAAAAATTAGTGTCATGTTCTAATGAAGATTGATAAAAACCATGATTAGGAAAATTTTAACAATCAAAAAACCACAAACTTGTGAGGGGTTAAATGGCCTTTGATTTCACAGTAGGAAAAGTACATGGAAAAAATTTATGGGTTGATGTCCTTTTCATAATGTTGAGGAAAATTTCTACTACTAAGAATAAGAACATAATTAAACTCTCTTACTTGACAAGAAGAGTTTAATACTTTAATCAAATCCAACTACAAACCCATCTTATTCTCCAAATGCTGAGTATTTAAGATGAATTATTTTCATCATGATCCACTATAATCAACTTCTAGGGAATCACGTAATCCACATATTATTGACTATTTATTCATCTTGTCTTAAAAACATAACTAAATCAAAAAATGGAAAGATAAAATCATATAATTTCCCCAAAATAATAAACCCTTGTATGATTAAAAACTACTTTTAAACTCCAAAATTCAACTATAATACCCAAATTTCATCAAAGACCACATGAAAAACAAATTTCCTTAAAATTACTCAAATTAATCCAACTAATATTAAAAACCAAAACACATAAAAATTTGATACCATAGACTTCCAAGATAAATTTTAACATTTATCTCCAAATAATATCAGACACTCTTAATATGTCATACCAAAACATTATTTACCTAGTCCCATTTTTCCATGATCAGTTACTCACTTCCATTAAAAACTTGAATCTATATAAGTCCACTATAAAAACATAAATTCTTCCAAAATAAAATTAAAACAATATTCCTCAAATAAAATTCCATAGTATTTTACTCTACTTAATAATGTAAAGTTCCCAAAATATTTAACTTCTTAAAAAATAATACTTATCAATTAATCCTCCAATAATTTTTTATACTATGGACATCCCTTTAATAAAACATCACTTCCAAAAAACTTCTTTTTCTTATTCTATAAACAATATTAACTAAAAAAATCATTCAAACCAGAGACATCATGTACGCTATTGGTTGGCAATAAATCCTTAGCACTTTTTGTTTGTGGGTTCGAATCATGTTTCCATATCTAAAGTGATGGGTTGTCACTTGGTCTATGTGTTGTCCATTTTCAAAAACTATATACTTATTTAAAAAATTAAAAAATATTATAAAGACCTAAAAATAGATATATCACATTTTAACCTCAATGGTTATTTCATACCACACATTTTTCATTCAAAAAACTACTACCCCTTAATTTTATCAAAGGTGAATGTCTCCCAAAATTCCACTAGTCACCATAATATTGCATATCATAAAACCAAAAAGGGGATTCTAGTACATAGATCTTATTCTGAACCTTAATATTATAAACCCATGATGATATCCCAAATTCTTAAGAAATCATCCTTTTCTAAAAATTTGACTAAACAATACTATGATACGAACAATAAGGCCTCAAACTTAAACATTACAAAATCAGGAGTTGTGTTAAGAATTAAAATTTGGAATCATTTCTTGTTCAGTGTTTTAGTTAATTAGACCTTAACTATTAAATGAAATCTAAAATTTGTACAAATTCGATACAACTAAAAGAGTATATTTTTCTTCAACAATATAAAACTTTTTTAATGATAATCAATATTTCTTTTGTTATTAAAATTATTTTTTATATATAACATTATCGTACCCATCCTTAACCCCAATGGAATAGAATTCAAAAACATCGGATGAGCCTATAATGCTCAGTACCAAATATAATATATGGAATAAAATCATTAGTCTGTGAATGTTTTAAACCCATGAAAACATTTTCTCAAAATCAAACCATTAACCTATAAAACGTAAATTTTTTAATATACCTCGGGAAATAAAAATATTCCTAAAAAACTACTTATAAATCAGAAATCATAAATTTATCTTGTGGAATCAATATCGTACATAAATTGTAGCTTTCACAATTACATAGGTGTTAACCTTAAATGTTACATTTAGAATACCTATCATAGTATATTCCTTAAATCCCATAGAATAAACATTAATGTTTACAGCTATATTATTACCCAAGGCATTGGAAAGCTATAATGGGCTCTACAACCCTCTTTTTATCATGGAACCACCAATATATGTAAATAATTCCCAAAAAACCCAACCTAATCAAAACACATGACATAATAATAATTGAAAAACCCCATTACCAAATTGCAATCACAGGAGATAATTTCATGATATTGACATAACAAAACCTTTATAAAAAACACTTTAAACACAAAAATAAATTAAAAGGTTATATGGTTTTCCTTTTTCTTTTAAAAATAATAGATAATCTAGAGGAATCGAAATATAAAATAATGGTTTTGGCGGCATAAAAAGTCATTGTCATTATGTACATTTAAAAAATATTCCTTTTGATGTTTAGTAAAAAGATTCATAATGAAAGAATCTTTTTGAAACTCATTTAATGAAATTAAATGTCAAACGGGTTTATTAATCACCATATAAATTAAAGTGTTTTATAATATCCAATTATGCTTCAATGAAAGGAGATTGAGATGAAGTCACATAAAAAATCGTATCATTAGATTAAGGATAAATGAATGATATAAATATGTGTTTAATATATAAATACAACCAATATAATTTTATATTCACTATAAAACAATCAGTCATTATTCACATATATTATTTTGAAAACAAAACCAATGACAAATATATTTATCTCAATGAATGGAGATTGAGTTAATATTTCCCTTATCCTGAGTCTGAGTTGTCTCGTATATTTTTTATTTTCCTAAGTAATAATTTTAGGATAATTTTTACTTTCTAGACTCTATTTTTCAAGTTTATTATTCCTTTTATATCACTTATTTCTGTTCAATAAAAAATATATATCTATTTGAGTTCATAAATGATGTGTTCTCGATATATGGTACTTGAGTAAAAAAGGAACTTGTTTTGATGTAAATTGTCCATGTGGTCAGAAGTCCATCATCTCCAAAATAATATTCATGAAATAAATTTCAATTTGATATATTAATTACATTTTTATATCCGTTAATTAAATATGTAAATGAAAAAAATAATGTTGTTACAATCCTGGAAAAGGTAAGCGGTACGTACGCATGAGTATCAATTTCCATGTTTTGTCGATGATTATGAAAAAAAGTTAAATATCATTTTATCTTTAAAGTGTCATCATAAAATAATTAACATCATATTAATAATTTAAACATATTAACTATGTATTTATAATAATAATTTAATAGTTAATGTCATTAATGAATCTAATCGAATCGTGGAGACAGTAAGCCGCACAAACACATGAGTGGTGATATAATTCAATTAATTTTTAAATGGAATGGAATTTGAGGGTATATTAATTATGAAGAATCATTATCAAGTCCTATAAATTATTTAAATACTTTTTATTCATCATTATATCAATAGAAATCATGTATATAGATGAAAAATATTTTACATCACATCGTGGAGATGGTATGCTGTACATATGTACACATGGTGACACTTTTTTAATAAATGGGTAGAGGGATGAATATGATTGTAACATAACCATAAAAAATCTCATAATATATTAGTTTCTTTATTAATTACATTAGTATGGAAACATCATAGAAAAAATAAGTAGAAGGGGAAAAGTCTTTTAAAATAGTTTAAAAAATAATTACCTCTTTTTCGAGTGTCTCCTTTTGAATTATGCAAAATGACTCATTAAGTTGGATTTCTACGAAAATTATTTCCTTTAGGACTAATTATGGGAGGTTTTTAGGAGGAATTATCTGGATTTTATCCAATAAAAATTGTTTTAGACGTGTGAGTAATAAATTAAATTGTGTACCATTTTATAGGTTATCGGAGGGGCACCCTTTAAAACACTTAATTTGTTAAATTAATATAAATTAATTATTTAATTTAAAAATAACCAAAATAATATATGTCCAATATAATATAAGTATAGTTCTATATCCTCTTTTACCATAATTTTTAGAAATTTATTGATTTCATTTTATTATTATCTTTCTGGTTTACCATGAATTATTCTCTTTTAATTTTAATTTTGTTAACAACATTTTAATTATTAAGAGGCTATAAATTTTTCATATATGAGGTCAATTTTAAAATAAATAGAATAATATACATTATCATTATAACTTTTTTATTTTAAAATATTTCTATTATTTTAAAATAATTTAATAAATATATATTTATATAAAACATTAATTATGTAAATTTTTTACACTATTTATTTTAATAGATTTAAATAAAATATAAATAGAGAGATAAATTCAAACAAAACATTCAAAATTCTTCGAAAACGTAATATTAAACAATAAATTTTTTTAATGGAATATATAATAAGTTAAATTTTATTTATTGTTAAATTGATAATATCATTTATTTGATTCCTTCTTCATTATGAAATCACTTCATGATCAGTATGTCATAATTAAATTAAATTATTTGTTGTCTAAAATATGTAAATAAAATACCATGATTTTGTAAATATTTTTATATATTTAACAACTATTTAGAGTCGAAGATATCTCTTATATAGACCCATATTAAAATCATTTTAGTAATAATTTTTTTGTTTATAATATATTTTTTTACTTCAAATTAAAATTTATTAGTGTCATAATCATGCCCAATTAGCTTCCAAAGGAAAATTTTGTATCCCAAAGCATTTATGGCTCATCTATATCTAATATAATAGTATTATTCCAACTTTTGGGGTTTTTAATATTATTATACTATTATTTTTACACTAATTTACCTGATTTACCCTTTAACCGTGGAAAATTAAAATAACTATACACGTTTTATTCATCATGTATAAAAATAAAAGGGACATACTTACATAATTTTGATCTTATGAATCCAAATATTAAATATTTTTTTTCCAAATTTAATAAATATAGGTTTCAATAATTATTTTAAAATTAATTCATAGTGTCAAACTAGGAAAACATGTTTTTTAAAAGTAAAAACCATAAAAATATTACTATGTGATTATATCATTTTTCAATGTTAAATTACCTAGAAGGTACAACATTTAATTAAATGATAAAAATATAATCTAATTACGCATTAAATCCAATTAAAATGAAAATCTATCTATATAAAAAATTAGCTTAATATGATTCTTTGTATTAAAATGCAGTATTTTCATTATTCAATAAAAAAATTACTATTATCATAAAAAAAATAATTTATAAAAATGTGATTTTTATTTTCTCACTTTTAAAGAAAAAGTTTTTTGTGAAATATAAATTATAAAATAGTCAAAAATATATTCATAATGGGTTCTCCATCAAAAGGTGTAAAAAATTCCATTTTTCAAAAATAAGTATTTTATGATTAAAATTTATTTGGTTCATAAACCTTGTCAAGAAAAATATTATATTAATTTTAAACATAAAATTGAGTTTGTAATTTTTTTGAATATAATCAATAATGAGTTACATGATTTTATAAACATATTTATTCTCATTTTAAGATTATTTCATAAAAACATATCCTTTATATTGAATTGGTTTTTATTTCTAATTTTAATAAATTTAGTTACCAATGAATCATTATATAAACATGTGTAAACCATATTTTAATTATTTAGTTAATAATATTCATTACCTCTATTACAAAAGCTTGTCTATATCAGTAGCTTTTAAATAATTATATTTAATTTTTTGTTTAAGCTCGATTTAGCGTATCATGTATGCTATTGAACATAGTGTTTTTTCGTAAAACATGAGATGATACAAAAAATATATAATAAATTATTGGGATAAAAATTTTAATGAATGAGAATATTAAAAGAAAATTCTTTGACCAAATTGATAATTTATAAATTATTCCACTGAGAAAAAATATCATTGTATTTGTTAGCTGATAACAGAAAACTTATTTAGCACAAATAGCGTATCATCGTGTAGTATTTCAGACCCTAAAATCCACCCGAACAGTGATAGATGGGTCAGGTATTACCACCTTAAGTTCAACTCCCCAAATGCGAAAGGATACTGACGAGCAACAAGGGTATAAAAAACGTATAGTGGGGAGGCTATACCCTCTCAAAAAAATGTGTGTTGGTATGAGCATAATAATAAAACACATAGTGGAAATTAAGACTCATCAGACTCAAACTAGACCCACATAGCGGAAGCACATGCAATATCAATAAATAATGGAAGAAAAATATAGACAAAGGCAATGGAAAATAAATAGAACAACATTTTAAACTTCACTTGTAACTACAAAACTAACCAAGCATGCATCCAAAATAGGCCGAACATGTAAATAAACAATGGTGCACATAGATAACCATCAGTAGATACAAAATAACAAAAGAATATTGATTCAAACAAATCAATGTAAAATACAACTAGGACTGACCTCATGGTCTATACCATCTCCATGTAATAGCTAATATGTTCCAAATCTTGATGGTGAGCTCTTTCCGGTATGTAAATCCATAATGTCTACACCCATCCCGAAGGTCCTATATATGGTATAAGATGAATATTAGTAGGATACCACCCAGTGGTGCGTATGTATTATTAGTTCTTAATTAGGCATGATAGTAAACAGTTCGATTAAAAATTTAAACACAACTTCCACTGGTTCTGAACAACCACCATCGTGTCACATGCTTCGGCCAACACCGAAATTTCAGTAATATAACCTTGCAACACGTGCCTCCAGACACCTGGTGTCTCAATTACCAACATCATAATGCAAAACCCAAGAAATAGTAACCCATTCTTGAAATCCCACGTTTTACTAGGGCACAAAAGAAGGGGGAACAAAAATGTATATCCTCAAATATTAATCAAGTGAAAATAATGTTTTTCCACAATAAACAATAGGAGGAAACTGTGATGTCTGCCGTCAATATCATAATCTGGTAGCCTCATCTCTACCAACCTATGGCTTCTCATCTTCCACATGGATTCCATTGGGAATCACCCTCAATCCAATAGTACCTATACCACAACTATTAGGGTCCTCTACCCACTACAGTGTTCAAAACCATCTCATCATAGAGTCAACAATTTTACACATGACTCCAATCACGGGTGAGCGTTAATCCCCAAATAAATAACCCAAGCCACCACATCTCTGACACCTTATGTCCCTATGAACATTTCACTCAAATATTGTGGCTTCTCCATCCATGTTTCCTGGGCCATGCCCAACATGACAGCTACACTTCCTCAAACTCACATCCATGCTGCCAAATCCTCTAGTCAAACCACTCAAGTAATATGGCCCAAGAACAACTTGTGATCAGCATCACTGATGAATATCCGGTTTAGGTCCAACACAACCATAAGGGTTTCGACATATGCAATATCAGGCATCATATATATATATAATCAAAATATAGACTTTAAATAGGAAAAAAAATTTAAATAGTTGATTTTCACAACCAATGTGTTATCCCATACTAGCTCTGAGATCTTGAAAGCCCCAAATAAATTTATTCTTGATTAAATAGTTTAAACATAGCTATTTAATAAAAAATATTAATTATATCCATTTTGGCCCCGCCATCCAAAATGCCCCAAATGAGCAACAACCACTAACATGGCCTCACTCAACATAGCAATGTAAGGTAATTTCCAAAAACATCCAGAAATACATACAATCAATTAAATATAAATAAATATGGGTCTCACTCAATACCC
The DNA here is from genome assembly GCA_963277665.1 of Viscum album. Classification (NCBI taxonomy): domain Eukaryota; kingdom Viridiplantae; phylum Streptophyta; class Magnoliopsida; order Santalales; family Viscaceae; genus Viscum; species Viscum album. The sequence goes on from OY728156.1 coordinate 549,495,231, forward strand.
AATGGTGAGCTAAAAATAGGAAGCCTCCAAATTACCAAAAAAAACACAAAAGTGAGAATGCACCACCTACCATAGACTCATAGATGTAGGAACATCCGATATTGAGCTCTAATTGGAAGCTAATCATCATAGATCTATGATTCCATCAAATCTAGGAAATTTTACTTAGATGGATACTTTAACGTGTGAGAAAATGTAACATGAACAGAATAGGGTGTGCATGTTCTGCCTTCCTGGTGTGATCCCTCAAACACTAATAGATTAAATAATGGACATCTGATTAATAATCTAGGAGATGAAATGTTCTCAATGTCTCAAAGAGACACATTTCAAAAATGCTGAAGAATAAGGTATTTATGAAAATGAGATGTGATGATTTTTCATATAATCAAATAAAAATAAATGTAGAAGATGTGTATTATGAACTACACATTGCATAATATCTTTTCTGTACTCAAACTTAATTGGGTTTCCAGATCATCAAATGACATAGACGCATCACCCGGGTCAACACACATCTAGAACCAAGCCGGTACGAAGAAAGGAAAATACACAACATGTTAAAAAACACTATAGACTATATAGTTGATTATTTTTACATAGTCACCACATGGAATGTACTATGTCAGCACACAGTTAGTACACGCCTAACATTCCAATGATGTGTACTTAGGAGTACATGGTGTGTAACCTGTAAATTTCTAGAACATACCTGTTTCCCCCAATTTTCTAAAAAATAACCTCAAAAGGATTGGAAAAAAATAAGACTCGTACTTCAAATGAAATCTAGATTATTTCAAACTTCCCACATAAATAAATTATTCCACAAATTTACCTTCCAAGGGTGGTGAATAATGATTCTAGAATAACTCTATCCCAAAACTAAAATCAATCAAAGATCCATATACCTATTTCCCAGACCCATGTTCCTCATGTTACCCATCATCACCCCCTTCACCTTATTTAGTGATCTTGTGTCATTCTAGACAACCAAACCAATCTTGCACCACATTGGTCTTTACCTCCATGTGATCATGCATCCCCTGAATTCTTAAAACAAAACCTGGTTCCTCTCACCACTAGTAAAATACATTATCGATATGCTGATGACCACAACAACTCAAGTATTCTGCATCATCAATACTCATGATGCCAAACATATCATATATATATATATATCACACACCTAAAAAGAAGCCATTCCCATTGAATATCATCTATCAGTCCACATATATCATGTGAACCTCATGGACACAAAATTTACATTCCTCAATAGTCCATTCCAAAAAGAAAATAATAAAATTCATGGACATGCCGGAGGCATAACTTTGACCATCGGCGTCTCAGCAGCCAACTTAGCCTCTAACAGCTCCACATTGTGCACCTAGCCTGATGTACGAAAACTTCATTTCTGACATACCTAAGGTGTTACTGCAGTCACCAACCCCTATCCTCTCAGTTGGGTACCATTGTCTCTAACACATACATTGTGTGCAACTGAGGCTCAACTACACTCACCTTTTACCGATCTAGAATCAACCCTGGAAAGCACAATCTATCAAGGTCTCTTCATACCTACTACCTGATAAGGCTTCATGTAGAAAATCTCCTACTTTCTGAAATGTCCACATGTCTGACACTCTTTTGGAGGCCTATCACACTATGTTCGGACATGCCCTGGCTTCCTACACAAAAAGTAACCCACTGATGAACTTCAATGTGGTGGTCTAGATGAGTCATTGGCATGACTACCCAACTAGAACTCATCACGACCTCACTTCCTACTATATGAACCATTCCCTAAATCTGCCGATTAAATCAAATTAGATTTCATTGTCAAATTTCCCATGAATAGGAGTTACATATTCACTTCCTTCGAGAACATGGTCAACCTGAAGATGTTTACCTGCACCTTAAAGGAATGTCGTAATCCATCTTCAAAGGGCCTCAAACTCGAGGTTTAATAACTTACAGTACATGGTGACATGAGAGACATCTCAGTGAAAGTAGATATATAGTCAATGATGTACATTCCACTGTGGTGGAGGCTTAAGAACTCCCAAGCTCTCTCAGCCATCAGTGGATCTAGGAAAATGTTCTAAAAAAACCTATCTTGTAATTACTTACATGATTTTCTTTCATGTATGCGAGAATAAACCTACACATCCCACCAATGCTTTGGCGGCCTTATCAGCATGTACATTTCCATATTGACCCTCCACCCTAGAGGAATATTGAGTTTCTCTAAGATCAAATGCATTATCTCTATCTAGTTATCTGCTTCCTATGGACCACCCCAACCCTATAAAACTAGTGGGTGCTGCAACTAGAACTCCTATGTCAGATATTCCATTGAGTTCATTGTACCATGGGAAACTCTGTAGATCCCCTACAAAACACATACCAGGCTAGATCAAATCTGCCAGTTGATCCACAGCCCAAATGCTGCAAAACCCTGCTGTTGCCCTGCCTACACTAGAACCTCAACCTCATCCTATCCCTAATCCTATATATGTGGCACATGCTCTCCATGTCCCTTAAAAGTCTAAACATGATCATGCCCATGTGGAACTGTACCATCACATGCCTAATGTTCAATCGTCCCATGTAGGAGAAACCTCCTGAATACCATAAATTGACTGACATCCCACATATATAACAATATATATATATATATATATATATATATATATATATATTGAAGGTAAGGAAATTCATAAAGATGCAGTGTATAACCACTACCCTTACTCTTCCCTCACTTCAATCATGCCCAAGGCAGCCCGACCCCATGGCCTCCTAACCCGCCCTCAATAGAGAAAAGTGTCATGGTAACATCATTCCTTGCCCATATTGACTACCAATGCTCCCTCAAACCGATGACCGGGTTTCCCAATCCTGATTTTCATATTGTCTCAAACCTACGTTCAGGATGCCCCATCATGGTGATCATTATCACTTCAGTCGTAGTACCTACCTACTCATACACGAGCCAGGCCCAAATCTCATTCCACATGCAATTTTACATAATAAAAATGATGGCATATTACATTGCAATAAATAATAAATTATTTTATGAAATTCTCCCTTAAAATTTCAAAAGCCTCTATAGTTAGGAAATTGAAATTATTTACATGATATTATCACTTCTCAAAGAATGTGTGCAATTATGAAATTGAAATACCCCAAAAATGTACCTATAAAAATTCCAATAAAACTATTTATTCCATACCAGGAAAATGTCTAATTCTCCCTTACCACACCATGTCAAGGATTACATATTAGAACCAATAATATCACACACAAAGTGAGCCATAAAGGTGGAATCCATATAAATAGGACTCTGAGAAAAAATAAAAATAAAAATTTCCACCAAATGTAACTTTGTCCATCCCAATTACATGGGGATACATGCACTCAAGAATAATCTAGAAACCTAGTTACAATAACAACCTATCTCCAGTCTACCTTATACCAATGAGTAAAACTAGCAGAAATAAAAAGGTAGTCTCGGTCTTATTAGTAGTCAATAAAAAACATCTACTAAAATCCTATCAAGAACAGCCTAATCTAATACCAATTTGAAACATCGCAGTCTTGAAAAACCACACAAAAAGTGCTATATGGATCAGGTGTTCGCGCATTAGGCACACCTCCCCAAACTCAAAATGCTTTTGAATAGCAGCGAGGGTGTAAAAAAAGTTATAGTGGAGAGTCTATACACACTTAGAGGAAAATATGGGGCTGGTCTGGGTATAATATTAAAATATACAGGATCAATTAAGACTCAGCAGACTCGAACCATATGCACATAGCAGAAGCACATACAATATCAACAAATAGTCGAAGCAATATACAAAAAATCACAATGTAAAATAAAAAAATTCATCATGATGAACATATTTTGTAACTACTAAACAAAACAAGAATACATCCAAAAAAGGTCATACAGGTCAATAAACAATGGCTCCTATGATTAATCATCAGTAGATACAATATAAAGTAAGCATTCTGAATGATCTCAATGTCCATGCGTTCTCTATGAAATTGGTTATATGATCCATGTAATGAATCTGACCTCGTTCTCGCATGTAAATCCATGGAGTCCACACATGTCCCGAAGGGCCCGTGTGGGGTGTGAGACTAATCTCGGTATGATACCACCCAATTATGCATTTCTATTATATGTGTTTAAGAAGGCCTAAAAGTGAAAAATACTATTGACAATGTAAACACAAATACCACCAGTGCTCACCAGCCACTAGGAAGTGTCACTTGCTTCGATCAATGGTGGAATCCAAGTCATTTAACCCTCCACCCCATGCCTCCCGACACCTCATTTCTGAAGTATCAATGTCCTGATGAAATTCTGAAATAATAGTAACCCATGATCAAAATCTCATGTCTTCCCTTGCCATAACAACTGAAGGAACGTCGATGCCTTTCCTAAAATAATTATCAGAGGAACAATGATTTCTACCCCAAATAAAAAAATAGAGGAAAAATGATGTATTCCATCAATCTCATAACCTGGTAGCCTCAACGATACCAACTGAAGGTTCCTCACATTCATCATGGATTCGTATGAAAAGTATCCTAAACTAATTGAACCTAAACTGCAACTATTGGTGGCCTCTACCCATAGAAGTGGTCAAAACCACCTCATCATAGAGTCAACATATGTGCACACGACTTAAATCATGGGTGAGCGGTAATTAAAAAATAAAGAACCTGAGCCACATCATCTCTAATACCTCGTGTCCCTACGATTATGTCACTAAAAATATATGGCTTCACCATCCATGTATTTCGGGACATGCCCAACCTGACAATCACACTGTCTCAAATAGAAATCCATGATGCTCAATATTATTGTTATACAACTCAATTAATTAGGTCCAAGCCCAACCTATGATCAACATCACTCAAGAATAGCCAATCCTATCCCAACCCAACCACAAGGGTTCGAGCATATTCAATATCAAGCATCACACACACACATAATCAAAATAATCGCATTAAATTGGAATAAAAATTTAAACAGTTGATTTTCACCAGCTTTGTGTTGTCCTATACCAGCAAGGATATCTTCAAAGCATCTAATATACTTATTTATGATTAAACAGTTTAAACATAGTAGTTTAATAAAAATAATTCAATTTAAACCATTTTGGAACCCCCGACCAAAATGTCCAAAACGAGAAATGACCACTAACCTGACCGCTCTCAATCATAACAAGGTAATGGAATTCCCAATGGTACGCCATAAGGAATATAGTCAATTAAATATAAAGAAACATGGGTCTCTTTCAATACACGATGTTGTGCTAAAAATAAAAATCCCACAAAATATTAGAAAAATATAAAACATGGTATGCACTACAAACATTAAACTCGTAGACACATTAAAATTTAATATCAAGCTATAATACAAAGTTGATCTTTATAGATCTATATTTCTGTAAAATCCCAACAATTCTATCCTAATGGAAACTATGGAATGTGAAAAAAAGGAACAATAATGGAATATGGATTGTGGGTTTGCCTTCCTGATGTGATCTCGTATCCTCTTACTCATTGACGATTGGATGTCAGACAAAGAATATAGGAGAAGAAACATTCTCAGTCTCTCGGAGCGTCACAGTCTGAAAATAGGAACGAAGAAGGAACCTTAAAAAACAATACGTGAATATCTTCCATATAAAAGATTAAAAATAAAAGTATATGATGTATATTAAAGACTACATGCCTTATAGTATCTTTTCCATAATCAAACATATGTGGGTTTTCAGGTCATCAAATGTATTAGTCGCATCACACAGGTCAACACACATCTTGGACATAGTTGGTACGTTGAAATGAAAATACACAATGTGTTAAGGAAAACTACATGCCCTATAGTTGATTATTTTTACATGGTCACCACACAGATTATACTATGTCTGCACTCAGTTAGTTCCCGCAGAACATATACATGGCATGTATTTAAGTGTAGACAATGTAGACCAGAAATTTCCATAACTACCCATTTTCCCCTTTTCTAAAAAACAAAGTAAAAAGGAATGGAAGAAAAGAAGACTCATACATCAAAAGAAGAACCAGGTTCTTACACACTAATTTCCATATTTTTTTTGATATAAAATAGTAGGATTTGGTTTTAGGTACCCTTAAAGGACCTCAGTCACTGACGTGATAATGTTTCTGATAATAAATTCATTAGTAGCATTCTTGACCTTATTATTCCTACATTTTTACATCAACAACTTCTACGGTAAAAAATTTATTTCATTTTGGGATTATTTAAAAATTATTTTCATTTACATGATAATATTTTCACATATTTTTGTGACTGTGAATGATTATAATGACATGTGGGTGTGGGAGTGTGTATATCTAACCCTTATGTTACACATTATGAAATGAGTACTTATAGATTGATCTTCATGATTGACATTGATAACATGTATTTTGTGTGTTACATTATATATAATGATATGTTACATTTTCTGTTGTATCCTAACTTTTTATGTATTCTTTGTGGTATTGTTCTTGGTACATGGGTTATGTGGACTTTCGTGACATGTTATCTCTTGGAGGCAGAGTGGGAATTGCTTGCAACAATGATGTTGAGGATCTACAAAAAAGGTAGTGATAAAATGATTCCAAAAGGATGTTATGCGGTACAATAAATGAATAATTGATACTGATTAGATCTATATCCCTAACATATTAGTTGCCTTATAGGGGTTTCTAATTAGTACATGATCAATTGTATTTTCCACAATGACCAAGGGATGCTAATTATCACTCGATCCCTATTATGTTACTCTATAATGAAGGGATTCTGGTTACATTTAGGTCTCTTATACATTCTGAGTACATAAAATTCCTGATTAGAAATAATTTCATGTTTCAAGATCACGTGATTTTTCAAAGCATGATTCAGTAGCCTCTGGGATAATCCTAGATTCTCATAAAACCTTTATTATTCAGTTGACATAGAGCTGAAGTACGTATGCCAATGTTTTGTGGTAGCTTTTTTAGAAAATAACCTCTAGGTTTTGTAATATATGTTAATATTCTAATTACAGATTTACATAATTATGGAATAAACTTTTATACTTGAGTACATCAGGTTATGTATTCATTGGTGGTGTCCTACAATCTCTTGTACTCACACCCAACATGTAATTTTGATGTTCTTTTTGATTTCATGAGACACCCTACGAAGGGGGGCCCTATGATGGACTCTTGAGCATATAGGATGGATGTAGTAGCATACTAGTATAGTATCCAATAAACGCACAGTTTATCTCTTATTTGACTAATAATTATAACAAAAGGATTTCCGTCCAATTTTGGATCTTCTTAATTGTATGACATGTATACCATCTTAACATTTACACATATTTAATATGATTATATATATATATATTGTTGATTATTGATACAATGACATGATAATTAGGGTATAATATCCATAGGGTTCTACATGAGACCCTTCTTTTTAGTCTGAAACCTCTTACATATGAGGATACATGCATTCAGACATGTATCACTCTAGCATGGACCCCATAGTTTGGGTACGGATGCTACAAAATGGTATCATATGATTCACACTGAACAAATTTTTGTTCTCATAATTTTCATTTGGAGAGACTAGAAAGATGATAGGATAACATAGATTTGGGAACATAGATTGTGTAAGTTCCTACCCAACATCGTATAGTGGACCTCTGCGTTTCCATAAATTGGTTAATTTACATTTTGTTTTTACTATTGTTTAAACTCAGCTTTGATTATGCATGTGATATTGATATATGATTTATGGTTATTTTCATATGCTTTTGAGTCATGAATAGGAACATTGTTTCACATGCCATATATATAAATATAATTATATCATAATGTGATTTATAGTTGTTAGTTAATTTAATACTTGGATTTGTACTATTTTTTTATGATTGTATCTCTTTATATGAAATATCGATGTTGCATACTTTGTGATATATCCATATTGATATTTATTGGTTTTAATAAACATGTTTTCTGTTAGTATATATATATTTTTACTATGAATAACAAACATGGATGAATATACGAGTAAGTTCTAGGTGGGTAATCCATGGTTTAAGAGGATACTAATAAGAAATACTTATGTTATCCCATGATTGGTGAATAGAAAACAGTGTGATTCCATGGAATGATTATGGTTTTTCATAATGAATCAGTTTCTTATTTAATGTTCTTTTATATGTTTTATAAACGATATGACTATAATGTTAATTAGAGAAACACTTGGGAGGTAGGTAAGAATAATATTACTATAGTGGTGGTTTCAGCATTACCACTGGAAGTATTGGAGAATGCAGGTTTGGACTCTCCTGAACAATCATTTTTCTATAAGTAGCAGAACCACTTCACCTGAAAGTCCTACACTTAGTTTATGTCATAGGAATTGGATTTCAGAACTATTGAAAATATTCCACGATTTTCATCTCCATCATTATTCATCCTTATAGAGAATTATAGTTTCTCAAGATGGTGAATAATGGGTGGTAATATTTTTTTTGGATTCTCTTACCATGTAGTGAATCTAATGGACTGATGCATTAAGCTGATATTGAACTATTATTGGGAGCACATCCATTACAATTCCCCATATCCTAAGGTTCCAACCAAGTTGAATGTGATCAATTATGAACTAGGAAATAAAATATAAATGTATTCAAAATGAAATATACATCACTCTATTTTTCACCAATGATTTTTTCAATTATGTGAATCACAATATTCAGATATGCGTTCATTTCCAGGAACATGAATGTGGTGATGGTGATGAACTGGTATCCATTTTAAGGGTAGGTGATCCATAAAATAGCAACGTTGTTCTTAGTGTTTCTAGAAGATTCATATTCGTTTAGGATATCACAAATTTTTTGTTGGAGAGTAAATTATTAATATAAGATTTAGAGATAAAAATGCTTCTATGTGTACTTGGTGATACCATTCCAGATAAAGAATGCACCAATGATGTTCATGGTCATATTAAGCAAGATATTTCATCCATTATTGTATTCATACCTCATAATTTTCTTTGAATATATCCTCATCTAAACAATGAAACTAGATTAAAATAATAGGATCTTAGAGATAATCTTTTATATGTTTCAAGAACACTAAAATTATGCCAAGATGTGGAAATTTGAATTCTAGAATAAAGAGGTAACATTCCTAGGATATGTGGTGTTAGATACTTGTATATAGGTAAACTAAAAGAAGTTCGATTATATCATTTCAGGTAAAAATATCTTATATGTGTTTATGATTTGGATCATTCTAGGTTAATCATGATGTTAACAATGGTTTCTCCAAGACATCTACCAAAAATCAGTAACCATGAATTTATTGAAATAGAAGGGGGAGAAGATCAGATGGTTAGAAGAAAGTGAAGATTAATTTCATTAGCTGAAGAGAAGGGTTAAAATTTCTCTATTACTAACAATCCATTATCCTGATATTGGTTATATAGTGTATTGTGATGCATCATCCATTTGTCTAGGAGTCGTGTTAAAGTAAATATTGAATCTAGTAGCTTTTGGGTCTCATCTACTACAAACCCATGAAGTGAACTACCCTATACAATATTTAATTCTTGTCTTCATGGTCGACACACTAACATATTGGAGACAATATGTCTTCATATATAATTTATTATTTACATGGACAATAGGATCCTTCTCTATATCTTCTCAGAGATATACCTATATCCGAGGAAGAGACATGTGTTAATTATCCGGAAATTTACAATATTGAGATAGAATATGAACCTATAAAAAGTCTTTTAATAGTGTATGCCCTTATCTATAAGACAAATGTTTAGTGGGAACTATAAAAGAGGTCCATAGAGAAGAAATGAGGGTTGATGTGTTTATTGGATTAATAGTGGATGTATGCCTAAATAGAACATTGTTCAATGACTCTTTCTCCAATGAAATTTACATCCTCACATGTATAATGAGTAAATTTCAAATAGTAATGAATGCCAAAGTACGTATAAATGAGGGAACAACTAGAAGGTAATGACTAAATGCTCAGATGGTTGAGAGATGAATATGGAATGATCTTGGTTTGTGGAAGGTTTATAGTACCTACCTCTATCGAAGAGTAGTTAAAGAGGTATTACCATATATCCATTTTTATCGTAAAACCTGATTTGACATATAGGAATCAAGTCTTCAGGTTGTAGTTTTGGTGGTCAAGGATGAAGATAGACATTTCTAGTTTTTCTTATTGAGGCCATACTGTCTTGAGGTTAAAGGCCACAAAATAGTATTCTGATGTGTTAATATTGATAGTCCTAATACCTGTGTGGATGTGGGATAAAATTATGATGGACCTTTTATGGGGATACCTAGAACACTGAGGAGTCATGACACAATCTGGGCAATTGTCGTTTAGTTAACGTAGTATTCTCACTTCATATCATTCGAAGAGACTCTCCCTTTGTAGAAGTTGTGAAAACACTATTCCCAAGAGATCATGCACCTTCCATTAGTCTAAATGATTTTTGTTTTTATACAGTGATTTATGTTTTACATCTCACTTTTGGGATGGATTAAAAACACCGTATGAAGTCATATTTTATTAAACATGCCATAACATCTTTAGATCGATGAACTATGGAGAGGACAGTATGTATATTGCAGGATATACATTGAGATTGGGTGCATGGTATTTTAAGATCATTGGATGATAAAATGGCCTTAATTTAATTTACACACAATAATAGTTATTAATATTCGATTTATCGTGAACTCTATGAGGATAATTATAGGTGTCCATACCGCTAAATGCTATATTGGCATGATGTGGGAGAGGTTGTAGTTTTCGTCCCCATTATTATTTAAGAGACCCTAGAGAGTGTTTTCATGAGATACAAGAGATTTAACACCACTTATAATAGATAGATATCATTTTTTGACCCTAGGAGGACAACCTTGGTGTTTATCTGGGAGATCAGGTATTCATGGAAATTACTCCTTGTTTGGGAGAAAGATGTATAGAGAAGTTGTTCGATCTAGAACCATGTTATGTTAGACCCTTTGATATCACTAAGAAGATATTGGTGGTGGAATGTGTTATAGAACTCTATTCTCACTATCTAGGTATGTTGTTCATGTTCCATGTGTCACAACTCATGAGATATATATCTAAACCTATTCATATTTTAGATTGTGAGGACACTGAGTTGGGGACTGATGAAGCTTCTGAGAAGTGATTAGTGTGGATCTTATATCTAATTGAGAAGGTGTTATGATAAATTATGGTACCAATAGTATGGATTTAGTGCTAGAATAGGAAGATCCCAGAGGAAACATGGGATCATGAGTATGATGTTTGGCTCGATGACATGAGTTGTTCGAGGAAGACAATAAGATATACATATCGAGGAAGATAAGTTTATATAAGGGGAGAATTTCAATATCCATATATTTAATTATATAATATAAATAAAAATTATTATAAATTATAGGTTTTTTAGGTGATGAAAATAATTTTTCAATGAAGATCACTAATTAAATGTATTAAAATATTCTCATACGAGAAATATCTTTGTTAACTTGTTCGAATAATCCATCTAATATTTTGGGAGTCATACAATAAGTTATGCAATATTTTGAGGAACCTTAAATCCTTGTTTAAAACCTAATAAAAATATAAAATATATCATATTACATGAACATGATTTTTTCATAATAAATTAATAACTCAAAAATGGTGGTTGTTATGATAAAACAGAGTCCAACATTAGGTCATTGACATAGTTAGTAACCTAGATGGGTTATAACTTTTGTATGAATTAAATGTTTGGATGGATCACTCATGAGAATAAATTATAAAATATTTTTTATTATATTTTTAGAAAATAATATAATATATCATAATAGGTACTTCATGTTGAAAATTTAATACCACCTACGGGTCAATATTTTAAATTTTACACTAGGTGGGATATAACATTTATTTGCATTTGGTTTTTTACAACATTTCACACGATAATGAATTGTTTTAATTTAATTATTTTTGTATTATATTTTTTAAATAATAAATTATTAATATCTCTCAAATGGTGAGTCATATGAGAAATATGATACCACCATTGGTCTAGTTACTCGGGGTCAACCATTAGTGGGTTATAACCTCTATCTACAATGGGTGTTTAAAAACTTTTAATATGTGTGTCGAATATTTAATTTTTTAATGTAATTAAAAAATGGAAAAACTATTATTCTTTGACCATAAATATCTCTCACACCATTTTTTACCATAGGATGTTTTCAATGTATTAAAATTCAATCATATTCGAAAAAATACTGATGGAAATTCATGAATGCGATGAAACTGTTGATTCTGCATTGAATAATTTAGTGGAAAACATGTTTTAAATGTGGATTTCGGATCTTATAAATTTTTGGACTTGTTTTTAATTTTTTTGAATACCCAAATCACTTGGTCATTAGTTAGGGTGTGTTCTATCAAGTTTAAGATAACCTAGATCCCCTTGCATGAAGTTAGGAAGTCTTGGTTGGAGTTCTTCCTCCCAGATTAATGTGCCTGATGGTTATTATTCTTCTTTATAGGGCATTGCACAACATGAGTTATATTTTAATAAATTTTTTTATTTGTTTTTCTATTTTATTTTATATATTTCATAATTATGAAAATAAATGAATTTATATTAAATAATAGAACCAAACTCATTAATATATAATTATTAAATATAATTATCAATGGTTTATTATATTAATTATTGGATGATATTAAAATAATTATTAGTTGATATTTATATTAATTATCAACTAATAATCCATAATGAAATTATTGAAATATAAAATTATGAAATTTTAACAAAAGTTAATTATTAAAAATTATATAAGTGATAATTTCATAGATTTTTTTGAACAGAATTATAAAATTATAATCACATCGAATGTTCATAGTATAATAATTTTGAATTACCAAACGATAATTAATATTTTATCAATGTATAAATTATTGAATAAGAAATATCAATGTGTAATCATGTGGAATTTCCAAGGGAATATTTATTTAAAATTATAAAATGATTATTTATATGAAATTGATATAATATAATTATAAGTGGATAATATATAAAATTATCAATATGTAAATTCCTAAATTATCATGGGAAACATTATTGAAATTAGTAAACAATGATTACATTGATTTGTAAAAGAATAATCCCATGATATTCTCACTGATAATTTAAGAAAATTATTAAAGGATAATTATATGGTAATAAAACAAAATTGTCATATGATAATTTAAAAGATATTATTATAAGATATTTATCAGTGACATTAATAAAATAAATTATTGAAATATAATTATAAAAGAAAATCTTATGTATAAATTATCAAATATATATATATAAAGATAATTTGTACGAAAATATTTCAAAGATATTTATAAAGGATACATTGTAAAAAAATTACTGAAATATATTATAATGGATAATTTAGTATAAAATTATCAAATACAATTATAAAATCATAATTTGTAATTTTTTATTATCAAAAAAAATTATAAAGAATAATTTATTAGAAATTATTAAATATTAAATATAAAAGGATAATTTATAAATAAATTATCAAATTACAATTATGAAGGATAATTTATAATAAATTGTTAAATGATGAAAATAAAAGGATATTTTCTAATAAATTCCCAAAAAATTAGAAAAGATAATTTAAAATAAATTGTCAAGAGATAATTTTTTTACAAGAAGAATTTAGAACGAACATGATTTGACCAATGTAATAATTTGTAAATTACTCATTGTAGATAAAATATCATTACATGTAATGTTTTAATGGTAATTTGAGAATTATCCACAAGAAAGAATGTATCATCAAAAGGGATATTTTATTTATTTTTAAAATAAAATAGCTAGTTTTGGGCTTTGGGTCCCTTGAAAAACCTCCAGCATTGATGTGTTATTTTTTTCAATAATAATGTCATGAAGGTGGATCTTCACTATTTTATTCCCATCATTTTATATCGAAAAAATTTATGTTAGGAATTTCAATACTGCTTTGGGATTATTTAAAAATTATTTCCATTATAATTATTATATATATTCATTTTTAGAATAGAAGTATTGATTATGATCTCATGATGGTGCATGTGTAGCCCTAGAGCCCTCATGTTAGACATGATGGTAAGAGTACATTTTCCTTTTTACTCTTATATGATGTTGATCACATGTATTTTATGAACTAAAATACTTATAATAATTTTTTTCACAATCATTCATCCTACCATCCTATATATAAGATTTTGTATTGTTCTTCAAAACCAAGAAAGGTGAACCATCATGACATGTTATCTCATGAAGGGGGAGTGTGCAAGGCTTGTGAAAATGATGACGAAGGACCTATGAATAGGGTAGGGATACAAGAATGCCTTGGGGATGTCAGGTGATGAACTAAATGAAAATGTGATTCTGATTGGATCTTGATCACTAGTATAGGCCTCAATGACTAATATATGTTAATTACATCTCGATTAGTTGTATATTCCTTGATGACTACGGGATTCTAATTATCCCCAATCCATAGTATGTTACTCGACGACGAAGGTATATAAATTAACACTAAATATTTAGTACATGAGGAGAACATAGCTTTTTTTGATGCATGATGATTCCAAGTTACATGATCAAATTATTCTGAGTAGCATGATTAATTATCCTTTTGGATAATCCTAGACTATTGCGACTCCTTGATTACCAATCTAGCATTGAGTTGGAACAGGTAATGACCAGTGGTTATCGTAGATTGATTAGTGAATTAACACTCAGTTTGGGATTATCTGTTACAAAACTTGTTATAGTTTTAGTTTATTATTGAATACACTTGTATAACTGAAACAACTAGGATAAGGATGCATTTTATATGTCCTAATGATTCTTATATTCACACCCTACATTGATTATTTTTAAAAAAAATTGTTATTCCCTCTCCCCCACTTATAATTGTCTACATGAATCCATCTAATATTTGCACATCCAAATTCATTTAATTCATCCAATACCTACCAAATTAATTTATTTCCTCTCCCAAACAAATTCTTACATCCCTATGTTTGATTATAAAAAATCCTAGGATTTATTTTGGTGAAAACCTAATGAGGATGTTCGAAGAAGAGGTAACTTTCATATACAATTTTTTTTATTTTCTTCATCTTGATCAATAAAATATTATTAAATCATGATATAATAATAATAACAGTATATCCCACATACTGAGATGTTATTATATAAATTTAATATAATATACCCATCTCCAAATCCATGAAATGGGAAACAAAATCATTAATTATGTATACATCATACTAAGGCCTTGCGAACCGAAGTAAATCATTTTCATTATGAAACATTCATAGTGAGATATAATGATGTAATTAATATTTATATATATTATTTATATTATAATTACACTTTTTACATTATAATACCACATATACCTTCTTAATTTCCATTTCATTTACAATAAATAATTGTTGATCGTTTTATCATTGGATTACCTCTTCACAAAGAGATGTGATTTGTTTTTAATGTATGATTTATATGGAAGGTGTTAATGATAAATTTAATGAATCTATGTGATATATATGATAATAAATAGGTTTTTATAAATAAATATATCAAGAAATCCCTTACCAATTAACAAATTAGTGGAACGATATCACTAGTTGTGCGTACTTATGATCTATCATCCCCATCAATTGAGGTGACTCAATTTCCATGCAAAAACAGTTATAAATAGTACTAATAATGTCTTTAATGAGTAAGTATTATATTTATTACATTATTATAATTCTAGAAATGATATATTTATATCTTATATACAAAAACTAGAACATTCTTGATAAACATGCGTGAGAAAACAAGACAATTAACACGAAATATAATGAAAGTAATGCAATATTTTTGACAAACATGTGGTAATTTTTAAGATATAATCATATATGATATTAAAAATATGGTTATGGTTCTATTGGAAATTAATAACTTATTTAAAAAAAATATACATGAGGTTAAATAATTTTCACATAATATAAAACATGATTTAATGAATTTCATCTCAACATCCATTTCATTTAGACCAATTTATTAATATGAATCTAATCAATTCTATGTGGTGTATATAAAACATATATTATTTATTAAACATGAATAATTATTTATTAATGATAATTACTTTTTTATTTTTTATTCTCAATGGGTTAAACATTAATATATTCAAGAAGATAAGAATTATTGTACATTCTCACTTTTATTTGTGATTTCTTACTTTCTATTGAAATAATCACGTTCATGGGATTATTTTTAAATGTAAATTAAATATTTATTTATTATTATTATTCTTATATTATTGTTAAAAATATTCCATAAACTATATAAAAATTCTCCAAATGATTGTTTAATTGGGAGTTATTTCATTCGCTATAGAAACATTTATCAATTAGTATCCATTACAGAATATGAATATTTACTTATAATAAAAAATGATTTTGGAATTTAAAAAATTATAAAATATATTAGTATTTATTTGGACATGAATTTATGTTTGGATCTTGGATATAAGTATCCAATCAATGAATCTATTGTTTTAATGAGAAAAATCATTTGGGCAAATTAAAATTGTTTTTAACCATAGTTTTAAACTATCTTATGAACGGTCATAAAAATAAAGGCATCATGATGCTTAAGATTTTGAAATGAAAAAATTATGTATTTACATCATTTAGGTTTAATTTGTAACTATTATCCATGATATCTTCAAATTTATATTATCTATGGATTCCTTTCATTTTAGTTAATTGATCACATGGAATGTGTTTTATGTTAGTTACATTTCCATATTTATTGACAATTATTTCATGCCCAATATATTGATTTAATGGAATATTATATGATATATTTAAATTACCATATTTAATGTTATTTATTCAATAATGATATATTACATTATATATATCCCATACTATGTATTTGAGCTCACTATTATTTTATTTCCTTTCCCAAATATATAAAGTGTAATTTAAGAATGAGTTTAAGGATTTTAAATGTTTTGCATTAATATAAATATTATATTATATACCTATATAAAATTGGTACTAGGTATGTAAAACTGTCTCCAAAAATACTAAAATAAGTGGAGTTTTAGGATTTTATTACCTGTATTTACACCACTATTGTAAATTTGGGACTAACTTCAGGTTAATAGAGTGGACATCGCTATAGATTGTATAAGAGGATTATTAGTAGAAAACAGGGGAAATATATTTATAAAATCATATATTTTAGAACCTAATCCTATGATATACATTGAAGATAAGTATAAATGAACATCAATATGTTTTTCTTGATGAATATATTAAGTTTTTTCCTAGAATTACCTCCCTGTCTGTATATTATAGGTGGATGTGGGTTTGGAAATGATGTTCTTAGGGGTAATGACATAGAAATATGCACATTGGGATTAACTCAAGTATTTCATGGTACAGTAAAATCTACCTTTATAGACACCAGGAACATAACTCATGGAATATATTCTTAGGAAAATTCAAATTTTATTTACAAACCATTATAAAGGATTGAAAAAAATCACTAAATAAACTAAGTTTATGATTCTCATATTAAAATTAAATAAATTTTAAAGTTATGTTATGTTTTAAAAAATATATATTTTTGTTTATTATAATTTAAAATATAAAATTTAATTTTTTTTAATAAGGTATATGTTGGTTTTTAGAAGCAGTTACTAGAAAAAAGATTGTATAAATACTTATATCCAATGTAGAGATTTACCTTCAGAGAAAACTAATATAACATGTATTATAATTTTGTCAGTCATAGAAATATTGGGATAACCTAATTATTTAATGAAAAAATATATCATCCCCATATTTACATAGATAGTTATTACATCATTTTAGATGAATATTCAATACATTACAAAAAATATATGTCTGGGGACTATAATAGTTCAATGACTTTGGAATCCCGGAAACAATATATTCTATCCTAATGAAAGATCATAATCAGATCCAATAAATATTTCCACCATTATAACCTCTACCTAAAATTGTTCTCCATAACACATGGAAAGGGGAAATAATAATGGGTTGATCTTAGTTTCTTAATTTGGGTAAATAATGGTGATGTGCAAGCATAACATGAAAAAATGATATGGACTATGAGAAATACATTTGAAGATCATAACCTATATATTATAGATCATAATAAATATTATAAGTTCATAAGAAACTATAAAATATGGATTATACCAATATAAAATTATAGACATATAATATATATGATGGTAAAAATGAGCATTTTGAATAGTTATTATTTTTTATTGGTAATAATTTTTCATAACAACATTTATTTTTACCAATATATATAAATTCGTATTGGTTGTTAAATAAAAAAAATATCATTTACCAAGAGTTCAATCTATTTATTTATCATATTAATACCAACATTATTTTAGTAACAAATTAATCTATAGTTAATAATGACTATTACGAAAACATATTTTTCCATCAATAAAAAATGTTTCAATAAATAATACAAACATGATTTTATTAATAATCAACTAAGATATACATAGTATATATATATATATTATTTTATATACAAATTAAATACATTCCAAGAAATTATATTAAATATATATAATAATTTATTTCAATTTTATATTTTCTCAAAATAGCATATGTTTTTATTTTTTTCAATATTGTTTATTTGATTTTCTCAAAATATTAATTATTTAATATTTCTTAATAATATTAACTTAATAACATTTTAAATAATTTTTTTATCCAAAAATTATATTAATTGATTCTTCATTATTTCTATCTCCACCCACACACATGTCACAACACCCCTCCTTGCCACACGCAACCCTGACTCACATCCAACCCTGGCCTCACCTTAAATCTGCCTCATACACCCCAAACATCATGTCTTCCCTACAACTACATTATTTCAATTTCTTTTTCATCTGCATCCTCTTCACTGGTGGTGCCTTCCTACACTCCAAAACATATCTCATCACTATTTACCCTAGTAAAGGATGTCTCCCCCATGTCATTCAACATATTCCTCAGTTTTATCATCACTCAGATTTGGTGGCATGTTCCTATTATTTAATATGATGCTTCACGTGTTCGATCAGGTATCATTATTTTAATGATGTTTAGTTTCTTATTGATGTTTTATTTTTAGGGATTCTTCCCCATCATTTCATATCATTTTTTAGTTGGATTTGATCTTCCATTTCTTGATTTACATTCAGGATATTATTATTTAAGCGTCAATTGGATTTGATGACCCTTTCATTACGGGTAGATTCAGATGCCATCTCCAGTAGTCCAGTTAGGTCTTAATGATGGCCCCCATGCCAAGGAAGAATTAGTCTGTTCATCTTGATCTAATGAGCACAATATGATTCATCATTATTGTGCTCCCTGGTAGCAAAGGTTGGTTAGTTCAGTTCCATATTTTGGGTTCCTATTCTCATGTTTCATGCAATGAATTTGGCAGGAGGATGTGATAGAGATGGTGTTTTTTTATGTTCTTTTTTCCTGTCTCAAATGGCTGCTGAATTAGTTGATTTGAATAGACTGTATAATGGTCTACCTATTCAAGATTTTCTTAGTTTTGTTTTTATTTGTGTTGAGATTAAATTTTTTATTTATTCTATTGGTTATAATTTCTAACGTTATATGGTGATTATTTTTATTTTTATTGTTCAAAATAATTTGTCCTAAAAATAAGACATTGAATAATTCATATGGATGTGACTCTTGGAAATATTTTTCTTTTTTGGTAGGTTAGTTCATGGTTAAGAATATGTGTTCATCATGATATTGATGTAAAATATGATAGATCTCCTTTATTTTTCATTGAAAATGGGAATCATAATTTAAATTCCTAATTTTATGTTTCTTAATTTTAGTTTCATTATAATTTCATTTTATGTTGTTGTGGATTTATTCATGTTAATTCCTTTTTTTGTTCAGTTAGTATTTCTCATGCTTTTTAATTATGCTAATTTGTGGTGGGGAACTGGGGCTAATGAAATCATGTTGCTTTTAGCTTTTTTTGAGAAATTCAGAATGGGAAAACCGATATTCTATGGTTTTTTTATTTTATTTAGTTATTTTTATTGACATTTTTATATCATTTGTGAGTGTGTTTTTATGAATTAGGGGTTTCATTAATAGTTCATTGAAGGTGGTCATTAAAGTGATGTATATTCTAGAGGAGAGTCATTTGTATTTCCTTTTTATTACATGATTGTAAGGATTATAAATAATGTATTATGTTAGGTTCATTATTGTTTTTTTTATGATTCTATCTTAGTGTTATGGTTTCTTATAATTAGAAACACAAAGGTTACTATTCACTGTACTCTCCACGTAAGCACTGTATTTTTAATTTTTGGGATGTAATTGTTATTTAACATTATTTTTTAACATCAATTTACATGAAATCATCCCATATATTTTTCACTTTTTGGTAACAAGATTCACATATCTTGTGTTCTTTCATGTCAGCTATGACAGCCTTATGCCCTTTTTTCCAAATCCATGAATTTCAAACTTTTCATGAATTAAATGAAGGGAAATGATAGTCCTAGTGATACTAACAACACTTTTTAGTGATAGGGTTATGGTTAATGCATTAAAATAAATATTAACAGCATCATAAGTACACTTCACAATGCCTTCAATAGATGAGGTCCTCTATATCAATGTTGAATAAATGGTAATCCCGGTAGAACTACCATAAGTTAATATATTAACATTCATGAAAATTTATCTTCCTATGGGATAATATCATGAAAATTACTATACACTTTATTTAGAAGATCCTTTATAGAACCCATTATAAGGACAATGCATAATTCGGGCTTCAAATTCTCCACAATAAAACATAAAAACTGGTCACTAAACCACAAAACCTAAAAAATCCCATCTTTTATTCCAACATACAATTCAAGATTTTCCATTGGACTATTAAAAAAATATTTCAACAATCCTTCATTACCTTGTCATTTTATTTTCTAAATCATATGATGACAATGAATCAATATTTTATTAGGTAATGGCATGCATGATCACTCATCCCTATCTCAGTTATAACCAAACTAGGATTGATCTTTTTCATATGTATATCTAGATTCTCAATTTACTCTTAATTTTTCTTACTTCCCAATAATCATCACTCACCAACTATACAAATCTCTGGTTCACCAAATTCTTGTACTCAAGAATAAAAACATGATGAATAATGTAAAGGTTCATAACCCTTTTTCTCATTTTTTTGGGGGTAACAACATCACTGTTGAACATTACTCCTTTAAGAACCTCTAAATCCTATATATCATATCCAAATATATTTTCATCTTGAATATAAATAATGGTAATCTCTTGGAAAGATTGACGAAGGTCCACACTAAGGGTTTTCATGGAATCAAATTCCAAATCTAATATGAGATCCCTGAATTGGCTAGTAAATTTTATGCCAATGGAACTCTTCACCAATCTGAGTATTAAAATTTTATCATTCAGATCAACATGTATTGTAACATTTTGATGAAGTAAAACTTCATCCTTAAGATATTTATTTTAGTCTTGAAAAAATATTGTTGACCAATGTTAGTTGAAATTATGTTATTTTAAGACATTTATTATTTTATATTATCATGGAATAATTTATTCTATAATTCACATGTTGAAGATTCCTTGAGGGTATGTACTTGTTAATTTTTGATTGGAGAAGTAGCGTTCAAACCCTACTAATGTTGCAACTGATTGTTATCGAGTGGGTTTTTCATGGTGTGATGTTTCTCTGTTATTTACTATATTTTTTAGACTACATAAAACATTATATTTTCTAATAGGTAGATTAAAAAAATTATTATGATAATTTATGATAGTAATTCTGTAATATTGGAAATATATTAGCACTATGATATGTATTTTTTGTGTGTTTTTTAAATCAGAGAGTGTACATCATGGTGTTGATGTAGATAATTTATCCCTTGAAGCCTTGTAATTAACTATCATTACAAGGTTTCCTTTTACGGTGTACGAACATTTGAATATGTACAAAGGGAGTCATGGACATGAAATTTTGAAAAAGAATGGTGTCCTGATTTGAGAATTTTTTTATTTATCAATGGTTTTTTATTGAATTTCATCTTATTCATGTTCCAAAATTTTAATTTAAATTTACTAGGGGTTTGTATCTCCAGATAGTGGAAGAACATTCAATGTTCTTGAAAATATTGAATTCCTTCCCATTGTTAAGGATGGTATTAATCGAGTGAACCCTTCTTTAATGTAATTTCATAAAGGTGACATTTTACCTTTTTCATTATTTTTATTTTGTGACATTATATTTTTTTGTTGTGTTATTTAAAAAATATTATCATGGAATATGATTGGTAATTTTGGTATTTTCATGTCTCATTGGGTGAAATCCATACATATTCCCACCTTAGAAGCTACAACTGATGCATGAAAGAAACTAATAAATAAAGGTATATTCTAATCCTTTTTTCTACCATGGTAGTGACAACCAATTTGTTCAATAATTCCAAACACTAAATTGACTACAATTATAACAACACTTGAGGGTGGTCTAGGTGAGTGAAATTTTACACATTTCAATATTTTGTATTATAATATTTTTTATTCTTTTTTTCTTTTGTTTTTATTATTTAATTAATATTTTTTCCAATTTAATATTTTCATTTGGTACAACCATTTGGGAAGAAAACATAATTTATTTCATTTATGAGGAATATATTATACTGTATCTTTGAATATTCTACAATTTGATTTGTAGTACATTTAGAAAGGGTTTTTTTTTGTCACCAATGAGGTGATAGTTTGTGGAAATCATTGATCTTTGATAAATTTATCATGCATGAGAAAAATATTTCATAGTAGAGACTCATGGGTGGTGTTGTCGCAAAATGGAACAGACATGGGGATTATTTTATAATAGAGAGGCATATTAGTACAACATTCATTGACCTTCTTCTAGTTTAAACATTGGAATGAATATTGATGTGTGTTATATTGGAGTTTCCGATAAAGTCTCTTATATTTTCAAGTAATGTCTCTAATAGTTTTGATAAATTTAAATATATTTGTAAAATGGTTCTTTGAGCTTCTTGTTAGGTTTTAAATGTTATGATAAGATAATTGTATCATTATTATATAAGAAATATAAGAAATATATTATATAATATTATCCTAATAAAAATAAGATAAAATTTTAGCAACAAATATCTCAATACCAAAATATAATATTTTACTCAAAATATAATATACAAACATATAATAAAATTTTTATTTCATTTAATAATTGAAATGATAAATTTGTATAGCAGTACCAATATATAAATTATTTATATTAATCTACAAATATTTTTTTACAAACATATAAATTATATATTTGTATTATTACAATTCCAACCAAAATATAATATATCTCAAAATAACATTTATAGAAAAAAAATTTATTAACAATTTAGTGACATGACAATTCATGTTGTATGGCGAGTCGTTTCACCGAAGGTATGTTATCAGTGTACCAAATTATTATTACCCTAACAAGTATATAAATAGTAAGGGGTCGGTCAACAGGGAACTAAGTAGTTATTTTATCATCCTTATCTTAGTTTTTATTTTTGTTTTAGCGATGTCTTATAAAATTAGAGTCAATTTTTGTTGATTGTTTGGATACAAAAATAATAAATTTTTTTATATTTCTTTTATCAAATTTTATAATTAAACGAATGTAAATACAAGAAATTTTATTTTGATGCAAATAAAGATATAAATGCATTGGGGTTATGAATTTATGATAAGTTGCTTATTATATCAAACTGATTATGAGGTTGTGTTGTTTATAATAACCCAACAATCTGGGTTCAATTTTTAATAAATTTACCTTGGTCTGGTAGACTATATATTTAGAGATGAAGAAACTAACTCCCATGTCCAGTAGTTACTGTTTCATAGATATTTATTTTCCTTAGTCTTTTTTGAGTCGAAGAATACATCCAATGTTCATGAAATTATTCGTCGGTATTCTTCTTTTGAATTCCTAAAAATTATTCCCTTTGTATTGTACATAATTTCTAGTGATAAGATGATGTGGTTTATGAAAGAATAAGAAGAGTTTAATATAAAAAACACATTCATAGCCACTTAATTTAAATTACAACTCATTATCTCCCACAACCCCAACACATTGGGTGTTTGGTAACACATATAGAAAATAATAAACACAAATCTCTTGTTACGTGATGTGATCATGATTGGAACATCGAGGTGGATGTGATTCTTTGGTAAATGGTAGAATAACGGTAGTACGATGGAAGAACTTCTCTCCTTCGGAACTTCAACCCTTTTCTCTACATAACACCACCTTCTTAAACCATAGGCCACGACCTCATTTTATAGAAAACATAACTACAAGGCATGGGGAAAAAGTACACACCATGTAATTTTGTCAATGCATTTTTGCCTTCGATTTCTTCACTGGTAGGCGGCTTAACACACCATCTTTGGCTTGGAACACAGCGCCACCAGGTAGTTAAATATACAGGGCATGTAGCACCTCCATCCACTGCAAGTATTATCATTTTTCGGCCACCAACCGCATCTAGAAATGTCTACAAGGCGTGTATCATTTGAACACGACATGTCTTATTTAGCAGTCCACATGGGCGTGTTGAATCTTCTTATCCACCAATTACTTATAGAATGAAATAAATGGTGTGTATGGTGTGAACATGACGTGTACCAATTTATAGTTACTTATTCATGTACTTGTCCTGGTCAACCCATATTTGAGGTTGACTGTACATGACATGTATATCAGTACACGCTGTGTAGTTGTAATGTTTTTCATAGTTCTCCCATGTTTTGTGTATTTGGGAATAAATCTCTTAAAAATGAACAAGATCACCAGAGTCAAAGTATATTTTCACTAATAAATAGGTATTTGGTGAAATTGTTTTCTAATTTTTCAATAGAGTATGTGAAATGTATACACAAATCGGGTGAATCAAATTCCCCCAAACATAGACATTTGCATGCCCTCAATAAAATATCAACATAAAATTAAAAGAGTATATATTTTAAATGGAAGGAATTTAGTTAATCATAAATGTAAATAATAAGTTACAGGAGAAAATTTAAAAATGAATAAAAAACAGTTTCAATTCAGGAGATATTCTAATGATGCCTTGTATATAATTCAATTAACTAATTTCATCCACTTTTAACACATGTTTAAACCTTTCAAAAATAATCAAGTGACTTGATGATTTACCACACCAATAAATTACTCACAATCAAGATGAATTTAATATGATTTATGCTCTATCAAAGATATATACACCCAATCCAAAGTTTGGAAAGAAATCTAGTTCTCCACTTTGAAAAATTTGACTTACAAAAATCATGAAGACTTTTCAATAAGGATTAGATGTTTCGGGGCTAGAGGTTAGAAGGTATGGATGTCAAAATAACTCTAAGGCTTGAAAAATGTGACTATATTCTTAAATAACAATTAATGATATTCAAAATTAATATCATTTTAAAAGCATCCTCAACAAGCTCAAAAAATGATCTCACCCTCTCCTTTAGATGGGTAGGTAGGGTTCACAAACCAACAAGTGAGTATAAGGTCCCATTATTAGTACCATTATTTTAATACAAAAGGGATCTTACTGAATTTCAGTGAATAGATTTTTGGAACCCTTATTTACCCAAATAATCAATAGGCTCATACTTAAATTCATTATAATTCTCGGAAGTATGCCATGTGTTTTGAATCCCTTATTTTGCGCTCAAATAAATAATCATGAAAAATCATAAAATAATCAGGGTAGGAATGGAAATAGGCTTGTAATATGGATTCCTATAAAGTCTATTCATGGTTTATAAGGGATTCACGAAGATAAAATGTAGGGTAGGTCTCAGGATAAAGGGGTTAAAACAATCTAATGCCTCAATCATTTTAATGTAATTCAAAAATCCCTCATGCTTCAAAAAGAACTCTCGAAAATTTTGGTAGGTATGTATATTATAAGAATCTCTCTAGAAGGAGAGTTTTATTAAGAATATGAAAAAGGGTTTAGAATACCTCTCAGAAGTGATAAAAATAAATAAAGAGATAATCAGGTCCTGACTTTCAAATAATTGATTAGTCTAATCGATGTAATTATTCAAGGATTACAAGTTTCCATTTAAATTATATCAACAATAATTTTAAAACACTTAATAACCAAAATAAACATTAAACTTTTTTAAAAATTTCCCACTTTCACCATTATTATTTAAAAATATGATTAACAAAAAATTTCTACACATTTTCAAATATATTTTCTAATAATGACGTCTCATAGAATCTGAAAAGGGAAACTACTAAAGAGGTTAAGAGACACCCCCCATACTTAATATCATAAGTGGTCCTCCATGTGCCCAAAAATATGAACAAGGTAAAGTGGGGAAACAATAGTGGACCATAATGAGGGGAAGTAAGGAAAGAAGTAAACTAAGAAAAAAATAACAAAATGGAAAAAATAATACGCCCCTCGTGTATAGGTGAGGAAAAGATGAAATAGTAAAGCCCAAAACTTTTTAGAGTACCTATGATGGTGGAATAAAGAGAAAAATACAAGCATACACAACATATAGAGGCATAAGATATCACCAAAATATGTATATATAACATAAAAATGTGGCCAAAACCCAGTCAGGGGGTCACCATAGAAGAGGTATCATCTAGTACATAATCAGCTGGGAGAGAAGGCTCAAGATTTATGGAAACTAGAGGCTCGAAATCTACACCCAAGAGGGAATCTATTAAAGTAGGAGCCACAGGGGATGGAATTGGTATATGAAGCTTGGAAGCACTCCCTGGACTGGTAGCTATTGTAGTAGAAGAAGCTGGGCTCATAGTCGATAGGAGAAGTGAATACATGGCTAGTGTAGTAAAAGGTGGTGGAGCTACGGAAGAAGGGCTAGGAACCCAAGCAGAGGTAGGTGGTGGGGGCAGTGGAAAACCAGGATACTAAAGAATAAGCCCCACCATTTTCCCCAGGTGGTCTTGGTGGCTGTCGATACGAAACAAGAGTTTCCCCATCACGGCTAGGTGGAGGGAAAAGATGAGATCGACCGAGGGTGCGGGGTTAGGCTCAAAGAAGGGGGGTCATAAGAAGGGGGTGGTTTGGGTTTGCTGGAAGGGGTGGGGAAGATAGAAGGGGTGAGGAAATAGGAGTAGGAGGTGCATCGGTAGGTACAGGAGGGTCAGTAGGTGGGTAGGGAGGGGTCTGGGCAAGGACATAGGGTCCCCCTGCTTTTGAACCAATCCCATGTGAATAATCATGAGATATTTTATCCGTTGAGGGGAACCTAACAGGTGATGTGGAAGAGAAGGCACAACAAACCCGAGGTGGTGGGAAAGGCGAGTGGCGTAAAACCCACCGTTTAGGTTTCCCTGACGGCTGGTAAACATGGCATCAAAATAGGAGGCGGAAAGGTATGGGAGGTCTAGGTATTCTTAATGGATGAAAAAGGTAATGAGATCCATGACACGACTTCTCATGACCCCCATATCCTCATGGAGGGTAAAGAGGATGTCTCTTAAATACAAATGGGTGAAATAAAGGATGGGTTTAGTAATAAGGGTACTCTTCAACAATGTAGGTATGTAGCGGTGGTCATGCCCAATAGTCTCCTGCCAAATAGCAACCAACTCAAAGCGCTCGGGCTTGGTCAGGGTAGAAACATGGGATGTGGTAATGGGATGAGGACAAAAACTGCACCATTGTCAGAACATTGTCATGGTATGGGAAAAACGTCGGCCGCCTAACCGAAACCGAACCTTGGGTATCGCATCACCAGGTGTCTCCCAGTACTCATTTCCATCAAACTCAAATGAAGCAGAGAACTCCAAAAATAAATCACAGAAAATAGGAGTGATGACCTGGAAAATAATGAGAAACATAGTGTGTCCAGGGAGATCCCCTAACTATCCCAAAATGCCCATCTGTTGAGGGACGCTGCTATCCAAATAGCGGCTGCTCAACGGAATTAGGTGACGAGAGAAATGTAGAACTCTTTCATGTGCCAACTCAGTGACCGGGAATACTATGAAATGCTAGGGAACATCTACAGGCCCGGACCAAGTGGATGTGATCCTGCAGAAACTGGCTCTGGGGGTGGATCTTCTGAAGTAAACAGAGGCTCGCTGGATGGGGCAGTTGATGATGGGCCAATGACTATAGAAGGGGGACAAGAATTGTGGAAGCCAGTGGAGAAGAAATGATGGTGCGCATATGC
The DNA here is from genome assembly GCA_963277665.1 of Viscum album. Lineage (NCBI taxonomy): Eukaryota > Viridiplantae > Streptophyta > Magnoliopsida > Santalales > Viscaceae > Viscum > Viscum album. The sequence continues at coordinate 549,523,704 of OY728156.1, forward strand.
TTTGTATGGGATGGTGATGGTTTGGCGGTGCTAGGCCTAGCCTTCACTGAGGCATTGGTAGGTTGAAGGGTAGACAACAATGGTAGATCGTATAACAGAACATCTGCTCTGGCTGCATCGCAGGTCGGAGTTGGATCCGACAATAAATGGGCATATCACCTTTAGTGGCGGAGGCGAGCCTCTTCCCATAGGAAGGATCCTGGACTACATTAAATTGAAAGAGAATGAAAAACCAAACAAAAGAAAAAGAAAATAAAATGAAAAAAATGAAAATGTGAGAAAACTAGAAAATAAATGTGCATGTCGTGTACATCTATAGTACATGGAATGTAGTTAAAGCTGAGTAGCATCCCGTGTCCTCTGGATAATCACATTGGGGGAGCAGGAGATAGACTAAGAAAGGTTACACGACCTGTCTCAACAATACACTCTGTGTTCATGAGAAGTGGACATGGCCACATATTAGTAATGAAACAGTCATTATTTCATACTTCGAATGGTTCAAGACAAAACATAGTGGATGACAAAACAGTGTGTGAAAGAATAGAGGTTAAATGGCCGTTTGAAGAGCTGGACATGAGATGTCCAAAAGAAATGATATATACGACATGTACTGAACACACACATCGTGTATATGAAGATGGTTTGCGAGGCCATGTTAAGTGCAACACACTGATGGGTTAAAATATATGGTATACATGAAGTGTTCCAAAAATGCACGTTGTGATTATTAAAATGGTGTGTGAGGACATGTGTAAAACATTCTAGAGCATGATCGAGGATGGTATATGGTGCGTTCCGAACATACACCCTGTGTATAGTCAACTTGTGAAGCATTTAGAGAGTGATTGTGTAAAAAGTACATGACATGTGTTCTTCATTTTGTGGCCATGTATCACGGAATCCAAATGGTCGAATGATCCCGAAATCACCCTAAACGCTTATAATAACTTCAAATTGAGGGTGTATAAGAGCGTACCTTGACCTATCATCAAAATATAACAGAAATCAGAAAGAAAAACGCCTGAAATTAATAGATTTGGAAGTGGGGAGTTTGGCTGTTGTATGTGGGAAGAAACAGGAAGAGGGGAGGAACTGTGTGACACGACTTCAAGCTGGGTGGTCTGCAGCTTATATAGCCGAGGTACTTAGTGTTTACTATAGACTACACGCCGTGTATCTTGTTATATATATATATAAATATTATAGTAAACTATATAATAATTAATATTAATAATGAAAATAGTAAAAGTATATATATATATATATATGTATATACATAATTTAAAATTAAAAATATAGATGTAATGTATTGGGAAATACACATCGTGTGTTTTAAAAGTGGAAGAACAGAAGAACAACCTTTGGTCCTGTGATTGGGGCGAGGTTCGAACTCGCGATCGGTAGTTCGGCACAGAAGCCCTCAACCACTAGAGAAAAGGTTGTACTACTGCACTAATTTATCATTTATATATATTTATTTTATATGGAATAACCTACACGAGAAGAAGAAAATTCATGGTGTGTGGTTTTTATTTGTACAAAAGGGGATGTATCAGGGATATTAGCCGATTTCAAACCATGGACCTTTGGATCCTGGGCCGAGATTCTGCCAATCTTCCAACTTTACCTGCTTAAAGTTCTTTGTGTTGAAATTTTTTTCAATTTATGATGGAAAAACATGACACACACGATGTATATTGAAGTACACACCGTGTTGGTTTATTAAAAGAAGAAATGAATGAAATGAGGCATTTTTCAAGATTTAAACTCTATTCTTTCGGAACTGGGTTATGACCCAGGCCTACTGACCCATCCCCATCATGAGATTTCTTATAAATAAATATACATATATATAAAACTACCACACATGATGTGTAAGATAGTATATGGATAATAAGGAGGAACTCCATGCCGAAGGTAGGTTGGGAGGATTCGAACCTGAGACGGCTCAGATAAACTGCAGTGACCTAACCATCAGCACCAGCATCAACTATGTTTATTTCTTAGTGAAACTATATTTTTATAATAGTTAAAAAATAAATGAAAAGAAAGAGCTACATGTCATGTATATTGGTGGGAAAAGACATGTATCAGCTGGGTTTCCTACCAGGAAGTGCCTTTGTTTTCGATCATTGGATTGACCTATTTACTTCAACATACCTAAACAGTATGGTGGAAAATGTTTGCACTGTCTCATCTACATGATGGTAAGACTTCAACCACTGTCTGTTCACCTTGAATGGTTGACCATCCTATCCAGAAATTTCCACCACTCCATGATGGAATACACGTATAACATGGAACAGTCTTGACCATCATGACTTTATCCTCCCCAGGAATAATTAATGAAAAGAGTTAAATAGAATTACCTGATCACCATGATGGAAATATTTACATGAAATCATCTGGTTGTGAATTTTACTTTTCCTCTCCTTGTATAGCTTGGGGTTCTTGTAAGCCTCTAATATGATTTCATCATATTCCGACAGTTGAAACATTCGCTTCTCTTCAGCTGACTTTAGATCAAAATTCAAGGCCTTGATGGTCCAATAGCCTTTATGTTCCAACTCCACTGGCAGATGGTATGTCTTTCCATAAATGTAGTGGAATAGGGACATTCCCAGTGGTGTTTTGAAAGCAGTCTGATATGCCCACAGAGCATCATCTAACTTCATGGACCAGTCTTTCCTCGAAGTGTTCAATGTTTTATTCAGGATCTTCTTGAGCTCATGGTTGGAGAGTTCCACTTTTCCACTAGACTAGGGATGATATGGTGTCCCCATCTGATGCTTTACTCCATACATCGATAGTATTCTTCTCATCAGTGTGTTGTCAAAGTGGGTCCCTCTATCGCTGATCAGTACTCAAGGAACTCTAGACCTGCTAAAAATATGTTTCTTTAAAAATATATTGACTACATTGGATGTGTCGTGTGCTGTAGTAGTGGATTCCACCCACTTGGAGACGTAGTAAATGTCGAACATGATGTATGTGTTCCCAAAAGATGGGGGAAAAGGACCCATAAAATCTATTCCCCAGACATCAAAAATCTAGACCTCTAAGATAGGGTGTTGAGGCATCTCAGCTCTACATCCCACATTTCTGGTCCTCTGGTACTGATCACAATAGGAAACCAAGGCCCATGCATCTTTTTGAATAGTGGGAAAAAACCCAGACTCCATGAACTTTTCTATCATACAGTTAGGCCCATGATGTCCTACAACCAGTGAAGCATGATAGAACTCCAGGATGCCGTGAAATTCTTTCTCCAGGATGCAATGGTAGGTTACCCCATCACCAGAGGATCAAAATAACATACAATCTTCCCAGATGTACTTTTTCAAATCAGAGGAAAATGTCTTTCTTTGATGGAAAAAGATGTTGGGGGTGAATGACAACTGTAACCAGAAAATTAGAAAAACTAGAATACCATGGTCTAGCTATATCATTAAATGAAAATAGGTTCTCTTCAGGGAAATCTTCCCTAATATCCCGATCATCCTTCTTCTCTAAAGGAGGCATCTCGAGGCAGGAGAGATGGTAAGAAAAAACGTTCTCACTCCCTTTCTTATCTCGGATCTCCAGATAAAATTCTTATAATAGGAGTACCCAGTAGCTCAATCAGGACTTCAAAAATTTCTTGATCAGTATGTACTTTAGTGCTGCATGGTAAGTATAAACAATAACTTTACACAACTCTAAGTAAGAACGAAACCTGTAAAATTTGAAAACAACTGCAAGAATCTCCTTCCTTATGGTGTTGTAGATGATATATGCCTCATAGAGCATCTTGATGGCATAATATATAAGTCAGAAAATCTGATCATGCCACTGGCCCAAGAAAGCTCCTACTGCATAGTCACTAGCATCACACATCACCTCAAATTTATCCACCTAGTTATGAGAAATCATCACCAGAGCCTCCACGAGGTGCTTCTTCAGATGATCAAAAGCTATGGAGCATGTCTCATAATACTCAAATATGGCACCCTTGGTTAGATGATTGGTGAGGGTATGTGCTATTTTTGATAAGATGTGGACAAACAGACCGTAGAAACCGGTATGGCCCAGGAAGATTCGGATGGCTATGACAGAAGTTAGAATAGGTAGTTGTGAAATGAATTCTATCATGACCAGGTCCACATTTATCCCCTTTGCTGAGATTATGTGTCCATGGATAATGCCACTTTTCACCATGAAATGAAACTTTTCCTAGTTCAAAACAAGGTTAGTGTTCTCACATCATTCCAAAAACTAGCTCCAGGTGCCATAAACAAGTGGAGAATGATTTTATGAATATGGAAAAATAATCCATGAATAACTCAAGGATCTATTCATCCAGGTCATGGATAATAGCCATCCAACAACACTGGAAGGTGGCGAGGTCATGGAACATGACAAAAGACATCCTCTGGTAAGAAAACGTACCATAGGGGCATGTGAATGTGCTCTTATCCTGATCTTCTAGTGCAATTGAAATCTACTTATAGTCTGAATAACCATCGAGGAACCAATAGAAGTTGTTTCCTACTAGTCTCTCTAGAATTTGATCCATGAATGGTAGGGGGAAATGATCCTTCCCGGTGGAATCGTTTAGATTTCAGTAATCCACATAGAATCGCTAGCCCGTGACAGTGCGTGTAGGGATGAGATTTTTCTTTTCATTTGAAATGTAACACCCTGGGATTTTATGAGATATTTTTTTTAATATTATCTATTGTACTCTACACCATGATTACCTTGCGCTATATGCAACACCGTATTAGCTTGCAGTATACACATCACTATTAATGCATCATGTTACACACAATTTCAAGTTCATTTGATAGAAGTTATTCGACACAACATTGTGTGTATTTATATATATATTCAATTTATAAATAACATATGGTTGGATTCTATTATAAAAAACAACGAAGGAGTCTTGCCCAACACGCAACCCTGACATGGCTAGCATTACATGCAACCATGACCTTCTTCGATATTGTGTGTTGTACGCAATACCAGGTTTCACTAAACAACGATATATGGTTAATATTAATATTAAATAGCCGTTATGAATAGTATCAAATATATTTTTAATATTATAACATAATTATTCATCTTAAACATTTTTTAGAACATGGTATGAGAACAAACTAAATTTTTCGGGTAAAATAAGTATTTTTAAAAAAATGCAGTTTTTCACCCTTTTGATGGCGCACCAATTTAAATATAGTTTTTGACATTTTTATAAGTTCAATTTTAAAAAATAAAATTATTCCTTGGGATTAGGATATATAAATTTAATTTGGATAAATTTTTCATATTATTCTGATAACTTTCAAATTTTAATGAATAGTAAAAACACGCTATATTTTAATTAAATAAAACTTTTTTCATTGCAATAATTGATATAGTCAGATTATATTTTTAATTGGTTTTAAAATGTAATTAGAATATATTTTTACCATTTAATACAATTTTGGTCATTATAATTAATTTCACTATGAAATTGGACACAAACAAGTGTCGATCTTTTGATAGTTGTTATTTCTTAAAAACATGCTATTTGTTTTGATAACGGGAATTAATTTTAAAATTAATTAATTCCACTTCTATGTTTTAAATTTGGAAAAATGGACATAATTTTTGAATTTTCAATATCATATATAACATAGGCTGAAATTTTGATATTTTTTCTGAAAAACTTATATTTTTGATGAATAGTGAAACCACTTAGTGGTAGTTAAGAAACTGACTCTTTCATTTAAATAAAATTTTACCACTTCTGTGAATTTAATTTCCAAAAATCCTACATACATGGTTGTTATCAAGAAATAAAATGTGGTTCAATAAGATGAAAATAATTTTCAGTGAATAGTAACTTTTGACTTTTATTTACCGCGGTTAAAGGTAAACATGGTAATTCAATGTTAAAAGAATATTATAATAATTCAAAATTACCTTATCACGTGTCTTAACCTTATTGGATGAGTAGTGTCTGACCATGGGCATCCTTGGGTCGATTTTGGGACCCCATTGATCCACTTGGTAGTGACAATGACAATTTGGATTAATTAATTTAATGTAAAGATAAAATTGACATTAAAAAAAATATTTTAGTAATTAATTTTTATAAGGGGATATATAAATTATCATTTCGACTATAAATTTTGATTAGAAATATATAAATATTTACTACATGGTCTTATTTTTTTTATATTTTTTAGACATCAAATAATTTAAATTATTTATGAAACAATAATGATGCGGTATTTACCTCAATAATAAATGATTTTAAAAACTAAGATTATAATGATTAAGAAATTATCCAAAACATGTCCATTTCTGATGGGATGATTTTATTTCGACCATGAGTCATCTTATCATCATCTTTAATTATTTTTGGACCTTTTGAAACCGAAGATAAGCTTATAATAAAATAATATTTTCACACTTTCCAAAGGCGCCCCTCTCCTCCCTTATAAATGGGCACCTCCTCCCTCTACTCTTTACACAACATTGAGCCATCAAGATCTTCCAACCCCTACCCATTTCCCTTCTCAACATCCCTATAATCATTATAGAGGTTCTGGTATTCTCAAAAGACCAACTCTAGTCCCTTAAGTGGATGTTTAAAGGAGGCACGTCGAGGAAGAGGTAATTTCTTCTACCGATTATTTCAAGTTTGTTCCTTCTTCTACTTACTCTTATTTAGTTTTTTCAGTATAAAGTAATAACATCAGTATCAATCATATACTGATATGTTATTATAAATATTAAACAACCCTATTTCACCTTATATCCATCCTACCGAAAATGATATCACTGCACGTGCGTACGTAAGGAATACCGTCTCCACGCCGTGGTGTAATTAGTTTTTCCACCACCACCTTACTTGGATGGGTATAATGGTGTAAATAATAACTATATATGCTTATTATAACATCATACTGATTATGAGATATTATTAACTCCAATTATATTCAATAATTATGGGAATGATATCATCGCTCGTGCGTATGTACGGATTACCGTCTCCACGACGTGATGAGATTCATTCTCCATGTTTACCACTCAAGAATGATTATAAAGTATGTATAATTAATAATAATGAAATATATGAATGATAAAGATACTGTATTTATTTATATATATATATGTGTGTGTGTTTCATCTACTTACTTCCATTCAAGTCAATAAGGAAATGAAAACATCGTTCATGCGTATGTACGACCTACCATCTCAATAAATGATGTATTTCATTTTATCTATCTATCTATTATATATATATATACGGAATATATATGATATATAAATCATGATTTAAATTCTGGAAGCAATTAAATCATTATATAATTAATAATAATATCAAGAAAAAAAATTCCAAACCCATATGATAAATAAAACGATTTTACCCAAAATGCTACTTTATCATGGGATTTACAAAAGAACGGGTAATATAAAGTAATAATTGAACCATATATGATATCATAATGGTGAATATTATTCCATAATAATTTAATGAAACTATTTAAATCATTATACATGTGGTTCAGATACATACGAAGCATATCATACATAAGGTAAGGGATAACTTTTCCAATCTTGTTTTTATTCGAGATTGTTTATTTGTAAGTATTTAATGGGGTTATATTTATCATCAATCTCCTTGTTTTCTAAAAATGGTTTCATGTATGTTTAAAGTCATTTTTCCCTTTTTGAGTTTTACTACATGGTATGTAAGGAATATTTATTTTGTTTACCATACGAGGTACTTTTTTACTTTTCTAGCAAAACTACGAGAAGAATGTTTTTTTAACATATACGGCATGGACAGATTTTTACGGTTTTATAACACCTTATTTTCATGAATATTACTCTACATGGTTTCATTATTATTTTCAATAAAATAGTTTTCTTTTAAAATGGCATGGAATTTTGTGAAAAGAATATGATTTTGAATAAGAAAGTATATTTTCCTCAAGAATTCATTTCAGGTGTTTTATCAAAACCATTTTCCCTCCAAGATGACATTATTTCATATGTGTATGTTTCAAGTATAATGTCTCTATGATTTTCATGGTTACAATTTTCGTACAATGAAATTAAATCCATTCATTTTATATGGATTATGTTATGATGGGATGTTGTTTATGAAACCCATTTTATTTTATGGGTTATGATGAATGATTTATGTTTATGTTGTGGAACAGATAAGAATGATTTGAATATGAGATGTGTGGGACCTATATCTCCCTAAAATTAATTGGGTAAAGATTTATATCTCATGAGATAGACATGGGTGGAAGGGTATGTTAATCCAGTTCAATGATACAGTACTGGAACGAGGAGTGAACTCGATTCAAAAAGGGACTTTGTCCGCTAAGATGGTCTTGGAAGCAATGCCTTCGATACAATGGAAATCATATCATGTGCTTAATGGTTTTCCACAATAAATATTTTCCTACCATGATATTATATCATGATTGATGTTCTATTATGAGATATGTCTTATGTACTTCCAAGATTTATGTCTTTGCTCAAGATTTTGATGTTTAGATTTTATGATCATGTTTTTTATTCAAATGTTTATGGATTGTTTATGTTCTATATGTTTACCATTAATAATCATTTGTTCTCACCCTTTTTATGGTTTCTTTTCCCCAGGATATAAAGAATGGTTTTATGTAAGAAAACAAAATGGGAAGATCTTTATGGGAGATGTGGATGATCTTTTAGCATGATTAGAAGATTATGTTCCATGTTTCCAAAGACACTAAACTATTATGGTCCTTTGGTGTCTGTTTTTGTTATGTATTAAGTATTCTTAAAAAGTAATGTAATTTCCACGTACGTCAATCTATGGGTATCTACAGTTGGTTTCAATAGAAAGGTTTAGTTATCCTTTGGAAAGTAGGATGTGAAAACTTTTGTGAAATCCCTAGAAGTATTTCTATGGTATGTCTATAGATGTCCCTAAGGTTAAGTATACGTATAGGTTAGAGTCCTACAATTATGTTGACGATCATGAATAACCTAGGTTAAACCTAATGTGTCATGGATTAATGACTATTTGATATGTTAGACATCCCATAAATGAATTTCTATGATTATGTGGCTCCTTGTTATTTTAATTATTTCTTACACTATGGTTTCTGGTCTTAGTCAATGGAGGAAACGCCAAGGAATTTAGCTAACATTGATTCCAATGGACAAATTGGGGACAATGATCAACGAAATTATGTAACACCTGGAGAGAATGATATTGTGATTATGCCGAATCAGTCATCTCGATATATGATTGACAAGGTGAACTTTAGTTGTATTCCTAAGTCATCAAATTTGAGGAAGATGGAATTTTATGTATGTTCTCATAGTGGGGAGCATAGAGAAAGGAAGATTGAGATTTCTAAATAATGGAAGAATAACCTTGATTAATACCTCAAATGGAGGGGAAGATTTTATCTATGTGGAGAAAAGGGTCATAAAGTGATAGACTTTTATGGAGTCCAATGTCTTGTCTGTGGAGAACATGGGCATTACCCAACTCAATGCCCTGATCTATGAAGTTACTTCTAAGTCGAGGAAGGACCTATTCCATTCCAATCATTGAAGAGGATGGATTAAAGGTATTATGTATTGGAATTCAATAATAATGTTGTGGAGGTACTTTTATAGTATATTGAAATATCTGTGTATTGGTCCATTGTGGTTTTCTATAAGAATATGGTACTGGTAACCATGAAAAGTGATTCAAATATTTTTGAAAGAAGATGATATGCGCATAATGAAGGGATAAAGAGAAAATAAATTGTTTGATACTATTCATGATCTCATGATTGATATAAGGACTAAATGATATCATGGTTTGAGAATATATAATTTTTGGGATTTTGTTATGTGGAAAGAGTTAACTTTTGACCGCAAAAATGTTTTCACTATGGTTCAATGGTAATTCATGTTTCAAAAGAATATATGATTAAGGTATTCACATGTTTGGAATGTGACCAACAAGATATATCTTATGATATATGGGGGATAAATGACGGTATTCACGTTCTTGTTATGTAACCTTTCACATAATCGTTTTCTTTATACAATTAACATGGAATGAAGTATTTTGGATAAGCCTAACGTTTAGAATGAATTCAGTTATACATAAGATAGTATGGTTTATGTCTAGATCTTTTTTTGATATTATTGTAGGAATATTATAATAATGTAGTTTTAGAAAAAAAGACAACCTGCTGGATGTGCGACAACCCGTTGCGTCGGACAAGGTTGTAGGAATCGAACCCACAACCGAAGTACAACTAGCCTCCATCGCCTACCACTGGCCTACAGGAAGTCCCTAGTAAGTAGAAACTAGTTTTATTTTATTAAGTGGTATGATAGATGATGTATATGTCTATTCTAGGAACCATATACGACTAATCTCACCATATATTCACTTATGTAAATAACTTTTGTTAACCTTCTTTTTGAGACAGATGAAATGACCCATCATTCTATCACATGATCTGATAAAAAATCACAAAACACAAATTCAACTTTATTTCTTTATGTGATGAAGTGGAAATTGTTCAAGCCATGAGCAACATTGAGATTGTACCAAAATCAAGTAATTATTTCTTTTAATTCCAAAATTCTTCAACATTTGGGAAATGATCTTTAAAACCAAAAATGTTGTCCTAGTGATCTCATATCTGATTAATCAGATGGTACCTTAGATCATCACAAATTTATGGCTTTGTGATTATTAGCTTTTTCATAACCATGTTCTCTACCACTCTCCATCAGAACTAGATGGTTAGATTTCTCTTCCATATCCATATTTTTCACCTACGTTCTCCTATGTGGGAACCCAAATTATGAGCTACTTTGGGTTTCTGTTTGGTTTCTAACGTTCATTTTTTTTAAAAAGTCATGTTTTCGTATTCCCTTTTATGATGTGGGTGTCTATGAAAGAAACACTCAACTAATAAACTATTTATAACCCCGACGAATTTTGAGGGTTAAATTCATTTTAATGGGGGTAGAATGTAACACCCTGAGATTTTATGAGATATTTTTTTTCATATCTTCTATTGTATGCTACACCAAGATTACCTTGTGTTATACGCAACACTGTATTAGTTTCTAGTATACGCAACACTATTCGTGGATCATGTAACACGCAATTTCAAGTTCGTTTGTGTAACATACAAGACTTTTATGAGAAATATTTTGTTTTTATGTTATATAAATCATCAAAAGAATCTTTCACTACACACAACACTAGCTTGGCTAAATTGCATTGTACGCAATACTGAGTTTCACTAAACAACGATATGCTGTTAAAATATTATTAAAACTAGCCCTTATGAATAGTAATACCCATTTTTGAAATTTTATAAATTTTATCTTTAAAAATGGACTTCATTTTTGGATTCAGAATATCGAAATTAGCCTAGGGTGAAATTTTGGTAATTTTCTGAAAAATTTCAATTTTTGGTGATTAGTGAAAACACTGGGTTAGTATTTAAAAACCGACTATTTATTTAATAAATTATTTATTATATTTAAATTTTTTTTAGGTAAAAATTGATACATAATACCTATATAAGTTCAATTAAATTCATTGGAGTCATTTTATAATAATTATATATATATAAAAACGTTATTGAACTTTTCACCGTCTTTTACCCACCTCCTAGGAGAATTTCCAAATTCATGTAAAACATTATTTTAGCACTTCTGTGAGTGGAATTTCGAAAATCTGAGAGACACAGTTAATATCAGTGACTAAAATGTGGTTCAATGAGATGAAAATATTTTTTGGTGAATAGTAACTTTTTCCTTTTTTTATCACGGTTAAAAGTAAATAGGGTAATTAAGGGTAAAAATTATATTATTATTACTCTAACACATGTACGAATTCTATTGGATAAGTGTAATTCAACCAAAAACAACCCTAGGAATAAAATATAACCATTTAGGCCCACATGGATAAGATTAGGACATTTAATATTAATTTATTTAAAGAAGGGTTAAAATAGTTAAAATCAAAGTTTAATAAGTAATTAATTTTTAATATAGGGTTATACATAAGATATATTCGACAATAAATATTCATTATAAAGATAAAAATATTTACTACATAATGGTATTTTATTTTTAATTTTTTGACTTTAAATAATTTAATTTATTTATGACACAATGATGATGCAGTAAATAAATTATTAATGAAATATCGACATAATTGATGTTATAAATACCCAAATAAATGTAATTTGAAACTTTTTATAAATTAAAATAATCTTATATGTTAATATGACTTGTTATAATTGATTTAATTAACTTTTTTCGAACAAATAGTTCTGTTATTATTTTCACAAAAATCAATTACCAAATAGTGTAAAAGTTTACATAAATTAGTTTTTAAAACAAATATTATATTATTAATTGTTATTTTATTCCTAAAAATATATGGTTTTGCCAAATGACATAGATAAGAATATATATATTAATAATAAACAAATTGGGGTTCGTTTGGCTTGTTATAGTATGTTTATTAACCTTATAGTGTATGAAAACAAGAAGACACGGTAAAAGTTATATTATCTAACTTAAAGTTAAATCGAAATGATAAGGTCAAAATAGATACCTAAACTTGTCTAAATTCTATTGGATGAAAGAATTGAAACCCATCCCCACCTTAGCTTAAAAATAAATCAATTTGGAGCTATTAAAAACCGTATATGACTTTATAATAAATTAATATTTTTAGTTTTTCCAAAGGTGCCCCTCTCCTCCCTTATAAAAGGGCACCTCCTCCCTCTCTTCCTCACACCACATTGAGACTTCAAGATCGGCCAACCCCAGACAAATTATCTTCTACACTTCCCTAGAAACATCCTAGAGGTCCTGGTATTCTCTAAAGACCAATTTTATTGCCCTAAAAGGAGGTATCAAAGAGGCGCTTCAAAGAAGAGGTAATGTCCATTACCGATTCGTTCAAAATTTTTTCTTCTTCCACTTCTTTTTCTTTAGTTGTTTCACTATGAAGTAATAATATTAGTATCAATAATATACTGATATGTTATTATAGTTATGAAGAAACCCTATTTCACCATCTATCCATCCTACGTAAAACAAAATCATCGCGCGTTCGTACGTATGGAATACTGTCTCCACGTCGTGGTGTAATCTATTTTCCACCACCAACATACTTGGATGGGTATAATGGTGTAAATAATAACTATATATGATTATTTTAAAGTGATATTGACTCTGAAATAGTTTATATACACTCAAATACAATTCCACGATCATGGGAACAATATCACCGCTCGTGCGTACATACAGAATACCTTCTCCACGATGTGATGCGACTCGTTCTACATGATTTTCATTTCATAATGATTACATAAATGAAATTAGTGAATAAATATTATAAATATTACAGTAATAAAACTCTGTAAATGAGGTGTCTATAACCTAAAATGAAGAATACGAATTTATTCGACAAAACACGCATAAGAAGAAAAAGTAATAAACCCTCGAATAAAAAGTAGTAATGAAATATTACTAATAAGAAGCTAAGAATATGACCATATATGATATAATAAAACTATGTATGATTTTGGAATAAGTCAATAACATTATTTAAATCATTATACAGGAGGTTCGGACACTTACCAAGAAAATCGGACCTAAGGTAATAAAAAATCGCACAATCTCAATTTTTATCCAAGATTGTTTATACTTCAGAATTTACTGGGAAATATATATCATCCACATCCATGTTTCCTCAATATGTAATATTATTTATATCCTCCTACAATTTTTTAAATCCAATTTTACCCTTCGGTGAGTTTTTAGTAAAAGATATGAAAGGAATCTTTTGTCGTTTTTCGTACAAGGTACTTTTTGACTTTTACGACATAAGTACGAGAAGAATGGTTTTTAACTTAAACGGCATGAATGGATTTTGATAAACTTATTTCCAAGAAGATTTATTTAGAAGTTTTCATATTTATTTTTAATAAACTTTTTTTAGTTTCAAATCATATGACATGTTAATAATGGAAGAATGTTTTTGAAGTAGAAAGGATATTTTTCTCAAGAATGATCATCAAGTGTTTTATCAAAATTATTTTCCATCTATGATAATATAGGGTTCTGTTTCTATCCATATCATTACATTGATTCTATTATGTTGTGATAGAATTATTTTTATGAATTCCTTTATCTTATATGAATTTTTTCATGATGTCACAATGTTTAAGAATCCCATTTTTATTACATGCCTTATGCTATGATGTATGATTTTTGATTTTGTAACACACATAAGAATGGTATCATAATGAGATGGGTGAGACCTATATCTCCCTCCAATGCATTGGGTAAAGATTTATATCTCATGAGATAGACATGGCTAGAACGGCAGGTTAAACCGACTCAGTGAAACATGATTGAAACGAGGAGTGAACTAGGTTCAGAAATGGACTTTGTCCGCTAAGATAGTCTTGGCAGTGAGTATTGACTGATAAGAAATGATTCTTTATGATTATGTGTGTATGAAACAAAGTTTCATGTTTTAATTTATGATTATTGGGATTACATTTCACTACAAGGATTTATCCCATGTTATGAAATTATGATCTCTTTTGCAGGTTATGATTTCCAAAATGTTAGTGGTTATGAATATGATGTGATTGATATTTCTTTTGTTTACCCTTACTGAGCATTTGAGCTCACCCTTTTGTATGTTTTTCTTTCCCCAGGTCAGGAAGAAGGTTATTAAGTAGTATATTCCAAAAAGGGACTCTAGATATGATGATATAAATGGGAGACAACATAGATGATTTATGAACCAGTTGTTTATGTTTCCCAGTTTCTAAAGACAATATGCCTATACGGTCCTTTCATGGTTTTGTTATACGTTGTAATAAGTGTACTTCAATTTTGAAGTATTAACAATATATGTAATGTATGGGTCATTATAGTTGGTATCAGAGGAAAGGTATAGTCAACATTTGGAAACTAGGATGTGAAAGCCATAGTAAGAACGCTTAGGATAAGTCTAATCATAGAACACAATATTAGTGTTCTAAAAATGGCCATTTACAACATATGATAAGACCTTAAGTGTGAAATTTTATTCATGATTTTGTGGTTTTCCAATTATAATTACTGTTGCTCACACTATTCTTCTTGATTTTAGTCAATGGCTAGAACCCGAAGGAAATGTGTTAATGCAGAATGCGACGGGCAATGCAATGATTGTCCTCTTGAGCAACCAAATGATATGGGAGCTGGAATGAAAAATCTTGTAGCCATGATCACAAAACTTTCTCAAGCTATGAATCATGAATAACTTCCAAACGAGCAATGGAAGGAGCAACATTCTGTTGAATCTTTCATGAGGTAGAGTCCACCCTCATTTAGCGAGTCTACTGATCCATTAGTGGCTGAACAATGGATCAGTACCAATGAAATGATATTTTCAGTTATTCAATGTTCTGAACATGATAAAGTCATCTTAGCAGTTTATCGTTTGGAAGCTGAAGCTGATAAATGGTGGAATCTTATCAAGAATATGAGGCCAAGAGATGAAATTGAGTCCATGGAATGGGACGAGTTCATGAACATATTTTTCAATAAGTACTTCCCTCGTATTCTTCGAACAAAGATGTAGAAGGAGTTTCATGAACTGATGAAAAATGATGATGAATCTGTTTGTACCTATGATGAAAATTTTACAAGACTTCCAAGGTATGCTTCTGGTATTATTATCCAACCAAAGAGTAAGATCGATCGATTATTTAGTGGTTTAAAACCAAGTATTCAAAGGGCATTAGCCATAAGGGACTTCAATAGCTATGAGGAAATTGTTCGATGTGCTATCAATGTGGAGATGGAGATTGGAGTAACCCATCAGTCATATGGGTTTGATAAGAAGAGGAAAATGGAATTCAAATGAAAATCTAAAGAGCACACTGAAAAGAAGATGAGTTTTCCCTTATGCTCAAAGTGTGGAAAGAAACATGGAGGGAGTTGTCTTAAAGGGACAAGTAAATGTTTCAAATGTGGAAAGGAAGGTCATCAGGCATTTTAATGCCGTAATGATGGGAAGAAGATATCTAGTGATGCGAACAAAGAAAAGTCTACACAGAGTGAACTTCATACCCTTCAATGTTACAAGTGCAAGGAAATGATGCATTATTCCAATCAATGCCCTAATACAAGGGTTTTTTATGATGATTAACATCAAAAAACTCTTAATGATAAAGGCAAAGGAATGTCACATGAAATTTCTATCAGCGATGTCGAGTATCGTAATGAAGTGGTGAAAGGTACACTTACCATCCACTCTAAAGTAGAAAATGTTTTATTTGATTCTGGATCCTCCCACTCTTTTATTTCTGAAAAATTTTCTAAGGGTATCACCGTATTACCTCAACAATTATATGTTGAGTTAATTGTGACAACCCCTAATGGCACAACAGTCGCATCAAAAGTTTATAATTCTTCTCTGATTGATGTTTGTGGGAAAGTGTTTCCTGCAAATCTTGTGATCCTTCATATAGTGGAATTTGATGTGATTCTTGGCATGGATTGGCTTTCACTATATGGAGCTCATATCAAATGCCATAGAAGGGAAGTCACATTTCATATTCCAGATCAATCTATGATCGTCTATCGATGCAAGGATGAACATAACCTTACAGAGGAAATTTCATCCATCTTATGGGTCTTGATTCCACTAAATGAGGGTTATTTATCTCAAATGGTTGGAGGGAAACTCACGATAAAGAATATTCCCATTGTACGAGAGTTTGACGATGTCTTTTCGTAGGAATTTTTGGGTCTTCCACCAAATCGTGAAGATGAGTTTTCAATAGAACTTGTACCAGGTGCTTTGCCTATTTCAAATACAACATATAGAATGGCCCAAATTGAGTTGCAGGAATTGAAGAAGCAACTCCAAGATAATCTTGATAAAGTATTCTTATTCCCTAGTGTGTTACCATGGGGAGCATCTGTTCTTTTTGTTAAGAAGAAAGATGGATCAATGAGACTCTGCATTGATTATCGAAAACTTAACAAGATCGCTATCAAGAAATAATTTCCTCTCCCGTGCATTGAAGACTGATTTGACCAACTCTGCGGAGCTCAATAATTTTCCAAGATTGATAGTAGTTCAAGGTATCATCAATTAAGGGTCAAAAGATAGGATATACGAAAGTCTTCTTTCCGTACAAGTTATGGACACTGTGAATTTATAGTAATGCCATTTGGTCTTACTAATTCCCCTTCTATCTTCATGGATCTGATGAATAGAGTCCTTAGAGATTATCTTGATCAGTTTGTGGTAGTCCTTATTGAAAATATTCTTGTCTATTGAAAGAGAAATGTAGAACATGAAGATCACCTTAGAATTGTATTGAAGACCCTGAGAAAGGATAAGCTTTATGCCAAATTTACCAAGTGTGAATTTTGTCTTCAAAAAGTCGCATTTTTGGGTCACATAATCTCAAAAGAGGGGATATCTGTGGATCCATCAAAAACATAGGTTATTTAAAGATGTTCGAGACCAACAACAGTAACTGAGATCCAAAGTTTTCTTGGTTTGGCTGGATATTATCGACGTTTTGTGAAAGCTTTTTCACGATTATCTAATCCACTCACCAGGTTGACTCGGAAAGGAGGTAAGTTTGCTTGGACAGAGAAATGTGAAGAGAATTTCAAGGAGTTAAAAATAAGGTTATCCAGTGCACCTGTGATCACACTTCCTAGTAGTGGAGAAAGGTTTGTGATCTACAGTGATGCATCCAAGAAGGGACGGGGGTGTGTTCTCATGCAAAATGATATGGTGATAGCTTATGTCTCGCGATAGTTGAAAATCCATGAGCAAAACTACCCAACTCATGATTTAGAGTTAACTGTGGTAATCTTTGCATTAAAGATTTGGAGGCATTATCTTTATGGAGAACGGTGTGATATTTATACAAATAATAAAAGTTTAAAGAATATTTTCACACAAAATGAGCTGAATATATGCCAAAGAAGATGGTTAGAGCTGATTAAGGATTACGACTGATCAATTCATTACCACCCTAGGAAAGAAAACAAGGTGGAGGACGCATTAAGTCAACAAGTCCATGCCAGTTTATCAATGATGAGGATCAAAAAAGAACCAATATTTATGGATTTAAAAAGGATGGATCTTGAAATTATAATGGAAGGGGAAAAATTGTATCTTTTTCAAATGAATGTTCAACCATCTATCCATGTGAAGATTAAAGAGGCATAGAAAGAAGATGTATAGTTACAAAATAAGTTGATAAATGTTCCTGAATTCAACCATGATTGTGATGGAATAATAACGATCAGAAATCAGGTTTGTGTTCCTCCCATCCTAGAATTAAAGATGAAGCTGCTGGATGAGGCTCATAGTTCTTCATTCTCTATTCATCCGGGAAGCATGAAGATGTATAGGGACCTGAAAGTGTACTTCTGGTGGGATGGCATGAAAAGAGATGTTGCTGAATATACCTCTCGATGC
Organism: Viscum album; assembly: GCA_963277665.1. Lineage (NCBI taxonomy): Eukaryota > Viridiplantae > Streptophyta > Magnoliopsida > Santalales > Viscaceae > Viscum > Viscum album. The sequence continues at coordinate 549,542,245 of OY728156.1, forward strand.
TTGGTTTTTCAGCAAGTTAATGCTGAGAGACAGAAGTGTAAGGGGATGTTACAACCATTACCCATACCAGAATGGAAATGGGAAAACATCTCTATGGACTTTGTCACTGGACTTCCTAAAACATCCAAAGGCAATAATGCTATTTGGGTCATAGTTGATCATCTTACAAAGTCTCCACACTTCATTGCTATTAGATAAGATTTCTCTCTGGATTAGCTTGCCAGGATATATATAAAGGAAGTGGTAAGATTTCATGGAGTACCACTTTCTATTATATCTGATCGGTATCCGAGGTTTACCTCAAAGTTCTGGTGAAGTCTTCAACATACTCTGGATATAGTTTTGAGTTTCAGAACTGCTTATCATCCTCAGACAGATGATCAGTCTGAGAGGACAATTCAATCTCTAGAAAATATGTTGAGAGCTTGATCTATGGATTTAAAAGGTTGTTGGGATCAACACCTAACATTGGTGGGATTTTCTTATAATAATAGCTTTCACTCCAGTATTCAGATGGTTCCTTATGAATCTCTCTATGGAAAGAAATGCAGGACTCCAACTTGCTGGGATGAGGTTGGGGAAAGAAAGATATTAGGACTTGATCTTGTTGATGAGATGGAAGAAATGGTCTGATCTATGCAACAACACATAAGAGCAGCTCAGAGTCGACAAAAAAGTTATGCGAAAAACCGAAGAAAAGACCTAGAGTTTGAAGTGGGTGATAAATTGTTCTTACGAATATCCCCTTGGAAGAGAGTAATGAGATTTGGAAAGAAGGGAAAGCTGAGCCCTAGGTATATCGATCCTTTTGAAATAATGGATCGTTTAGGGAAGGTAGCTTACCGATTGGCACTTCCACCAAATCTCTCTCAAGATCACGATGTGTTCCATGTATCTCTCCTGAGAAAGTACATACCTGATCCTTCACATGTACTCAGCTCAGAAGTTGTACCACTGGAACAAGCTCTTTCTTATGAATAACAACAGATAGAGATTCTGGATTGTAGCGAAAAAGTCCTACAGAACAAGACCACTCGCTTGGTGAATGTTTTATGGTGGAACCACCAATTATAAGAAGCTACATGGGAGCTTGAGGATATGAAGAGGGAGAGGTATTCTCATCTGTTTGTTACTAATTGACGAATTTTGAGGGAGAAATTAATTTTAAGGGGGGGTAGAATGTAACACCTGAGACTTTTAGAAGAAATATTTTGTTTTTATGTTATATAAATCATTAACAGAATCTTTCACTACACACAACACTAGCTTAGCTTACATGCGTTGTATGCAATACCGAGTTTCACTACACAACGATATGCTATTAAAATATTATTAAAACTAGTCGTTATGAATAGTAATACCCACTTTTTAAAATTTTATAAATTTTATCTTACAAAATGGACTTCATTTTTGGATTCGGAATATCGAAATTAGCCTAGGGTGAAATTTTGGTATTTTTCTGAAAACATTCAATTTTGATGAATAGTGAAAACACTAGGTTACTATTTAAAAACAGATTTTTTATTTAATAAATTATTTATTTAATTTAAATTTATTTTTGGTCAAAAATGATACATAATACCTATACAAGTTCAATTCAATTAATTGGAGTCATTTTATAATTATTTTAGATATATAAAAATTTTATTGAACTTTTCAACGTCTTTTACCCACCTCCTAGGAGAATTTCCAAATTCACATAAAATATAATTTTACCACATCTGTGAGTGGAAATTCGAAAATTAGATAGACACGGTTAATATCAGGGACTAAAATGTTGTTCAATGAGATGAAAATATTTTTTGCTGAATAGTAAATTTTTACATTTTTTACCACGGTTAAAAGTAAATAGGGTAATTAAGGCTAACAATGATATTATTACTACTCTAACACATGTACTAATTCTATTATATAAGTGTAATTCGATCAAAAACAACCTTAGGAATAACATATTACCATTTATGCCCACTTGGATTATATTAGGACATTTAATATTAATTTATTTAAAGAAGTGTTAAAATAGATAAAATCAAAGTTTAATAAGTAAATCATTTTTAAAATAGGGTTATAAATAAGATAAATTCTGCTATAAATATTCATTATAAATATAAAAAGCTTTTATACATAATGGTATTTTATTTGTAATTTTTAGACTTTAAATAATTTAATTTATTTATGACACAATGATGATGTAGTAATTATATTTTAATGAAATATCGAAATAATTGATGTTATAAATACCCAAATAATTGTAATTTGAGTCTTTTTTTGAATTAAAATAATTTTATATTTTAATATGACATGTTAGTATTTATTTATTTAACTTTTTTAGAACTAATCTTTCTGTTATGATTTTCACAAAAATCAATTACCAAATAGTGTCAAAATTGACATAAAATCGTTTTTAAAACAAATATTATATTATTAATTGTTATTTTATTCCTAAAAATCTATGGTTCGTCTGCATGACTTAGATAAGGATATATATATTAATAATAAACAACTTGGGGTTTGTTTTTCTTTTTATAGTAAGTTTATTAACCTTATAGTGTAAGAAAAGAAGAAGACACAGTAAAAGTTAAATTATCTAACATAAAGTTAAATCTAAATGATAAGGTCAAAATAGATACCTAAACTTGTATAAATTCTATTGTATGAAAGTATTTAGACCCATACCCACCTTAGATTCTAAATAAATCAATTTGGAGCTATTAAAAACCGAATATGACTTTATAATAAAATAATATTTTTAGATTTTCCAATGGTGCCCCTCTCCTCCCTTATAAAAGGGCACCTCCTCCCTCACTTCCTCACACCACATTGAGCCTTCAATCTCGGCAAACCCCTGCCAAATTATCTTCTCCACTTCCCTATAAACATATTAGAGGTCCTGGTATTCTTCAATGACCAATTTTAGTGCCCTAAAAGGAGGTCTCAAAGAGGCGCTTCAAAGAAGAGGTAATGTCTCTTACCGATTCTTTCAACTTTATTTCTTTATCCACTTCTTCTTCTTTAGTTGTTTCATTATGAAGTAATAAAATCAGTATCACTCATATACTTATATGTTATTATAAGTATTAAACAACCCTATCTAACCATCTATCCATCCAACGTAAAACGAAATCACCGCATGTGCGTACGTACGGAATAACGTCTCTACACCGTGGTGTAATCTATTTTCAGCCACCACCTTACTTGGATGGGTATAATGGTGTATATAATAACCATATATGATTATTTTAAAGTGATATTGATTCTAAAATAGTATATATACACTACAATACAATTCCACGATCATGAGAATGATATCATCGCTCATGCGTACGTACGAAATACCGTCTCCACGATGTGATGTGACTCATTCAACATGATTTTCAATGCATAATGTTTACATAAATGAATTGAGTGAATAAATATGATATATATTACACTAATACCATTCTGGAAATGAGTTTTCTATAATCTAAAAATAAGAATAAGAATTTATTTGACAAAACACACATAAGAACAAAAAGAAATAAACACCCGAATAACAAGTAGTAATGAAATATTACTAATAAGAAGCTATGAATATGACCATATATGATATCATAAAAATAATTATGATTCTGGAATAAGTCAATAACATTATTTAAATCATTATACAAGAGGTTTGGACACTTACGAAGCAAATCGGACCTAAGGTAAGGGACAATCTCGCAGTCTCAATTTTTATACGAGATTGTTTATACTTCAGAAGTTTCTGGGGAATATTTACCATCCACATCCATGTTACCTCAATATGTAATATTATTTATATCCTCCTAACATTTTTTAAATCCAATTTTAACCTTCTGTGAGTTTTTAGTAAATTATATGAAAGGAATCTTTTGTCGTTTTTCGTACGAGGTACTTTTTGACTTTTCCGACATAAGTACGAGAAGAAGGTTTTTTTAACATATACGACATGAATGGATTTTTAAAACATTATTTCCAAGAAGCTTCAATTACAAGTTTTAAATTTTATTTTTAATAAACATATTTTAGTTTAAAATTTTATGACATGTTAAGAATGGAAAAATGTTTTTGAAGTAGAAAGGATATATTCACAAGAATGGAGTTCGACTGTTTAATCAAAATTATTTTCCATCTAAGATTATATAGGGTTCTGTTTGAATCCCTATCATTATATTGATTTGATTATGTTGTGATGGAATTATTTTTATGAATTAATTTTTATTATATGAATTGTTTTATGTGGTCTAGATGTTTAAGAATCCCATTTTTATTACATGGGTTATGCAATGATGTATGATTTTTGATTTTGTGGCACACATAAGAATGGTATCATTATGTGATGGGTCGGACCTATATCTCCCTCCAATGCATTGGGTAAATATTTATATCTCATGAGATAGACATGGCTAGAACAACAGGCTAAACCGGTTTAGTAAAACATGACTGAAACGAGGAGTGAACTCGGTTCAGAAATGGACTTTTTCCACTAAGATTGTCTTGAAAATGAGTCTTGTCTAATAATAAATGATTCTCTATTATTATGTGTGTATGCCACAAAGTTTCATGATTTATGTTATGATTATTGGGATTACATTTCACTACTAGGATTTATCCCATGTTATGAATAAATGATCTCTTTTGTAGGTTAATATTTCCAAAATGTTATGTTCTTATGAAAATTATGTGATGGATTTTCTTTTGTTTACCTTTACTAAGAAATTGAGCTCACCCTTTTGTATGTTTTCATTCCCCTGGTTAGGAAGAAGGTTATTATGTAGGATATCCCAATAAGGGACTCTAGAAATGATGAAATAAATGAGAGACAACATAGATGATTTATGAACCAGTTGTTTATGTCTCCCAATTTCTAAAGACACTATACCTATAAAGTCCTTTCATGGTTTTGGTATACGTTGTAAAAAGTGTAATTCAATTTTGAAGTATTAACAATGTATGTAAAGTATGGGTCGTTATAGTTTGATAGTTATTATTCTATGCAACATTGAGTATATATATATATATATTCAATTTATAAATGAGATATGGTTGTATTCTGTTATACGAAAAAACAAAGGAGTCCTTCACAACACGCAACCCTGACTTGGATTGCATTACACACAACTACGACCTTCCTCGATAGTGTGTGTTGTACGTAATACCGGGTTTCACAAAACAATGATATATGGTTATAATATTATTTTGAACTAGCAGTTATGAATAGAATCAAGTAAATTTTGAATTTTATAAAATTATTTTTCATTTACACATTTTCTAGAACATGGTATGAGAACAAACTAAATTTTTCGGGTAAAATAAGTATTTTTAAAAAAATGCAGTTTTTCTACCTTTTGATTGTGCACCCACATTAAATCTATTTTTGACATGTTTATAAGTTCAAGTTGAAAAAATAAAATTTTTCCTTGGGATCAGGATAAAAAGTTTTATTTGGATAAAATTTTCATATTATTCAGAAAACTATCATATTTTAAAGAATAGTAAAAAATCGGTATATTTTAATTAAAAACAACTTTTTCATCGCAATAATTTATATGGTTAGATTATATTTTTAATTGGTTTTAAAGTGTAATTAGAATATATTTTTACCATTTACTGCACTATTGGTGATTGGAATTAATTTCACTTTGAAATTGCACATAAACAAGTGTCGATCTATTGATAGTTATTATTTCTTAAAAACACTCTATTTGTTTTGATAACGGGAATTAATTTTAAAATTAATTAAATCCACTTTTTGTTTAGAATTTTTAAAAATAGAAATCATTTTTGAATTCAGAATATCAAATAAAACATAGGCTAAATATTTGGTATTTTTCTGAAAAACATCAATTTTTTATGAATAGTGAAACCACTTAGTGGTAGTTATGAAATTGACTCTTTCATTTAAATAAAATTTTACCACTTCTGTGAATTGAATTTCAAAAATCTGACATACATGGTTGTTATCAAGATGTAAAATTTGGTTCAATAAGATGAAAATAATTTTTGGTGAATATTAACTTTTCACTTTTATTTTCCGCGATTAAAGGTAAGTAGAGTAATTCAATGTTAAAGGAATATTATAATAATTAAAAATTTCTTTAAAACTTGTCCTAACCTTATTAGATGAGTAGTGTCGACCATGATAATACGTGGGTCAATTATGGGACCCCATGTAGCCACTTGTTAGTGATAATGACAAATTGGATTAATTAATTTAATGTAAAGACAAAATTGACATTAATAAAAAGAATTTAGTAATTAATTTTTATATGGGGTTATATAAATTATCATTTGAAATATAGATATTCATTGGAATTCTAAAAAATTTTCCTACATGATGGTATTTTTTTATAATTTGTAGACATCAACTAAATTAAATTATTTATGACACATTACTGATGCAGTATTTGCCTCATTAAAAAATGATTTAATTAAATAATATTATATTGATTAAAATATTATCCAAAACATGTCCAATTCTGATTGGATGATTTTATTTCGACCAGGAGTCATCTTATTTTCATCTTTAATGATTTTTTGATCTTTTGAATCCGAAGATAATCTTATAATATATTAATATTTTCACACTTTCCAAAGGTTCCCCTCTCCTCCCTTATAAAAGGGCACCTCTTCCTTATCCTTTTTACACAACATTGAGCCTTAAATATCGGCAAAACCCTACCCTTTTCCCTTATCACCATCCCTAGAAACATATTAGAGGTTCTTGTCTTCTCAAAAGACCAGCTCTAGTCCCTTAAGTGGACATTTAAAGGAGGCACGCCGAAGAAGAGGTAATTTCTTCTACCGATTATTTCAAGATTCTTCCTTCTTATACTTTCTATTAGTTTTTTGTTTCATTATAATGTAATGATATCAGTATCACTAATATACAGATATGTTATTATAAATATGATACAACCCTATTTCACCGTCTATCCATCCTATGGAAAATGAAATCACCGTGCGTGCGTACATACAGAATACCGTCTCCACGCCGTGGTGTAATTAGTTTTTCCACCACCACCTAACTTGGATGGTTATAATGGGGTAAAGAATAACTATATATAGTTATTATAACGTCATAATGATTCAGATATATTATTTACACCAATTCTATTCAATAATTATAGGAACGATATCATCTCTCGTGCGTACGTACGAATTATTGTCTCCACGACCAGATGAGATTCATTATCCTTGTTAACCACTCAATAATGATTATAATGTATATATAATGAATAATAATGAAATATATGACATGATAATTCGGATATATGTATATATATATATCAGTGTGTGTGTGTCATCTATTTACTTCCATTCAAGTCAATAAGGAAAGGAAAACAGCGTTCATGCGTACATACGGCCTACTGTCTCCATGAACAATGTATTTAATTTTATTTATCTATATATTATATATATATACTGAATATATATGATATATATATCATTATTTACATTGTTTATGTAAGTAAATAATTATATAAGTATTAATAATATCAAGAACAAAAAGGCTAAACACGTACAATAAATAAATATATTTTACCCAAAATGCTGCTTTAACATGGAAATTACAAAAGAAGGGGTCATATAAAGTCATAAGTGAACAAGATATGATATCATAACCATAAATATGATTCCTTAATAATTCAATGTCATTATTTAAATCACTATACATTAGTTTTGGATACTTACTGAGCATATCAGACAAAAGGTAAGGGATAACATTTCCAATCTCATTTTTTTCCGAGATTGTTTATTCGTATGTATTTACTGGCTTTATATTTATCATCCATGTCCTTGTTTTCTAAAAATGGATTCATGTATGTTTAATGTCTTTTTATCCATTTTTTACTTTTACTACATGGTATGTATGAAATATTTCTTTTGTTTACCATACGAGGTACTTTTTGACTTTTCCAGCAAAAGTACGAGAAGAATCCTTTTTATCTTATACGACATGAACATATTTTTATGGTTTCATAACACCTTATTTTCAGGAATATTACTCAACAATATTTCATTATTATTTTCAATAAAATCTATTTCTTTTAAAATTGCATGGTATTTTTTGAAAAGAAAATAATTTTGAAGAAGAAAGGATATTTTCCTCAGGAATTCATTTCAAGTGTTTTTATCAAAACCATTTTCCATCAATGATGAAATTATTTCTTATGTTAATGTTTCAATTATAATGTCTCTATGATTTATATGGTTCCACTTTTCTTATGATGAAATGATAACCATTTTTTATATGTATTATGTTATGATGGGATGATGTTTACGAAACCTATTTTATTCTTTGGGTTTTGATGAAGGATTTAAGTTTATGTTGTGGAACACATAAGAATGATTTAAATATAAGGTGGTTGGGATCTATATCTCCCTCAAATGAATTGGGTAAATATTTATATCTCATGAGATATACATTGCTGTATCGGTAAGTTAATATGGTTCAGTAATACAGGACTGGAACGAGGTGTGAAGTCGATTCAGAAACGGACACTGTCCACTAAGATGGTCTTGCCAGCAATGCCTTTGTTACTATGGAAATAATATCATGTGCTTAATGGTTTTCCACAATTACATGTTTTCTTCCCATGATATTTTATCATGATTGATGTTCTATTATGATATATTCCTTACGTACTTCCATGATTTATGTCTTTGCTCAAGATTTTGATGTTTAGATTTTATGATCATGTTTTTGCATTAAAATGTTTAAGGATTGTTTTATGTTCTATATGTTTACCCTTACTGAGCATTTGAGCTCACCCTTTTTATGCTTTCTTTTCCCCATGATATAATGATAGGTTTTAGGTATGAAAACAAAAGTGGAAGAACTTTATGGGAGATTTTAAAGATATTTCACCATGATTAGTAGATTATGTTCCAAGTTTCCAATTACACTAAACTATTACAGTCCTTTGGTGTCTGTTTTTGTTATGTATTATGTTTTCCACAAAATTAATATAATGTCCATGTACGTCAATCTATGGGTCTCTACATGAAATCACAGTGATACCCCCCTTTTGGGTACCACTTATAAGGGACTCACTCACGTACTATCCGAGATTGTATAGAATATTCCTTCATCCAACTATTTAATCACATCTTTTTTATAATTTCCTTCATGGTGGATTTAGGCTCCACTGTGGTGGCCAAGATTTCTTGGTACCTTCTTCAAGTAGCACCTTGTGGGTAAAAATGGTCTAGATGAAGCCCTAAAATCAGCTATTGTCCACCCAATAGTGTGTTTCTGCTATATCAAAACCTATAGAATTGCGTCTTCCTACTCCTATGATAGTTCTGCGCTAATTATGATAGGAAATGTCTGATTGGGCCCCAAATACCCATACTTTAGAGAAGATGGAAAGGGCTTTAATTCTAGTTCAGTTTCCTTTAAAATTGGAGACAGAAGTTGTTGCCCCTTTTCCCATTCCAGACTATTAGGAACTACTACATGTTGCCAATAGTGGCCGCCCTGGCCTTCTTGAAATTTCATGTCCGCTGACACTTCTCCATCTGGAATTTCAAGAATAATAATGTTATCAAAAGTAAAATAACATACCAAATCATTCCCTTTTTCGCCCAGATGATCATCCATCGTTGTAGAGACCCGTAGCCTGACGTACATGTACATTACATTACATTTGCGGAATACTTAGTACATAACAAAAACACACACACTAGGATCGTAATAGTTTAGTGTCTTTGGAAACTCGGATCGTAATCTTCTAAACGTGGTGAAAGATCTTCAATATCTCCCATAAAGATCTTCCCCTTTTTTTTACCTAAAACCTTTCTTTATATCCTGGGGAAATGAAAACATAAAAGGGTGATCTCAAATGCTCAGTAAGGGTAAACAAAGGAAATATCAATCACATAATTTTCATAAGAACATAACATTTTTGGAAATCATAACCTGCAAAAGAGAGCATAATTTCATAACATGGGATAAATCATAGTAGTGAAATGAAATCATAACTTAAAACATTACTCATTGTGGCATACACACATAATCATAGAGAATCATTTCTTGTTAGTCAAGACTCATTGCCAAGACTATCTTAGTGGACAAAGTCCCTTTCTGAATCGAGTAATCCTCGTTTCAGTCCTGTTTCACTGAACCGGTATAACCTACCATTCCAGCCATGTCTATCTCATGAGATATAAAATCTTTACCCAATGCATTGGAGGGAGATATAGGTCCCACCCATCTCTTAATGAATCCTTTCTTATGTGTGCCACAAAATCATAAATCATACATCATTGCATAACCCATGTAATAAAAATGGGATTCTTAAACAACATGACATCATAAAACCATTCATATAAGATAAAGGAATTCATAAATGTAATTACATCACAACATAGTCAAATCAATGTAAAAATATGGATAGAAACAGAACCCTTTATTATCTTATATGGAAAATAATTTTGATAAAACACTTGAATTGAATTCTTGAGGAAAATATCCTTTCTTCTTCAAAATCAATTTCTTTTCACAAAACATCATGCAATTTTAAAAGAAAGATATTTTATTGAAAATAGTCATGAAATCTTTTAGAGGAAGCTTCATGAAAATAAGGCTTTATAAAACAGTAGAAATCCGTTTGTGCCGTATAAGTAAAAAAAACATTCTTCGTACTTTTGTCGGAAAAGTCAAAAAGTACCTCGTATGAAAAACGACAAAAGATTCTTTTCATATCTTTTACAAAAAAACTCACCAAAGGGTAAAATTGGATTTAAAACATTGTAGGTGGATGGAAATAATATTACATATTGAGGAAACATGGATGTGGATGATAAGATACACCCCAGTAAATACTTACGAATAAACAATCTCGGATAAAAATGAGATTGTGATATTCCCCTTACCTTAGGTCCAATTTGCTTCGTATGTGTCCGAACCTCCTGTATAATGATTTAAATAATGTCATTGACTTATTACAGAATCATATTCATTGTTATGATATCATATATGGTTTACTTATGACATTATATTACCCGTTCTTTTGTAAATTCCATGTTAAAGAAGCGTTTTGGGTAAAATCGTTTCATTTATCGTAGGTGTTTTGACTTGTTGTTCTTGACATCATTATTACTTATATCATGATTTACTTACTTCCAGAATATAAAATATGATTTATATATCATATATATTCAGTATATATATATATATAATAGGTAGATAAATAAAATGAAAAACACCGTTCATGGAGACGGTAGTCCGTACGTACGCATGAACGCTGTTTTCCTTTCCTTATTGTCTTGAAATGGAAGTAAGTAGATGACATACATATGTATATATATATACATAAATCCAGTAGCTTTATAATGTCATATATTTCATTATTATTTCTTATATATACATTATAATCATTCTTAAATGGTTAACATGGAGAATGAATCTCATCGCGTCGTGGAGACGGTAGTCCGTACGTACGCACGAGCGATGATATCATTTCTATAAATATTGAATTGAATTGGAGTGGATTATAAAATATATCAGAATCAATATGATGTTGTAATAACTATGTATAGTTATTCTTTACACCATTATACCCATCCATGTAAGGTGGTGGTGGAAAATAGATTACACCACGGCGTGGAGACGGTATTCCGTACGTACGCACGCGCGGTGATTTCTTTTTCCGTAGGATGGATAGATGGTGAAATAGGGTTGTTTCATACTTATAATAACATATCAGTATATGAGTGATACTGATGTTATTACTTCATAATGAAACAACCTAAGAAGAAGAAGTGGAAGAAGAAATAAAGATGAAAGAATTGGTAACGGTAATTACCTCTTCTTTGAAGCGCCTTTTGGAGACCTCCTCTTAGGGAACTAAAATTGGTCTTTGAGTAAGACCAGAACCTCTAGGATGTTTCTAGGGAAGTGGAGAAGAGATTTTGGCAGGGGTTGGCCGAGCTTGAGTGCTCAAATTGGTGTGAGGAGGAGGGGGAGGAGGTGTCCTTTTATAAGGGAGGAGAGGGGCACCTTAGGAATATCTCAAAATATTATTTTATATTAAAGTAAAAATCGGTTTATAATGGTTCCAAAGGGTCTTATTTCGAAGCTAAAGTGGGGATGGGTCGAAATCCTATCAACCAATAAGATTTAGACAAGTTTAGGGTATTATTTTAACCTTATCAATTAGATTTAACTCTAAGTTAAATAATTTAACTTTTACCGTGTCTTTTTGTTTTCTTTCACTATATAGTAAATACACTTACTATAACATGCCAAACGAACCCCAAATTGTATATTATTAATACATATATCCTTATCTAAGTCATTTGGCCGAACCTTAGATTTTTAGGAATAAAATAACAATTAATAATATAATATTTGATTTAAAAACTATTTTGTGTCAATTTTGACACTATTTGATACATGATTTTTGTGAAACTCATAAAAGAATTAAATGTTCGAACCAAGTTGATTAAATCAACATTAATATATCATAGTAACCTAGAAAATTAGTGGAATTCATAAAAAGTCTTAAATTACATTTATTTTGGTATTTATATTATCAATTATGTGAATATTTCATTAATAAGATAATTACTGCATCATCTTTTTGTCATAAATAAATTAAATTATTTGATGTCTAAAAATTACAAATAAAATACCATCATGTAGGAAATCGTTTTAGCTTTCTAATGAATATTTACAATCGAATTTATCTTATGTATAACCCTATATTAAAAATGATTTACTTATTAAACTTTGATTTTAACTATTTTAACCCTTCTTTAAATAAATTAATAATAAATGTCCTAATCTAATCCAAGTGGGCCTAAATGGTCATATTTTATTCCTATGTTTGTTCTTGGTCGAATTACACTTGTCCAATAGAATTAGGAAATGTGTTAGGGTAATATTAATATCATATTTACCCTTAGTTACCCTATTTACTATTAACCGTGGTAAAAAAAGTAAAAAGTTACTATTCACCAAAAAATTATTTTCATCTCATTGAACCACATTTTAGTCCTTGATATTAACCGTGTCTCTCGGATTTTCGAAATTCCATTCACAGAAGCGGTAAAATTAAGTTTTATACAAAATTCAGTTTTTAACCTACCACTTAGTAGTTTCACTATTCATCAAAAATTGATGTTTTTCAGAATAATGCCAAAATTTCCTCCTAAGCTATATTTCATATTCCGAATTCAAAAATGAAGTCTATTTTACCAAATTCATAACATAGAAATTGCATTAATTAAATTTATAATTAAATCCCGTTGTTAACACAAATAGCGTGTTTTTAAGAAACAATATCTATCAAAAGATTGACATTTGATTACGTCTGGTTTAAATGTGAAATTACATCCAATGACCAACATTCTATTAAATTGTAAAAATATATTCTAAATATACTTTAAAACCACTCAAATTAATAATTTATCACTATTAATTATTTCGATTAAAAAAGTTGTTTTTAATTATAAATTAGTAATTTTCACTATTCATCAGAATATGAAAGTTATCCGAAAAGTACCAAAATTTCACCTTAGGCTAAATTCGATACTCCGAATCCAAAAATGAAGTTCATTTTGAAAAATAAGATTTACAGAATTTTAAAAAGTGGTTATTACTATTCATAACGGGTAGTTTTAATAATATTTTAATAGCATATCGTTGTTTAGTGAAACTCGGTATTGCGTATTACACACGCTATCGAGGAAGGTCGCGATTGCGTGTAATGCAAGGCAAGTCAAGGATGCGTGTTGTGCAAGCTCCTTTTGGTGTAGCGTACAACACAAGACATTAGTGAAATAAAAAAGAATATTTTTCATAAAATCTCGGGCTGTTACATTCTACCCTCCTTAAAATGAATTTCGCCCTCGAAATTCGTCGGGGTTATAAATGGTTTACTATTCGAAAGTTTCTTTAATAGAAACCCACATCGTAAAAGGGAATACCAAAACTTGGCTTTAAAAACTAAAGTATGAAATGTAACGATTACCCAAATAAACTAATCACTGGGTTTCCACATAGGTGAAAATATGGATATGGAAGAGAAATCTAACCATCATGTTCTGATGGAGAGTGGTAGAGAACATGGCTATGGAAAAGGCAGTAATCACAAATCCATAGATTTGTGATGATATAAGGTACCATCTTATTCATCAGGTATAAGATCACTAGGACGACATTTTTGGTTTTCAAGATCATTTCCCTAAAGTTGAAAATTTGAATTAGAATAAATACTTACTTTATTTTGGTACAATCTCACTGTTGTTCGTGCCTTGAACAATTTCCACTTCATCTCTTAAATAAATGAAGTTGAATTTGTCATTCATGAAGTGTTAGCAGATCATGTGATAGAATGACGGGTCATTCCATCTGTCTCAAACAAAAGATTAGCAAAAATTATATGCATAAGTCGATCTATAGTGAGATTAATCATATATGGTTCCTAAAATGGACTTATACTTCATATATCATACTGCTTAATAAAATAAAACTAGTTTCTACTAAACAGGGACTTCCTGTAGGTCAGTGGTAGGCGATAAAGGCCAGTCGCACTTCGGTTGTGGGTTCGATTCCCACAGCCTTGTCCGAAGCGATGGGCTGTCGCCCGTCCTGCAGGTTGTCCTTTTTATAAAACTATATTACTATAACATCCGATCAATAATATCGAAAAAAAAACTTCTATCCTTAAACAATACTAACTTATGTCCAAGATAATTCATTCCAATCATTAGGCTCATAATACTGCAGTCCATTCTCATAACATAGTGAAAACGATTATCAGAGATTTAATACCATCGTTGATCCCCATATATCATAAGATATATCTTGTTGGTCACATTCCAAACATTTAAAGGCCTTAATCTTGTACTCTCTTGAATACCCATTGAACCTTAGTGAAAACTTGAATGCAGTTAAAAGTTAACACTTTTCACATACCGAAATCCTCAAAATTCTATATACTCAAACCTTGATATCACTTAGTCCTTATATCAATCATGAGCTCATGAATACTGTCAAACATTTCATTTTCCCCTTATCCCTTCATTATGCGTATTTCATCTTCATTCCAAAAATATCTGAATAACCTTTCATGGATACTGGAAACATTAATCAGACAACAATGTTACAATCCTTACATGTCTCTTTATTCCATAGTACCACGAGATTACTTATACAACATTACACATGATAAACATGTAATCATTCCACTACATTCTTAAACCATTGACCGAGCTTCAACAATTCTTTCATCTCACAGACCATTGGTAGTCTCTTCATCATCATCCACATAAATACTTCCCATATGACCATACTGATTCTCTTCATGAGTCTTTCCCTTAGGGCATTTGTTTGCATAATGCCCATACATTCCACATTTAAAACACTTAACCATTTTTGATGTCGTAGCAATACCATTATCCTCATCCCTGGTATTAACTGAACCTTTTCCTTTGCACTTACTGGCTTTGTGTCCTTCTTTTCCACACCCAAAGCATCTTCCAGTTCCTTTGAAACATTCTCCTTGATGCCTCTTCCCACATGATTTACATAGGGGAAATTGAACTTTCTTTCCTCTATGATCATCATGAAACTCCATCTTTCTCTTATTAGCCGAGTCAGGAAACTTACCAAATTTTACTTTATTGATCATATTATGAGATTGCTGATTCGGCATAATAATGATGTTTGGACTTCCAAATCCCATTTCATTTGGTTGCTCATAAAGAATATCATTCCATTGTCCATCATTTCCTCCATTATCGTGAATCACCTTGTTTCCAGCCATTTTCTAAAACCCAAAAAGAATAGCGTGAGAGGCAAAAATCATGCTAGGGAAAACAACATAATAAAGGGGAAGTACCTTGAACATCTAACATCTTAGGTTTAATTCAATGATCGTTAGTGTAGTTCTAGTACTATAACCTATACGTATACTTAACCTTAGGGACATCCCTAGACATACCTTAGAAATACCTCTAGGGATCTCACTAACGTTTTCGCATCCTAGTTTCCAAAGGTTGACTAAACCTTTCCTCTGATACCAACTGTAGAGACCCGTAGCCTGACGTACATGTACATTACATTACATTTGCGGAATACTTAGTACATAACAAAAACACACACACTAGGATCGTAATAGTTTAGTCTCTTTGGAAACTCGGATCGTAATCTTCTAAACGTGGTGAAAGATCTTCAATATCTCCCATAAAGATCTTCCCCTTTTTTTTACCTAAAACCTTTCTTTATATCCTAGGGAAATGAAAACATAAAAGGGTGAGCTCAAATGCTCAGTAAGGGTAAACAAAGGAAATATCAATCACATAATTATCATAAGAACATAACATTTTTGGAAATCATAACCTGCAAAAGAGAGCATAATTTCATAACATGGGATAAATCATAGTAGTGAAATGAAATCATAACTTAAAACATTACTCATTGTGGCATACACACATAATCATAGAGAATCATTTCTTGTTAGTCAAGACTCATTGCCAAGACTATCTTAGTGGACAAAGTCCCTTTCTGAATCGAGTAATCCTCGTTTCAGTCCTGTTTCACTGAACCGGTATAACCTACCATTCCAGCCATGTCTATCTCATGAGATATAAAATCTTTACCCAATGCATTGGAGGGAGATATAGGTCCCACCCATCTCTTAATTAATCCTTTCTTATGTGTGCCACAAAATCATAAATCATACATCATTGCATAACCCATGTAATAAAAATGGGATTCTTAAACAACATGACATCATAAAACCATTCATATAAGATAAAGGAATTCATAAACGTAATTACATCACAACATAGTCAAATCAATGTAAAAATATGGATAGAAACAGAACCCTTTATTATCTTATATGGAAAATAATTTTGATAAAACACTTGAATTGAATTCTTGAGGAAAATATCCTTTCTTCTTCAAAATCAATTTCTTTTCACAAAACATCATGCAATTTTAAAAGAAAGAGATTTTATTGAAAATAGTCATGAAATCTTTTAGAGGAAGCTTCATGAAAATAAGGCTTTATAAAACAGTAGAAATCCGTTTGTGCCGTATAAGTAAAAAAAACATTCTTCGTACTTTTGTCGGAAAAGTCAAAAAGTACCTCGTATGAAAAACGACAAAAGATTCTTTTCATATCTTTTACAAAAAAACTCACCAAAGGGTAAAATTGGATTTAAAACATTGTAGGTGGATGGAAATAATATTACATATTGAGGAAACATGGATGTGGATGATAAGATACACCCCAGTAAATACTTACGAATAAACAATCTCGGATAAAAATGAGATTGTGATATTCCCCTTACCTTAGGTCCAATTTGCTTCGTATGTGTCCGAACCTCCTGTATAATGATTTAAATAATGTCATTGACTTATTACAGAATCATATTCATTGTTATGATATCATATATGGTTTACTTATGACATTATATTACTCGTTCTTTTGTAAATTCCATGTTAAAGAAGCGTTTTGGGTAAAATCGTTTCATTTATCGTAGGTGATTTGACTTGTTGTTCTTGACATCATTATTACTTATATCATGATTTACTTACTTCCAGAATATAAAATATGATTTATATATCATATATATTCAGTATATATATATATATAATAGGTAGATAAATAAAATGAAAAACACCGTTCATGGAGACGGTAGTCCGTACGTACGCATGAACGCTGTTTTCCTTTCCTTATTGTCTTGAAATGGAAGTAAGTAGATGACATACATATGTATATATATATACATAAATCCAGTAGCTTTATAATGTCATATATTTCATTATTATTTCTTATATATACATTATAATCATTCTTAAATGGTTAACATGGAGAATGAATCTCATCGCGTCGTGGAGACGGTAGTCCGTACGTACGCACGAGCGATGATATCATTTCTATAAATATTTAATTGAATTGGAGTGGATTATAAAATATATCAGAATCAATATGATGTTGTAATAACTATGTATAGTTATTCTTTACACCATTATACCCATCCATGTAAGGTGGTGGTGGAAAATAGATTACACCACGGCGTGGAGACGGTATTCCGTACGTACGCACGCGCGGTGATTTCTTTTTCCGTAGGATGGAAAGATGGTGAAATAGGGTTGTTTCATACTTATAATAACATATCAGTATATGAGTGATACTGATGTTATTACTTCATAATGAAACAACCTAAGAAGAAGAAGTGGAAGAAGACATAAAGATGAAAGAATTGGTAACGGTAATTACCTCTTCTTTGAAGCGCCTTTTGGAGACCTCCTCTTAGGGAACTAAAATTGGTCTTTGAGTAAGACCAGAACCTCTAGGATGTTGCTAGGGAAGTGGAGAAGAGATTTTGGCAGGGGTTGGCCGAGCTTGAGTGCTCAAATTGGTGTGAGGAGGAGGGGGAGGAGGTGTCCTTTTATAAGGGAGGAGAGGGGCACCTTAGGAATATCTCAAAATATTATTTTATATTAAAGTAAAAATCGGTTTATAATGGTTCCAAAGGGTCTTATTTCGAAGCTAAAGTGGGGATGGGTCGAAATCCTATCAACCAATAAGATTTAGACAAGTTTAGGGTATTATTTTAACCTTATCAATTAGATTTAACTCTAAGTTAAATAATTTAACTTTTACCGTGTCTTTTTGTTTTCTTTCACTATATGGTAAATACACTTACTATAACATGCCAAACGAACCCCAAATTGTATATTATTAATACATATATCCTTATCTAAGTCATTTGGAAGAACCTTAGATTTTTAGGAATAAAATAACAATTAATAATATAATATTTGATTTAAAAACTATTTTGTGTCAATTTTGACACTATTTGATACATGATTTTTGTGAAAGTCATAACAGAATTAAATGTTCGAACCAAGTTGATTAAATCAACATTAATATATCATAGTAACCTAGAAAATTAGTGGAATTCATAAAAAGTCTTAAATTACATTTATTTTGGTATTTATATTATCAATTATGTGAATATTTCATTAATAAGATAATTACTGCATCATCTTTTTGTCATAAATAAATTAAATTATTTGATGTCTAAAAATTACAAATAAAATACCATCATGTAGGAAATCGTTTTAGCTTTCTAATGAATATTTACAATCGAATTTATCTTATGTATAACCCTATATTAAAAATGATTTACTTATTAAACATTGATTTTACCTATTTTAACCCTTCTTTAAATAAATTAATAATAAATGTCCTAATCTAATCCAAGTGGGCCTAAATGGTCATATTTTATTCCTATGTTTGTTTTTGGTCGAATTACACTTGTCCAATAGAATTAGGACATGTGTTAGGGTAATATTAAAATCATATTTACCCTTAGTTACCCTATTTACTATTAACCGTGGTAAAAAAAAGTAAAAAGTTACTATTCACCAAAAAATTATTTTCATCTCATTGAACCACATTTTAGTCCTTGATATTAACCGTGTCTCTCGGATTTTCGAAATTCCATTCACAGAAGCGGTAAAATTAAGTTTTATACAAAATTCAGTTTTTAACCTACCACTTAGTAGTTTCACTATTCATCAAAAATTGATGTTTTTCAGAATAATGCCAAAATTTCATCCTAAGCTATATTTCATATTCCGAATTCAAAAATGAAGTCTATTTTACCAAATTCATAACATAGAAATTGCATTAATTAAATTTATAATTAAATCCCGTTGTTAACACAAATAGCGTGTTTTTAAGAAACAATATCTATCAAAAGATTGACATTTGATTACGTCTGGTTTAAATGTGAAATTACATCCAATGACCAACATTCTATTAAATTGTAAAAATATATTCTAAATATACTTTAAAAACACTCAAATTAATAATTTATCACTATTAATTATTTCGATTAAAAAAGTTGTTTTTAATTATAAATTAGTAATTTTCACTATTCATCAGAATATGATAGTTATCCGAAAAGTACCAAAATTTCACCTTAGGCTAAATTCGATACTCCGAATCCAAAAATGAAGTTCATTTTGAAAAATAAGATTTACAGAATTTTAAAAAGTGGTTATTACTATTCATAACGGGTCGTTTTAATAATATTTTAATAGCATATCGTTGTTTAGTGAAACTCGGTATTGCGTATTACACACGCTATCGAGGAAGATCGCGATTGCGTGTAATGCAAGGCAAGTCAAGGATGCGTGTTGTGCAAACTCCTTTTGGTGTAGCGTACAACACAAGACATTAGTGAAATAAAAAAGAATATTTTTCATAAAATCTCGGGCTGTTACAATCGTGGTTATAGTAACAGCCCTTATTCTCAGTTAATAAATCATTTTTACAGCCTTGAGGATATTGTAGGAGACTCTTTCATCTCCTACCCTTAAAATCAACACCCTTGGTGCACATCGATTAGTACATTTTACGTTTCCACGAAAGGACTTCCTTGTATAAGAGGTGCCTCCTAGTCATCCTCTATGTCAAGGATGATGAAATCAATAGGGAGGATCAACATACCCACTTTGACCAGTACATCCTCTAGTAGTGCCTTCAGATGTTTGATGGATTGATCCACATGTTAATGGGATACTCATGTTGACATCAAATCATTAATCCCAAGATTCGGGAAAACTCCAAGGGGCATGAGGTTTACGTTGTCCCATAAGTCACAGAGGACCTTCCCAAACTCACATGTTCCAATGGTATAGGGAACAGTAAAACTACATGGATCCTAGAGTTTTGGAGGAATTGAGTGCTGGACGAATGCAGAACATTCCTTGGTTAGAGAAATGGTGCCCATATCCTCTATCTTTCTTCTATTATAGAGTTTTTCTTTCATGAATTTTTCATAAGTGGGCATCTACTTCCATGCCCTTCAAATAGAATATTTATGTGTTGCTTCTTGAACACATCCATGAAATTTTTAAACTAGTGGTCCAGAATTATTTCCTTTAATCTCTCTGGGAAGGGTTAGGCAATCTCAAAGGGTTTGAAAACCCCCTTCCCTTTATTCTTCAAATCCTCCTTCTTTGTGATTTTGGATAAAGAGGGGTCTGTATCGATACCTTCTTCATCAATGGGGGGTCTAGATGCACCTTTATGTGTTCGTTGGTTTTGTGGGATCTCTATTCCACTCTGAAGCATGACACAATGGGCCTCCTCTATCAGTTTCTTCTCTGTGTTACCCTGTAATGTACTAGGTTGCATTCTAGAGAGTTGGTTCGCTAATTGGACAATTTGGTCCTCCGAGCCTCGAATTAATGCCTCCTGATTTTGGAACCTAGTATCAGTAATATATATGAACTTGGTCATGAGATCCTCTAACCATGAGGTGTTCTCCTCCTATAGTGGTTGTTGAGCTGGTGGAGGTGGTGGAAGCCGCAACTATTGTGGGCTAGGGTTCCAAAACACTATCTTTTAACAAGAGACATGTTATGGATATTGATGCCTCTTTTATTGGTTCTAATAAGAAGGATGGTGGTAGCTGGGTGGTCGCTGTGGCTGTGGATTATGTTGTTATTGGCCCCATCCCGTGTTTTGTTGATCACGCCATACCGGGTTCTGGTACAGCGGGTACTGGTTTGATCCTTGGTTATGTGAAACATAATTTAGATCACTTGTTTATGGGGTTCCAGTAGAACCCAATTATTCTACCATGATGTGCTTATCACCACATTCGTTACGTGACGGATGGTCTGCCACATATACTGGGGGTGTGCCATTCAGATTGAGTGTGTCAATCTTTTTGGACACATCGTCCATCTGGGAAGCTAGCATGGTAGTTCCAATAATTTTATGCATACATGATTTATGTGTACCCTTCTCAGAATTCCATTGGAAGCTGTTGGCAGACATGTCTTCAATAGTTAGAATAGTTCATTGAAGGAATACCATACCTCCAGCAACAACATCCACCATGGACTTGGAATTAGTTGTCAGATCTCCATAGAAGGATTGTACCTGCATCCAAAGTGGAATTCCATAGTGTGGTAATTTGCACAACTTCTCCTTGAAGCGCTCTAATGATTCGTATAATGAATCTACATCATGCTACTGGATTTTGTGGATTTCGTTCTGCAGTGTCACCATCTTCGTGGGTGGGAAGTATTTGGATAGGAATGCCTTCGCTAGCTCATCCTAGGTAAGAATGGATCACTAAGACAATCCTTCAATCTAGTATTTCGCCTTATCACTTAGATAGAAAGGGAAGATGAAAATATAGATGCCAACTGTAGAGACGTTGTGGTAGAGGAACATGTCATAGACCTCCAAAAAATTAAATAGATGTGCATTGGAATCCTCACTGGGAAGACCGCCAAATTGAACGATGTTCTTGATCAACTGCATTATTGTAGGATTCATCTCGAAATTATGGGCCGTTATCGGTGGATGGAAGATTCCCATATCAACTCCTTGGAATGATGGTAGGTCGTACTAGATAAGACTACAATGTGGAGGTGGCTTCTAAGGAAGGGGAACCAACATGAATTGTTGGTCCTCAGGGGCATAGTACATGCCTCTGACCTAGTTGTATAAATGGAATTCACTCTGTTTGGAATTACTGAAGCTACTACAGACGGTATCCTAGAGCATGTGAAGCTTTTTTGTTTCAGTTGTCATCTGGTCACAGTGGTTGTACAGCTCCTAGGACATCATCTAGATTTTCTTCCTCGTTCAGCACCATGGGGTTTTTGTGATTGTGATTAGACATGAGTGCTCATTGACACCTCAAAAGCTTCCTTTAGATCTCTGGGTTAGTTAGGAAAAACCCTGAAAGCTAAGTGTTTTGGAACGTGTGAGATAACCACTCAGACACCCAATGACCGGCACAAAACAAAACAAAACAAAACAAAACACCAATCATAAACAAGTAAAGAGTAAGATATTCATAAATGGGATTTAAAAAGTGTTTTTTTTAATTTATGTTTTTTATTTTCACTAAAATTTGATACAAACTTAATTAAAATAATAATAAAATTAACTTTTCCTTACGTTCCCTAGAAACGGTACCAAAATTTGGTGAGTCGTTTCACCGAAGGTATGTTATAGGTGTCCCAAATTATTTTTACCATAACAATAATTGCACTAGTAAGGGGTTGATACAGAGAGAATTAAGAAGTTATTTTATCTTGATTATATTAGTTTGTATTTTTGTTTTACTGATGTTTGAAGAATTTAGATTCTATTTTTGTTGATTATTTTGATACACATAGAATAATTTTTTTTAATTTTCATTTAACAAATTAATTAATGAATTTAAAGTAAGTACGAGAAAATTAGTTTTTATTAAAATAAGGATAGAAATGTGTTGGGGTAATGGATTTAGGAGAAGTTGATTATTAAATAAAATTGATTAGGAGGTTGTGTTGTTAATAATAACACAACACTCAGGGTTCAATTTGTAATAAAGTTTCCTAAGTCCGGTAGAATTTATATTTAGAGCGGAAGAAACTAACTCGTTGGTCTAGTAGTTAGTGTTTAATATATCTTTATTTGGATTAGTTCATTTTGTGTCGAGGAATACTTCTTGGTCATAGAATTATTCATTTGTATTCTTCTTTTGAATCCCTAAAAATTCTTCCCCTTGTTTGGTATAGAATTTCCAGGCATATGATGATTTGATTTTAGATGAATAAGAAGATGTTAATAGAGAAAACACATTCATAGCAACTTAATTTAAATTAAAAATCATCATCTCCCACAACCCCAACACACTAGATGTTTAGTTACACATATAGAAAATGATAAACACAAAACTCTTGATACCTGATGTGATCATTCATGGAACTTTGAGGTGAAAGTGATACATCGGTAAATGGTAAAATGATGGTAGTACGACAACAAAGCTTCTCTTCTTCGTAACTTCAACACTTTTTTCCACTAAACACCACCTTCTTGAACCAGAGGCCAGGGCCTCCTTTTATTGACAACTTAACTACAAAGCATGTGTAAAAAGTACACGCCATGTACTTTTGTCAACGTGTTTTTTCCTTCATTTTCTCCGCTGGTAGGTATCCTAACATGCTGTCATTGACATGGAACACGATGCCACTTGGTAGGTAAATATACAATGAATGTAGTGCCTTCATCCACAGTGTGTAGTCTCATTTTTCATCTACCAAATGCTTCTAGAGAAGTATACATGACATGTATCATTGGAACATGACGTGTATTCTTCATCCAGCCACATGGGTGTGTTGACTCTTCTCATCCACCAATTTCTTCTAGAATGGAATACACGGCGTGTATGGTGTGAACACAGTATGTACCAGTTTCTAGTTACTTGGGAATGTTTTTTCCTGGTCAATCAGTGTCTAAGCTTGAATATACATGGCGTATATATTAGTACATACTGTATAGTTGTAATGTTTTTCTCATTTCTCCACAGTTTTGTGTATCTAGCCATAAATATCATAAAAATGGACAATATCACCAAAATCAAAGTATTTTATCACTAAGTAGTAGGTATTTTCTGAAAATATGTTCTTATTTTTCAATAAATTATGTGAAAATATATACACAATTCAGTTGAATCATTCATAAAATGCTATACCAATAGAAATTTCACATTGGCCAATTGATATTCCCCTATATGATAAATCTATGTTTTTTTGTTGTGAGACATGTATCAAAAGAGAAATATAGGAATAAGTCATGAATTAATAACATAGTAATAAGACATGGAATTTTTGGTGTTAATATAATAATAGAAAATCTTATGTTAATGCCACTTACCATGACCTTTATAATATGTTAGGCTTGGGTACAAACCGTGTACCTACTTTGGGTATGAGCTAACAACCTATATGTCCTATTACATTTTGTCTTGGGCTACTACCCAATTACCTTATTTTTTTAGATATTGGGAAACTACCAATGTAACATATTGTTTTCAGGATTGTGCTAAAACGCATATAACTTATTGTCTTCAGTCTTGGGCTACAACCCATGTACCTTCTTATTTTTGGGATCGGGATACAAACCATGCGCCTTATGATTTTCGGGCATGGGATGCAACCTATGTACCTTCTTATTTTTAGGATAGGTATATAACCCATGTGCATAATTCTTTTTAATCTATGGATACAACCAATGTACCCTTTTATCACATAATTAAAATTTCATTACACAATTAATTGGAGGGAGATATAGGTACCACACGTATCCTATTGAAATAATACATACATGTTCCACAAAAATAGAAAAATCATATCATAACCCATGAAATGAAATAAGTACCATAAAAATGTAATCATATAATAACCTATGAAAAAAGACACATGTTTTTAATCATTTCATCATAATCATAACCCATGAAAAGAAGTGGGTTTCAAAATAATTAAACCTGTGAAAGGGAAACAAGTGTCTGAAGTATCATTACATTAATACATAAAAAATCCAAGAAAGAATACGAAGGTAACATTTGGATAATTTCAAAGAACATCATGGGTAACATAAATAGATTTTATCCTAGATGTAAAAGAACATGGAAGGATATTTGGAAAACATTTGTGGTAAATAATGTTTCTTCATTGAAAATTTCTCATTGAAACTTAAAACCTTTTGATAACCATTTCTATTGAAAATTATAAAATAATCTACAAAACCTTTTGAAAAACCAATTCTATGAAAATAAATATTCATTCAATATGATACAAAATTACACTTTTAAACATCAAAATAAATTTTCAATGAAATTATGGAGGGTAAATTTGTACAAGTCATTTGAGGTAAAAAGAACATACCTTTTTCGTTGTAAAAACCTTAGAAAAAAGACTCATTAAAAAAGTGAAATGAATATTTCTTGGAAAAGAGTGGAAAAAATAAGTAGGGTAAAAATTTATTTTACTAATTTTTGGAAAATATTATAATATTCTTTTAAACCCTTTTTCTAAGATGAAATTTCTATGGAAGACAGACATCCGAATAAAGAGAGGGTAAAGTTGGGATTTCTCAAAAAAAATTATTAACTATATTATGTATCAAAGAGTGAAATAATGGTACCAATAAATTAATATATCTAGAACATATTGATGAGAATAATAGTAATTAAATTTCATATTAGATGGATCTTAATATTTCATCAAATATGCATAAATATAAAAAATGTCGATAAATGGTTATATTGTTTCATTAAATGTTTAAAAATTAGTTACATTGAACCAAACTCCCCATGTAAGAAAATGAGATTAAATGAATCGTAAAATATCATAAAAATTATTAGATTAATTATATAAATTTTCAATGTAACTATATATATCTCACGTAAAAATATACGTGCATAACATGGCATGTGTCTCGGAGAAGGAAAATTGAGATGAAATTACTTTACTAATGTGGTAAAATTTGAAACATTAACACATGAAATGAATATAATTAATTCGATATGTAAATACCTATAAATTTAATTATATCAATAATATAATTCATCCATGGTTGGTATGCACACCATACAAAAGGAATTGTTTGTTAATGAAGAATGTATCTAATAGAAATATAAAGTGAGATGAAATCCTCATACCTCGTGTCTTATATATAATATTACTCATTAAAACCAACTATATAGAAAATATAAATTTATAATAAATATATTTTAAAACCATATTATTATATATAATACAATATATGGTTTGAAGATGACATTGTATTACCCAGTTGTTAACTATCCTATGTTATTGTTTCTATTCCGGTAATATTTTCTTTGTTCATCACATGTGTCTCAATTTGTTATATCATTAGGCTTTATACATATATAATGATTTATAGAATGTAAAAGAATATATAAATATCATTTATATTCAAAAAAAATTATTATAATAATCTATATAATTTAAAATTGTTAAATTTAATACATCCTTCATGGAGACGGTAAGCCATACATACGATTGAATGATTCTTCCTTTTTTATTATCATTTTGAATGAAAGAAAGAAAATTAAATATATGTATACATTTATATAATATCATTAAATTAGAATTATAATGATATAAATGTAATATAAGTTCACATAACCCAACCTTTATACATTTTATGTAGTGTGTCAATGAATCACACCTCTTTTTGGGAGGGGTTGTACACACCTCATCAAACAAAATTATCTTATTTACATCAAATGGAAATTGAAAAAAAATATGTATTTTGAAACAAACAGGGAAGATTAGTTAATAAATAAATATAATATATGACATGTATAAATATATTTTTCATCCTAATTTCCACATTGATAGGTGATAAAGTAAAAATGAACAATCATTGTTTATTGAGGAGGTTATTCAAAAGACACAAAAAAATGTTTGTTACCCAATATATGGATGTGTGTGTAAGATTAGGTATAAACCATATAATAAAAACATCCTAGTATATTGAATATACTGTTGTTTTTATAAAATTGTGTAATAAGTAGACTGGAGTTGTAGAGAAACAAAATAAAATAATGGATCCTGAGAGGAGGCATTACAACTTAATCGGGTACCTCTATTTGGATTGTTCCAAAAGAATTCCTTGGATTTCATTCATATCGAAGGGAAAATTCAAGGACAATGGGAGGTATTATTGGAATTTTTTTGGGCACATATTTTCCAAACCTATTGGTTTTGATAGGTTTAAATAAGAGGGAGTGGTGGTGGCCTTTTATAGTGAAGGGAAATGACACACATCTTATTTTTTAATACATGTTCAATGTACCCTTGTTTTTACTTAAAAAACATATAAACGACTATCCAAAATCAATAATGGAAGGTTAATAGTCGTATAATGGCCATCCAATTGGCTTTTAAAAAGTTTATAGTTGGGTTTGAGCTTTAAATGTAATGATTAGTACCTGATTAACCTAATTTTTCTCTTAAAATTTATAATTAATTTTAATCACTTTTAGAAATAATTATGGTAAAAAAACAATGTTGAATTTATTATAAATTATTAATTATTATGAATCCAAATATGGAATCCATTTTTTCAAATTCTAATCTCATAAGTGGCAGAAATTAATTTAAAATTAATCCAGATGATGGGGTGACACTGTAGGTTTTTTATTTAAAAACTTCCAAAAGATTTCAAGGTTGTTATACCCAATTTAAATTTGAAATTAGATCTAGTGATCTGAATTGGATTAATTGATGAATATAATATCTTATTAATCATTTTAAATAATTTAATAAATAATTTTACATAATAAATAAATTATATAGAAATTCATTTTTGAACTAAATTAAGTTATTTCTGAATATTCATTAAAAATGGATCCTTTTAAAAAAATTCCAAAAATAAATCCTACCTTTTTTATTTTTCAATATTAATTATCTACATCAATTTGTAATATTAAATGTATAAAATTTACAATTTTTTTTTAAAATGGGTTCTCTACTAAAAATTGGTACAACAACCTTTATAAAAAATATGTTCTTATGCATATAATTGGAATTATTCTTATCTTATGTCCATAAAATGTATTGGATAAATATGAAAATTATTTTATTTAATATATAAGATATATATTACATTAATATCACTCAATAATTAAAATTAATTTAGTTTATGAGAGGTAAATCTACTTTGTGACCATAAAAATAAAAATATTTCCCTTTACATTCAATTATTATTAATATTGATTTTTAATTAATTGGTAAGCTATGAAATCATTAAATATTTTTGGAAACCATATATTTTCATAAATTATATTATAAAATTCATAAAATCTAATTTAGCGTCTTTGTAATATCTTATTATATTAAATAAAAATATTTTAATAATATACTATTTTTCAGTAAACCACATTCATGCATGTTAAGAAAGCATTTAAGGAAATAAATTATTGTGTATAATAGAATATAACATCAGTGTTCCTTATAGGGAAGATAATTATTATGTTTCAAGTAGTGCATTATTAACTTAGTGTTTCACATATTATAATCCAAAAATTGTTCTTTAATATACAATAAATAATTTTTATTGTTGCATGAAATGAAAAATATTAAAAGGTATAAATTAATTAGAAAAAAAAATATTTCACAAAATCACAGGGTGTTACATTATTCCCCCGTTAAAATGATTTTCTCCCTTGAAATATGTATTTGTAATCAATGGTTTAATATATAAAATATTCATTTATAGAAACCAACTTCATAAAAATGAATACCAAAACTCCACTCAAAAAGGGAAAGGTGGAACCATAACAGTTACCCAATGTAATATATAATTGGTTTTCCACATTGGAGAAAATCGATGGAATGTAAAAACATGGAAATGGAATATAATTCTAGAAATAATGTTCTGATCTATGGTGATATATAACAAGGTTAGTATATTGTTACTAATTATAAAGCCATAAATCTTTGATGAACTAAAGCACAATCTGATGAATCAGAAATGGAGGTACTAGGATAAATTTTTTTGTTTCAACATACTTTTAAAAAATATTAAATAATTACCATGGAAATATATAAATTGATGATCTTAGGACAACATCACCCTTTATTTTTCATTGATCCACTTCACCTCTTTATATAAAAAGCATGGTGACTTTTTCATTACTGAAATACTAATGGATAATGAGATGCCTGATATTCCATCTGATTTTTCATCAGTTATCATTAATAAAATTAATAAATAATATGCTATCCAATATCCATAAATAATCATATTCATAGATAAAACATTTAATACAACTAACTTCAACTAATTTTTAACATAAAAATTCATTAAATGGTTAACATTATAATCCTTCTGAAATATGAAAATTCAATGATTTATAAATAAGTTAATGAAAGTGGATTATCATTGATCCCCCATATATATCAAATTAATTTTTTTTTTGTCACATTCCAAACATGTTAATACCCTTATAGTATATTATCTTGAAACATGGTAATAAATTTGACTTCTATATATCCATTTGAAAAACAATCATGCTACCTTATAATAATGATTAATGGTTATATTAATTAAATTCAAAAACTTTTAAACATATTCCTCCGTGACATTGAACACTTTGTCATTAATCAGTTATATGGTAATATGTACCATCTAAAATACTTTTTCCTACATAGAATATATTTATCCAAACATCATTAACTCAATTTCATGAATTAATTTAGGGTTACATTCCATGAATAAAAATATCACCTTTCAATGGAATCATTTTTCTATGTCTTCCTCACCCTTGATAATGTATTTTTCAATCTTTCATGAAATCTTATACTATAAATAATGGTATATTTTATGATTCATATGACATAATAATAAAATTCCAAATCATTAATACCTCATTCCTCCAACATTATTCTTAAACCATTAAATAGGATACATTATATCATTCCTTAATACTACTTTCTTAGAATATTAAATATGAATCATTTCATAAGGATCCCAAACATAATTCTAACAATTCATCTTATGATTAATGTAAAAAATACCATAAGAACATCACCTACCTTTAGAATGTAATTTGAGGTCTCTTTATCTTCATAGGTATAACCAATTGTCAGACCACCATCCTGATTCTCTTTATTATGTTTTCACATGGAAAACAAATTTTTGTAATTCCAATGCCTTCCACAACTAAAACATTAAATGTGAACCATGTTCATTCAAGTTATATCCATGGAATTAAACTAGATGGCATATTGTGAGGAACATGTATTGTATGGGGATACCCTACAATCATGAAAATTTACTTATTGGGTGCCTGAATCATGTTTCATCCATCATTAATCTATGAAACCTTTGGGTAATGCTAGGTTATTGATAGTCATACATTAATTAACTCATTCATTATGGTACATAGAATTTTTGTAAATTTCCAAATCATATCCCTATATAGTGTTAAACCAGGTGTGCAATGAGACCCATAGTTGTGTACCATATTACGCCGAGTTAGACCTGATTCATCCTGTAAGATTTTATACCACAAAAAAACATATTCCAGATCCACATCCACTTATATAATCAATATAGTGATTTATTTCTATAAAACCAGTAACTTTATCCACTCCCACAATTCTATTATATTATACTAAATATTTACCCATCCTATTACATGTTCTTAGAGAAATCCCTAGAAATATGATTGTAAATATACCTATGTATCTCCCTAATTATTTCTTATCATTGTCTCAAAATGTTGAAAAAAATGTTCCTCTAGTACAAGCTATAACAACCCATGATTAGAATACGTGGTTACTAAATCATTTTAGATGAATATAAATTAAATTAAAATAATACATGCCTTTTTATCACAATAGTTTATTTTATATAGATAATTTTACATAAAATATTCTTTCGAAGTGAATCATCGTCACCAATTCTTGTAAATATCTACAACATTAGTACTTTTACGTAAAAACCATCTTTATAACCTGGGGAAAGGAAACATAATAACATGGTGAGCTCAGATTTTCAATAAGGGTAAATAATGGAAATGTGTAATCATAACATGAAGGGAAGGGTATATAATTTGAGCACAACATTTTAATATCATAGCCTACATATTGATATCATAATAAATAATGTAATTTCACAAGACATGGATCATATGCGAATTAATGGATCGTGTCATGCAATCATTACGTAAGAATAAGGGAGTGAATTTATGGCATACATATAAGAATATAAAATCATATGTCTAGGATACATACCAAGAATTTTATATCTTGTTATTCTTGGGAAACATCTAATGTAAAAACTTCTAGATTGGGTATCAACCTGTATACTCAATTACTTTTAATCTTATGCTATAACTCATATACCTTTTTGTTTTTGGGATTTGGAAACAAGAATGGAACATTATTTTTAAGTCAATTCACTAAAACTCATTTAACATATAGTTTTTAGGGTTGGGATACAACCCTAGTACCTTCTTGTTTTAGGGATTGGTATATAACACATGTTACTTCTTTTTTTGAACATAGTATACAACACACATACCTCATTATTTATAGTCTTTAGAAAAAATCCATGTACCTTATTAATTTTTTATATTGGGATAAAAATTGTGTACCAATTGGGTTAATACACAACTTATAATTACCAAATGCATTAGAGGGAGATATAGGTCTTAAGCATCTCATGATGAAATCGTACATACTTGTTCTATAAAATATTAAGAAATCATTTCATAATCTATAAAACGAAATGGTTATTGTTTTTAATCATGTAATCATATCACAACCAATAGATAATGATATCAGTATCATAATAATTTCATCATTAGGATAACCCATGAAAATAAGTGAGTTTTAAAAGAATTTAACTAATGAAACATGAATACGTGTCATAAGAATCATTGTATAAAAGCATAAACAATTCATGAAATATTATTAATGTAACCATTGGATAATTTTCTAGAAGAGAATTAGTAACATCAATATATGTTATCTTATATGGAAAACAAAATATAATGATACATTGAAAACATTTTTGTTAAATATAATTTTTTCTCTTTATCAAGGATATTTAAATCCTAAATCCTATTGAAAACTATTTTCCATGAAATGTTATTAATGAAACATGAAAAATATTTGAGAAAAATTTCATTAAAAATATCTTTTAAAAAAGTTTCTAAAAAACTATCCCGTTAAACATGGAAATATGTCTTAAAATAATTAAAGATGAGTAAATTATTACAATCTGAGTATTGTAAAAATATCATTCTATTTCTAGGATAAAAATGATAGTAAAATTATTTATTCATAAATGGAAATTAATATTTATTAAAACAATTATACGAAAATGAGTAAAAATGTATTTAAAATGTTTTTGGAGAATATTCGAATATTCATTGAAACCCTTTATAAAAAATATATATATATATATTTATTTAAATGACACATATTTATGACTGAAGAGAGGGTAATGTCAACCTTTATTAAAAAATATTTCATAAATCTATTTTGTACCATAGAATGGAATAATGGTACCAATACATTAATATATCCTGACCATCCATAGTAGAATAAAATTAATGAATTTTTTGATAGATGGATCATAACGTTTCATTAGAATAAGTGTCACATACATGAATTATTTTAAAGGTATTTTTCATTTAATTTACATTATTTACTTGATGTAGGGGTTTCCCATACATTTGTGGAGGAAAGGGAGAGTTTTCAAGGTTTGGGCCGAATCATTAGCCGATATCCAGTTTTAAAAACCAATTATGTTTCTTCTATAAATCATTATTTTTTCAAAACATTTCACTCATTCCACTTCTAATGTGGCCTAACATAATCTATTAACACCACCATATGAATTTTGACGCTCTATGAATCCATAATCATGTTGAATTTGGGTTTTTATTTAAGGAATTGGGCCAACCCGTAAGCTCATCTTTAGTTTTTTTTAATTTATTATTTTATATCTTATTCATTTTTCACTATTTTTTGGTGTTTCCACCTCCCACTAGAATCCATAATCCCAAGGATAACCCCAATATTTGTGTCTCTATCATAGGATCTCATTTACATCTAGGATTATAGAGGAACTTCTAAAGATTTCTCAAATAATCCAAATTTGAAGTGGTAATTTGATTCCTACATAACTCTATCATTTTCAAATCATTCCACCATTATAGATTCTACATTACCTCTTCAGCTTTATTTGAACCTCAATTTCATTTTTTCTATTTTTAAATTTAGATACTTGTGTATTTTGGGGGTTTAATGTAAGATATATCATGTAAGTGGGTTTCCTAGAATGCTCCTCCCAGTTGATTTGGGATTAATCCTCTTTTTATGAGGTTATAAAATGTCCAGTTTCTAGGGTTCATATATAGGGTTTTATTTTTTGTCATTTTGGTGAAATATTTTTCATTTGGTCCCGATTTAATAATCCATATGGTGTGGCGATTGTGTGATTGAATCTTCACACAACAATTTGGAGTATTTTCCAAAAAATGGTCGGTGATACCATGTGTATGTATTATTGGATGAGTTAGTTGTTCTTGATTTATATTTTTAGAATTATTCTCTTCAAATATTTTTGGTTCAAAAATTATATTTCGTATAATCTATTAATCATTTGGTTTATAAGTCGAAACTTTGTGAAAATATGAATGATTTTCATCTGTATTTCAAATTTTATCAATTGGGGTTGTTAAATGATTCGTGAAATGGTTTTATTAAAAGGTTTTAGGGATATAAATTATAGTTTTATGTCATATTAGCATTGATTTGGAATCAAAATTTGGGGTTTATAATAGTTTTATATGATAATATTGGTTACACTCCTTGAAATTGTTTTGAGAATGTTTTAAATGGGTTCTTGATTTATTTAAGAGGTTCCACTATGTTGCCAATCTTTTTTGGTAGGTGTGTACATTTTGAATTTTCTATATTAATGTTAATGCGATGTTATCTTATGTGTATTATCTTGGAAATGTTTTATAAAATTGTTTAAAGGTTTTTTTTGAAATGTGAAATAGAGGTGAAACGTGTGGTGGGTTGTTTTGGTGTGAGTATGATTTAAAAAATAAATTTAACTAAGAGGGGGATCATGTGTCATGTGTGTGGGTTTTTTGGTTTTTTTTGTGACATATAATTGGTATTTTCATGGGGAAAATTTATTTAATTGATTGTGGAACTTGTTTGATTACAGGAGAGAAAACCAATGTATCTACATGTCTGGACGTGTACTTGTACGTTAGTGATCTTGTGGGTTTTGGCCCCTATTTCACATAGCAAGATTGCTGATAACAAAAAAACTAAACTATGATGATGCCTATGATGTTTAAGAACACATACATTATTGTTATGCATGATAATTGTGGATCATCTGTAGGAGAACAGATATTTTATGGTTACATTCACTTAGTACGAGGTACCTAGGACCCACAACGAGGTAGTTCATATGGTTGTTTTACAATTTCTAGTGCTCATTAGATATTTTATACATACTATTAGAATATAGTATATTTGGATTGAGAAATTAAGTAGAGTTTTCATTCTATTTAAAAGTGTTGATTACTTTTAATGTTTCGCACTTGAACACTTATTTTATTTAATGTTTCATCTTCTAATGATTTCTACGAGCATTTCTTGTTTACAAAACTTGTAATATTTTTTTATTATAATGTTTATCACATAAAATAATATGGTTGTGGAATACTACTAGGCATTGGATCAAACCCTACCTACACTATTTGGGTTATGTAGACTTGGTTACTGTTTCACATGTTCTGGAAAAGCTTTTAGTTCCAATGGTTCGGGTTTCTATCTGTCCTTCTTGGTGCAGTGTCGTGGAGATAGCTTGAGGGAGGTGCCTTTTATCCATGAGGAGGTTCTTCGGCATTCCATTTTGGTTTTTTTCCTAAATATTAGAGTATAAAAATTATTTTAAATTGTGTATATCAATTCTAAAACTTCGTAAATGATGGTTTTTTTTTGGAAAATCAGGATTTGTTATATTGGAATCAATTGTTGTTTTATGTTTACAGACACAGGTAATTTGTTACCAAATTTCATATTATGATACCCAATAACATATCCTAGCCTTTTGGGATTATGAACTCCCTTAAAGTATTTCCATGGACTAGGCCGGGTTTTAGTTTTGATAGCGACCATAATCAGTTCATGACAAAATGGTATTAAAGGGGCCATTTTTGCTCTATTGGGTCATGTAATTTGGGGATGAGTCAAGATATTCCAGAGCTAGAGTGGTTGATAATAGAAATTCCAATTATGAGTAGGGTTCCTAGCCTACACACCTCATGATAAGATTCATGTCACATGGGGAATTCAGGTTTTATCTGATTCCTTTTGTTTTTATGGGTCTTCTATGATTGGGGAAATGAAAAGAGAGTTTGGTAAATGTTCTTCCAGTGCACGAAGGGATTTGAAATCCATGTGGAGCTACAAATATTTTACTATAACACTCTCTATGATGGTGAAGTGATTGGAGTATGGACACCGAACATTAGTCCAAGTCACCCCCTAAAACTTTTTTCCTTTAACATTGTCTTGTGTTTTTTTGGAATCATGGAAGCTTGGGTTTAAAATTATAAATAATAATTTATTTAAGAAATGTGTTCTTTTTTGAAATGATTTTTCATAGTAAAAAGGAAGTGGGATGATTTATAAACTATGTAGATTATTTTTATGAACTATTTTGAAATGGTAAACGGTGTTTTTACACCTATTTTAAAAGTATGAATTATGTTAGATTAGGTTTTGAAAATCTTTTTCAAATAGACATTATTGAATTATTGAAAAGTGTTTTGTATGGAATGA
Source organism: Viscum album (assembly GCA_963277665.1). Classification (NCBI taxonomy): domain Eukaryota; kingdom Viridiplantae; phylum Streptophyta; class Magnoliopsida; order Santalales; family Viscaceae; genus Viscum; species Viscum album. Next base: position 549,578,429 of record OY728156.1, read on the forward strand.
TGTGTTTTGGGAATTTACTTTTGGGGTTTGATGATATATAATTATTTGGTAACTATTAATAATTTGGAAAGTTTTATGAATCATGGGAATCTTTTTTAGATAAGAATAGATGAGTTTTCAAATGAATTGGGGTTAATGAACATGAGTTTTCATAAAACTAGGAGTTTTTTGAAATGGGATGAGATGTTTTGAAATTAATGTGTATACCTTGAATGTGAGATCTTATTTGAATTTTTGGGGCATTCTAAAATGTGTTGTTATATTTGATTTAGGTTTTTGTTATGTGGATTTCAGTTTTGAGAGAAAGGTAATTGTCATTTGACCGTTTTGGTTTTGAAAAGTGGGAGGAATTTTTGTTTTAATCATAGATATTTCCATGAGAGACTATATTCATGGGGTAATACGGGATGTTGGTTGGTTACTGGCACAAACAGATGAGTTTGAAGATGAAAATGTAGATGGTTCAGTGTGTGGCATAGAAACATGCATGTTTGAGGACAATAGTATACCATTGGTGGGTATTCTAACCACCAAACCTTTTATTTTTAATGAAGTGACATATTTTAAAAGAAAACTTTATTTTTTGATGACCAGTATTGGTGGTGTGTCTTATGTGTTTTTGGAAATGTTGTTACTGTTGGATGTTTTGATTTCAATAACCATCTTTTTGAATGATGTTTTGGGTTTGTGTTTGGTTGGTATGTTTGTTTGAAGGGATGGTTAGTGATCTCTTATAAAAAAATATCGTGATTCCCTTGTAGTGGCTCCCCTAATGTGTTTAGTTCTAACTAGTGCTATTTTTTGACCAATGGACTAGCTTGGTGTGGTCTATGTGTTCTCTCATTGGATAGGGTATGCCTCAATAAAGATTTAATGCACAATTGAAGTGTATCACAAATTATTCTCCATGGTAATGTCAACTAGTTGATCAAATCAATGAGTCTTTTTCTCAAGAAATGAAGGTTAAGCGCACACAATTTCCTTTATTTATTTTGTGGATCCTCTTGTAGCAGGACGTTGGTCATGGAAGGTTGAAATATAATTTAGTTCTTAATTTACCTTAGTAGAATAAGCTGGAAGCTGTTTGGGGTTATCGGTGTAAAATGTTGTCTAAGAAGGCCTCTATGTCATTCATCAGTCTCTCTGAAATGAGAGTTCATGTTAAAAAACTGGTGTGGAGAATATAGTCAAGAGAGGTTGTAATTTCCATTTGTTTGAAATTTTGTGTTTTTTGGGGACTTTTCATAAGTTACCTTTCAATATATTGTTTCTATCAGTCGTAATGGTCATGTTAAGTGATTCCATGGGATTTCATGTACTCGTTTGATTGTAATGTTGATGTTATACATTCTTTTGGAGTATTTGTTTTTTCATAAGTGTGTCTCTTTTTGGGAAATCTCAACATCATTTTTTTAGAAGAATGTGTTTATATATATCCATAACTCTATACATTTAATATATGAATAAAAAACGTGTGATGTGTCTGCATATTCAAATCCATTGTTTCAGAAAAATTTCGGTCTATGGTAATGTGTGGTTGGATTGTATTACGTATTGATGAACCCATTTAGGGTTAGGGTTTTGTTTTCATGGTACTGAAAGGGGAAGTTATGTTTGGGGGGGTTTCAAAATCCTAACTGTGAGGAAAAAAATTCTTTAATAATTTGAGCTGCACCCATAGGTCATGGGGTAAACATATCATGTATTAAAAGAAATCCCTAGATCATCAAAATATTTGGATTAATCATGTACTCAATATGAAATATGGGAAAAGTTTAAAAAATTTAGGTCATCATCTTTTTTAAGTTGTTCCTATTTGGTGGTTGAGGTGGGAGGACCACATTTCCATGTTTTAGAATTATTTAATAGTTCCACATTTGGATTCCTTTGAGTTTTTGGGGAAAATATTGAATTTTGGGCTAGGTAGACGGTAGTGCACAGTTCGAGCACATTTAGTAGTAATCGTGAACCAAACTAGGAAACAGTGTGATATAAGACTGTTGCTACCACACAGTATCTTCTTGTCCATGTGAATTGGATCATGTAATCATGTGACGTTTCCCCTTTGGACAGAATTCTCTACACTTTTAGAGTATAGTTTTCCAAACCGTGTGGACTAACCATGCTTCCGTTCCAACTCTTTAAATTTTGGGGCTTTTTCATGCCAACCTGTACTAGTCAGTTAATATAGTTGGTTCTTATTGTGGGGAGACCCAATAGGGGTGTTATGTATGTTATTTTAGAAAATTCTAATAAAATTACACCCCTTAATCTGGGGATTCCCTTTGGGAATCCCCCTGTTAGTGGCCCAATTCTATCTCAAGAAAATTATAGTTGTATCTTATATTGGGGAGTCCATTTGTGACTCCCCATATCATTAACATGGTTTTATACCGAGTTTTTTTATGACAATAGGTAGTATCGTACGAAGTTATTTAACCAATAACTTTCTCCAGGAGAAAAAATTGGTATTGAAGTGCGCCCAATAGTTTTGTTGAAGTAAGACTGTGGTGTCCTCATTTTCATTCATTCTTCGTTCTTGGTAAATTTCTTGAGTCTTGTTTGGATTGTGTTTGAGGGGTGTTTTTTTGGGATGATGTTTTAATTTGATTGATAGTGTTAGTATGGGGTGTATTTCTTAGTTGGTGAGAGTATTCTTTCCTCAATTAATCAATTGGCAGTGTTTTGGCCTTTTGGGCATGAGATAAACATGGAAAATGAGTCCATTTTGGCCTTTTGGTTGGGTTTGGTTTTTTATTCCGGCTTTATTGTGTATTTCTAAGGATGGAAAGTTATATGGAGTGGATAATTTTCACATCTATAACTTATTTTAAAGGTATTTTTAGTTTAGTTTCCATTCTTTATTTGTTTTTGGAGTTTCCCATACTTTTTTTGGAAGAAAGGGCGAGTTTTTATGATTTGGGCCAAACCATAAGCCCATTTCTAGATTTAAAAATCTATTTTGTTTATTTTTTAACTCATTCATTTTTTCAAAAACATTTCCCCATTAAACTTCCATAATGTATTCCCTTAACCTATTAACACCACCATATCAATTTAGACCCTCTATGAATCCATAATCATTGGGGATTTGCGTTTTTATTTAAGGAATTGGGCCAGTTGTAAGCACATTTCAATTTTTTTTAATTTTTTTCTTTAATATATTATACAATTTTTACTATTTTTTGGTAATTACACCTCCCACTAAAAGAAAACAGAATTAATCGTGCCACCATAGTCTTGTCTCCCTATTTGGATCTCATTTACATCTCATATAAGGGATAAACTTATCTAGATTTCTTAAATTGTTCAGATTTGAAGTGGAAATTTGATTCCATCATAACTCATTCATTGTACACATTTTTTTCCCATTAATGTACCTACATGACCTACTTATACTTATTAAAACCAAACATACATTTTTGGATGTTTTGAAATTCATCTACTTGTGTATTTGGGGGAATTTCATTCAAGATATCTCAAGTAATTGGGTTTCCTCTCATGTTCCTCCCATTTTCATAGTGGATTTTCCACTTTTCTCGATGTTATAAAATTTACAGTATCTAGGGTTCATACCTTGGATTTGATTTTTTTGTCATTTTAGTGAAATCTTGTGGATGAGAGATTGATTTTACATCGTTGTAGTATAGTGGTGGTGCGGTTGAAGTTTCGCATAATGGTTTGGAGTTTTTGGCACAAATGGTAGGTGAATCCAAATGAAAGAAATATTTGATGAGTTGGTTTTTAATTATTAATATTTTTAGAATTATTATAATACAATTTTTGGGTGAAAAAATTATATTACAAATTATTTGTTAAGCATTCTGTTTTTAAGAGGTTACTTTGTTAAAACTTTATTGGTTTTCAATTGTTCTTCATATTTTATCAAGTTGGATTGTTCAATAATTCATGAAATGGTTTTATTAACAGCTTTTAGGGCTATAAATTATATTTTTATGTTATATTGGAATGAATTTGGACTCAAAATAAGCAGTTTGGATGGTTTTTATCGTAAAATCATAGTTACACTCCTTATAATTTTTTTAAAGATGGTTTTAAATGGGTTCTTGATTTATGTAACATGTGTATCTATTTTTCCATCATGTTTTGGTATGAGTGTATATTTGAAATGGTATATTTTAATGTGAATGGAATTTTTTGTTATCTGTATTATCTTGTAAATGTTTTATAAAATTATTTAAAGATTTTTTTTGAAATTTGAAAGAGAGGTGAAACATGTTGTCAGCTATCTTGGTATGAGTATGATTTCCAAAATTAATTTTAACAAAATAAGGGTTCATGTGACATGTGTGTTAGTTGTTTGGTGTGTGTGTGACTTGGAAGTGGTATTTTCATGTGCATGTTTTTTTCATGGCTTTTTAATCTTTTTTGAGCACAAGAGGGAAAACCATAGTATCTAGTTGGGTTGATGAGTACTAGTGTGCTAGTGATCGTGTGGGGTTTTGACCCTATTTCACGTTGAAATTTTAACGATGAAAAAACTAAATAATATTTTATAAGGATGGTGCTATTGGTGATACACTATGTTATGGGTATGATACCTATTAGTGGCTTGTGTTCCTAAGAAATGGTAATTTTATGGTTACTTTCACCTAGTCCAACGTACCTTGGACCCACAATGAGCTAGTGAATATGGTTATTTTCCATTGATAGTGTTCATTAGAGTTTTTATAAATACCATAATAAAATAGTATATTTGGATGTATAAATTCAGTATCTTTTTCATTCTATTAAATTTTTTGTATTTCTTTTAATGTACCCCACTTGAAAACAGATTTTATATAAAGTTGCTTCTACTGAATATTTTTACTAGCATTTCATGTTTATAAAACATGCAGGTTATTTTCTAATAATGCTTATAAAATAGAATATTTTAGTGGTGTAATAATTATAGTGTTTGGATAAGACCCTACTAACACCTTTGGGTGTATGTATACTTGGTTATTTAGTCACAGGTTTGGGTAAGTATTTCCGTGAAAATTGTTCAGGTTTTTATCGGTCCTTCTCGGTGTTGTGTCATGGAGATGGCTTAAGGGCAGTGCCTCTTGCCATGAGGAGGTTTTTGGGATATAAGTTTTGGGTTTTAATATTTTTAATAGTCTAAAAAAATTGTTTTAAATTGTGTATTTAAATTCTGAAATTTTGTAAAATATGGTTTTATTTTAAAAATCTAGATTTGATTTATTGGAATTGTTTGTAATATTATGTTTATAATCACGGGTAAATAATTCTGAAGTTTTTTTATTGATACCTGGGAACACGTTCCAGCCCATGGGGATTGGTAATTACATTAGGTTCTTTCCAAAGACTAGGTTGTGTTTAGTTTTTGTAGGCCACCATATTCAGTTCGTTACAGGAAACATAAACTTAAAAAATATCGATTAGTGTTGAGATTGTTTCAATAAACTTTTATAACTATGTAACAGTGAACCATACTACTCATGTTATAAAATGAGATTAAATAACGAAAAAAATTCATAAAAATAATTAGATACATGATATTAAATTTTGAAGGAATTATATAAATCTCATGGAAAAATATTGTTTCCTAACATAGAATGTGTCTCAAAGGGAGAAAATTCAGACGAAATTACTTTACCGATTTGGGATATTTTGAAACATAACCCATGATTGAATTATCATAAAATAGATATGTAAAATAATATAAATATAATTATAATAATCATATAATTCATCTGTAGGTGGTATAAACACCACCCAAAAGGAATGGGTGGTGAATAAAGCAAGTATCTCACGGATATGAAAAGTGAGATGAAATCCCTTTACCTTGTGTAGTGACTCTCATAAAACTCCTTATAATCAATTGTATAGTTATTGTTAATATATTATACATCTTTAATATAACCATAATTTTATATCCAATACCATATATGGGTTTTATGACTTTATATTACCTGATTGTTAACAATTCTATGTTAAGTTTTAACTTTGTGTAACATCTCTTTGGTTTTCGCATGTGTCTTTATTTGTTATATCATTAGACCTTATACATACAACATGATTTACAGACTGTAAAACATGATGTAAATAAAAATTATATTTATTATATGTATTTTATAATAATATATTGAATAAAAAATTAGAAAATGGAATACATTCTTCATGGGGACTGTATGTCATACATACGAATGAATGTTGTTTTCATTTTTATTTTCATATTGAATGAAATAATGAAAATAATATATATATATATATATCAATATAATATAATTAATTATTAATAATAATGATATATATATCATGTAATTTCATTAAACCCATCATTAATAAATTCCATGTAGTGTGTGAAAGAATCACCTAGCATTGAGTGGGTGATAGTCCACACTTCTTAAAACAAAATTATCCTAATTACATCAAATGGAAAATAAAAAGTATATGTGTTTTAAAAAGAGTAAATAATATTATATAAATAATAAATGTAATTTAATATATATATATATATAAATATATTTTCTATCATAATGTGCAGCTTGGGTGGTGGTAATAGTAAAATGAGCAATCATCATTTAGTGTGGCGGTAAAGCACCAAACACATAAACAATGTTTTTTTCATTAGATAGATGTGTGAGTAAATTTAGGTGAAATCATAGTATAAAAACGTCCTAGTATGTTTAGTATACTTGTTATTTTATGAAATTTTAATGGTAAATTGGTTACAATGACCTAAATTAAATTATTTGATAAATTTATTACATTATTAAAATTTGAAACCAATTTAATATATAATTTTAACCTGTAAATAAATAAAATAATTTTTTTAACTAAAATATGATATTTTTGACTATTCATTGAAAAATTAAACCATAGTAAAAAATATAAAAAACTTACACTTACATTATTTTTATGTTTCAATTTAAAATTTGATATTAATTTTGACATATTAAATCTATTAAATTTTCAAAATATTGATTTAAAATTGTTTCTCCCATAAAAGTTGATAATACTGACTTTTTTGAAAAAAAGGATTTGAAGCATAAAATTGGGGTTTTTATTATATAATATTTATAAAATATTTCATAATATTATACATAATATATATTAAATTAATATCACTTACTAATTATAATTATATTAATTTATTTGGTTAAAAATTATTTTAAACCATCAAAATAATAATATTTCCCTCTATATTCAATTTTTTTTCAAATTCATTTATAATTAACTGGTATCCTATGAATTCATGTTATATTTGTGTAAACAATATATTTTCATCAATTATTTTATACCATTAAAAACATATAATTTGATCACAAGGTTATATGTTATTATATTAAATAAAAATATTTTAATAATATATTGTTTTTTTTGTAAACCACAATCATTTGTATTATACAATCATTCATGTAAAGTCATTGTTGTGTTTAACAAAAGTTAACTTTGGTTTTCTATATAGGGAAAGTTTAAATTTATGTTGTGTGTAGTCGATGATTAATATAGTGTTTAATATAATTTAATACAAAATAGTGCATGAATATAAAATAAACTATTGTTAGTGTTTTTAGAAATAAAAATTATCTAAAGTGTTAAATTTATTCAAAAAAATCAAAAAATGACAACATGTTAAAAAAAATAATATTTCTTAGATAGAAAAACATGTTCAGCCTTGTGATTATCCTATGTTGGATCACATAATGCAACAAAAACCACCATCATTGTTTTGGACTACAAATCCAGTGGTAGCTAAACAATTAATTACATCTCATGCTAATATATTTATGAACAAAAGACGTGATCTCTATATTAAATACCATCTATACCAAATCACATTTACCAATGGTTTAAAGAAGATTGGTTTCCCAATGGTTCTTTAAAACCATTATAATATGACCTTCCTATATAAATGGTTTCATCAAACCATTAGGATAAGGCCCATTTAATTATGGTATCCCAATATATTTTTAAACTATTGGGATACACCTATCACAATGGTTTTTAAAAACTATTTGAATGTTTTTACCCAAAAACACCACACGCCTCCATAATCCCTCTTCCCATGTTTTACCCTAAACCAATGTTCCCCTCTTCCCCAATATATGATCCCTTGTTCCCAATAGTTGATCCATGCTTGACTCAATCCATTTTTGTTCTTCTAGTTCGAATATATATGTTCTAAACTAGTTATAATGACCTGCTTTGAATTTTTTTATTTCCCCTAAAAAAACTCCTAACTTTTTTCAAGTGTCTGAACTATTCTTCTCAATCAGGGAACCATATTCCAGTCATTTTTTATTCTTCCACTTAAATTCTGTAATAGATAATTATGATATATGTTCTGGATTGATTTATGATACACTTTTTCATTTGTATTGATTTGAATACAATGTTGTTTTTTGGTTTGTTTATTGATAAATAAATTTGGTATTTGATTATTTATATGGAGTCATTTTTATAATATTTCAGATATCTCAAAAAATAATTACAATTATAGGAAACGATCAGTGTAATTCCAAGTGTGAAGTGAAAAATAAATTAGCGATTGGTCACTAGGAACTCAATGATTTTTTTAATAGATGGTTTCCCCCAAATAGTATATTATTTAACTAGTGGGGTGTATACTATATATTGTATCCCGATGATCATTTTTTTTAAAAAATATTTAAACTATATATTTTTAATGAAATACCCCATATTCCTACTCTCATTATAGTTCCATCAAATATAGAAGTGGCACATGTGTCCCTCTATCATTATTTTTCTTTTTTATACCTCCCATGAATCTTTTTTTGTTATTCAATGTATATATTGAGTATCGTAGATGTAATTATTACATTGGGTATTTATTTTTTTATAGTGGTATTTGTCATATTTTTTTAATCATCACAAATCAAGCAATTTTCGTGGTTTTAATCTTATATAAATATTCTAGGATATTGAATGAGATTTGTCCCATTATAATGGAATGGTTTTCTCATAATTTTATAGTTTGGATGGTCCCTTTTATTTTCTCTCAACTTATATTCATTTTTTTCATTGGTATGATAGTCATATAAGGAATTTGGGTTAGTGTGATAAGCAATTGAGTCAATATGGACAAGGAGTTCAAGTATGATTAACTGATACTCCTCAAAAACATAATATATAAGTAACTATTAAAAAATATTTATTGTTGTTATGTTCTATAATTATTTTAAGGCATTGTTGGATGCTTGTAATTGTAATTATAACTCATAGAGGATTGATGTCCCTAAATTGGGTCTTCTATCACCATGATAAGTAAAACAATGTGGTATTAGTAGCATATATCTTGAATAAACAATAATTTCATTTGATGTGTGAATATTGTCTATATGATAATAAAAACAAGAGAACCAGAGGTATTTAAATATGTTTGTATTCAAAATATCTTACATCAACTATAAAAAATAAAATCCCAAATATATAAATATCAACTTTAGAGGCATCAATTTTGAAATAGAGTGAATACAATTGACAACCATCATTTTGGAACCAGTAACTACAAACCCAAATAAAAAAAGATCAAAAATTAAAAAATAAGGTGAAAAGGATATAAAAAAAATATAAGACATGATTCCTCATAATATTCTTTTAGTAGTTTGTGGATGATGTTGTGGAGTGATTCTGTATTGAATGACTTTTTATTTAATGATATATAAATTCTATATTATTATTCGAATAAATATTTAGTTTTTTTTGGCTCTATAATACTTATTATATCCAAGTAATAATATTTTTATACATTTTATTACATTTTGGGTTTTATTGTGAAATGATTGAGAAACAAATATAGTGTTAATAGGGAAAATTTCATAGATAGGATGTAAGGACATCACCCACCAATATGGTTTTTATACAATGATTTTCAATAATATCCCCAATGTTTCACATAGTTTCAAAATTCATTCCTTTATGATGACCCACTATATAAAATAAATTAAAATGAATTGATCCGAACCTAGTCAAACTAAATTTTAGAAAAACAACATAAACTGTATTGAAAATAAATAAATTTATCCAATTAACACTTTATATTGAAACCCATTCAAACTAATAACCCCTATCTTTATCAAAAACGAACCGACGTGACCAAACCAATTTAATTGAATTGAATTGAATTCATTGGATGAAATTATATTTGAGTAGAGCCAAACAATACTAAAATGAATCAAACTAAAAAAACATTAAAATAAGTTAACAAAATTTTACATAACTAAAACAAATTCTTTAATAATGATAAAAAATGATCAAAGTCAAACAATCATTAATAAAACCCAAATATCTATGCACCATCCCAATCAAAATAAAATAACCAAACCCAACCACTGACATGGTGTTGTATGCATTATTTAATTTAACTTCAGGATTTTATATTTAGATTATTTTGTTATATATATAGTATTTTGTTGTCTTTCATGTTATTATTCTCATATATAGTAGCGTGTCTCTTATGGATTTATATAAAGTTAGAAATTTTCATATACATAAATAAATATTTAATTTGACTTTAATATTATTTAATTTATTTCCTTAAATGACATATAGTTGTTTTTAAAGAATGTATAGAATTTTTTTGTATGGAACTAATCAGATCTCAATGGATTTTCAAATCAGTTTGGAGAGATTTTAGACTTTTCATTTGATAATTCTTTAGAAAGTGTTCAGATACACTTCTCTTGTTATAGTTGTGTTGGAAGACCATGGTTATGCCGTGAAGATGTTATATACCATATAAAAATCTATGTATTTGAAACAAACTACTATGGGTGGTATCATAATGGGGAGAAAATAAAATCTCAAAATGTAGATGACCTGAATGAGAGGTCTAGATTGAATAATTTGATATGTGACCAATTTCTATATAATTTTTAACATGATAATGAAAGGTTGTCATCACCAGAATACTTTGATATATTCACACCTGATTTTTATAATGAAAATGATGATGTTTGCAGGGATAAAAAATCAAATCATTCTTTAACAACTCTAGTATATCGGCAATGTGGTTAAATGAAAAAGATGGAATTTTTAATTTGACTATTCCATGGGGAAACCATGTATGGGATTTATAATATGTAAGTTGATTAAATTAATAAATTCATAAAGGACATACATCTAGATGATAATGATATTCCCTCAATCTACTTTATAGAATCAATGTTAGTTGAAAAACATAGATTTCAAAAAAAATTATTATTTCTAGAAATATTTCTTCTTGTTTTGGGAAGAAACTAATGAACTAAATGATTCTATAAAATGTGTAATATCTTAATAGAAGCCAAAATCAAATTTAAACCACCACTTCTAACACAAAAAGTAATGTTGAAAATTCCATTGATCCCCAGACTTTAGAATCTTTTCAAATCTAATAAAATATCAAGAAAAATATGACGGAAAGACAGTGAGTGAAAGTGGAATAATGAGGAGTTGGTTAACAATTCATATTAATATTTATGGATTATATTTTATGCTTGATATCCTGATTTTGCAGTTCACATGCGTAATGTGAGGCTGGGTCTTTCAGTTGATCATTTTAATCAATTTAGGCATATTCTTACTTCGCACAACTGGAGGTTGATGTTCATACACATTTATAAACTTATCACATGGTTATGTATGAAAAAATTATTCTCCTTTATGATTATACCTATATCTAGCCTTTATGATCCCAAAAATGATATATACATATACATATAACATTTAATAAATGTGTTTAACCTACTTTGGGATTTGGATGTGTGAACATACGATTCATTTTCAAATTATTTGTTTAAGATATGTGCTATTATTATGTGGATGATGAATGATTTTCCTACTTAATCAATGATGTATGGATGGAGAACGAAGGGAAAATAAACATTTACTATTTGTATGAACAATACACGATCCATAATACTGAAATATTTCCATTGTTTTAGTTTTATAGGACATTTTTAATTCATTTACATGAACCATCAATATAAAAATAATCACCGAGGATTTCAAAATACCATATAGAGTGAATATCCACCTCAATCTATGCGTCAAAATAATGTGCATAATGAATTGTAAGATTTTAGTTTATCTTTTAGGAGGGGTCAAATGAAATATAGAAATATGAATTTTTTTTCCAATAAAACCTATTTAAATTAGAACACTAAGAGTATCTTCTTATGTTTCCATATTTTTAAACCAAAATGTCATGACATTGCATACATGTAATTCATATTGAAATGAATATATGTGAAATGTTTTTTTTCAATTTATCTAAATGTGATGGGAAATATAAAAGATGATTTAAGATCTCAGCGTGACTTGGTTGGTGGGAAGATCTTATCAAAATCAAATCCTATTTTTATTCGTTAAAATAAATTCATACTTAAATGTTATTCCAATGTGATGAAAATTAATCAAAAAACTCAATTTATATAATTATGGGATAATATTAAAGTTCCTAATGGCTATTCAAGGAATATATAAATATCGATAAATAGAAGAGAGTTGAAGATGAAATATTTAAAGACATATGATTATCACATCCTTATTCATCACTAGATTCCAATAGCCATCCATTATATTTCTTCCAATAATGTAATGGTTTTATTTATTCAGTTGTTTAATTTGTTTCAGGATATTTTTAGTACTAATTTTTCCAAGTCATTCTAAAAAATATGTTGGCAAAGATACCATTTATTCTCTGAGAGTTAGAGAAAATATTTCCTCAATTATTTTTCACATGCACTGTGCATCTGACTTCCCATCATCGAACCGAAATACTTCTTTCATGATGATTTTAATTTCATTGGATGAATCCAAATGAACTAAATATGTACACAGTGAAATATTATGCCAAGAATAGGAATCACCCCGATGGTTCTATCATGAACGATTACATTGTTCAAGAATATATGAATTTATGCTTAATGTAATTATCTGACCATTATATTAGAATGAGAAGACAACTGAAAAATGAAGTATAGTATGAGAAAATTTTATCCTATTTTGTATCCCTTCCTTAAATTGGTGGGATTCATGATTCATGTACATTGAAGAAATTAGGCCTTGAAGGGCATGACAAGTCACACCGAACAATTTTTTTCAACTGTGATTTGTTCGATGATTACATCAGGTATGTAAACTGGGCATTTATATCATATCGAATATAATGAAATTTTATAAATCTGTTAATAAATTTCTATTTTTATCCATAGTTAACACAATGAAATGATAAATAGAATCAACAGTTCCTTATCATTGAAAAGTAGAGAGAATTTCCCTAGAAAATAGTTTTATTCTTGGATGAAATTTTAGTACAAAAATTTCTATCATAAATTAATAAAATAAAAAATTAATTAATTTTAATATTAATATATATATTTCATGTATTTAGTTTTCATTTTGAATCTTTCTTTGTGGAAATATGACCTTTCTTCATTCTAACATCGTGGTTCAAGAATATAAATAAATTGTGATCATTGGGTGTAGATTTATTATCATTGAACAAGAAATAAAAATGAAAACAATTCATGATGGTGTTATTCTAACTTCCATAACATATTTTTATGCTAGTAGATCAGATAATAGACCTCGATTTGAAAAAAAATCATATTATGGCGTCATTGAAAATTAATATTATAGGATTATTACTCTCATGAATGTGTCACTATGAAGGATTTATATTGGTTTGATTCAATGGTGATTCATGGAACATTTATTTATTCTTATGAATTTCATGTTATTGATGTGACTCCCCCTCTGTCTAGTAATGAACTATCTATTTTGGAATAAATGAAGAACTGTGTTTTTTATGTCCAAGATCTTCTTTGACCTAACATTGTTTTCATTTGTCGAATTAATTACAAGACAAGGTTTTTATGATGGTGATGAAGTAATTGACACAATGATTTCTTCCATTGGTCCCCAACCATTAATAAATAATGATGACTCTAATAGATCAATTTTTATACTTGATTGTGAATCCGAATTTGTGGTGGAATGTACATAGAAGCATCCATCCATGTTCTATGTTATTTTGGATTAGATCAAATTTGATAGTTATGGTAGGTAATATTCATAATCATTTAATATTTGTTAAAAAAAATTATCCAACTTAACCTTAATGTGAATTTATAATATTTATTGGTTGTTGTTTTATTTGAGTTATATTTTACAATATTTAATTAAACCGTACTCAAAAATAAGTAACCAAAAAAAAATTGGAAGAATTAATAAAAATAATAAACAAGAGGACTTAAATTAAAAATTTTAAACATATTGATATGAAAAACAAAACAAATGAAAATAATGACCTTTCCAGAAGAATAGATAAATTACCTAACCCAAAATTTGATCCAAATGTCCAAAGACAAATAACATGTGTGTCATATTTTTTATTTTTTGGGTATCATATGAGTTATCATTTTCTAATTACTTCCATTTTTTCAAATGTAATAAATTAATCCTTTTGAGGAGATGTGATGAAAAAAGTATGGTAGAAAAGAATCACAAAATTATTGAGATGGGAATTACTCCATTAGTTCCAGTTGTTAGTATTTTATTATATATATATATATCAATAACATATAATGTCATGTGATTAATTTTATGTTAAAAATTTATGAAGGTTTCACAACATATGATCGAATTATTCAACTAAGAACCTAGTAGTGTTCCCAGTACTCAGGGTGATGGTATGAGGGGGTGGGTTGGTTCAAGAGATTGTCACTCTAGTCAGTGAACATGATTAGACTCAGACCCTCCCAATAGCGTACCATCCCCACTCAATATTTATCATTCTGAAACCACACAAAAGCTATATTAAGACACCCTTTTCTATCACATACACACAAATTTGTTCATAGAGTTTAGAAAAACTGAAAATGGAATCACTAATAGAGATCTTACCACTACGTGACCGATCATTTACTAAACCAGTGTGGAAAAAAATTCTATTCCATCCATTTTTTTAATTAATCTAATTCTATATTACTCTAATTATTCAATGGATCATATCATGGGACAACATCAAGACATAAAGTGTGTCAGTCACTATTCTAGGTTATGAATTCCATTGAAGTGTGGAAAAATGTATTCATGATGTTGTGTATATTAGGATTCATCTCTAACCATTTAGTGTATTGTCTTTCTCCAGTATAATTGGTGGACACTTCCCCTATATTTATTCCATTTTACTTATTAAAGATTTCATGGATTTTTTTTTATTTTATGGGATTGTTATTTAGTTGGATATCAAAGATAAAAAATTCTGTATATCCTTATATGATTTAATTTCCCATATGTAATTTTGATGAACAAAATATTTCATCTTGGGGAAACATTATTATCATTGTTTTAGATATAGTTCTAAAAGACATAACTCTGAACGAACTCTATTTTTCGATTTAATGATGATTGACAATTTAAAATACAATATTTTTTCTAATGATTGGATCCTCCCCATTTTTTTCAATATACCTTTCATGTTAGGTAAATATTTCATAAGGATAATTACAAGTCTCCTACTAATGAGTGTGTTCATCAAGAATACTATATTTAAGAGGTTCAACATTAATTATACTAAAATAATTTATTTTTAAAATTATATTGTGGGAATAATTCTATTGAAATTAATAGATTTTATTAATTAGGTATTGGATGGGATATGATCACACCTTTATTTTTTGGGTCATTCTAATTTTTGTAGTGCTAATAGAGAATTTTAGGGCTACCAAAAATATTATAGTTCCATATCTATTGGAATGTATGAACATATTTAGTAAAATATTCACAATTGAAAACAATTTTAAAGAATTAATATTAATATTATTCTTCTAAATCAATTTCATTTTCTATATCACCAATTGGAGTAAGTTTTAGAACATTACAAGATTGATTATATGATTTTGGGACTGTTTCATAAAATGGTTTTGATGGATATTGAATCCTTTCAGTAATTGAAATATGTAGGTAATGTATGCAGATGAGGGGGTATGCTACTATCTGGTGTTCTATATTCTATTAAAATCATATACCAATGGTAAAAAACTATTGGTATTGTGCGGAAAAGAATATGCATACTAAATATTTGTTAAAACCATTTTAGAAACTATATAACAATGGTTTCGACCTGTTTTTAATGTTTATACTGATTATATATACCAATGGTTGTATAAAAACCATTGGTATACTAAATTTTTCAGGGTATTATACCAACTCTTGATAAATAACCATTAATATGGGCCTATATCTACTATATAAAATCCTATGATTTGGAAAATTGTTGGCATAAAATATACCATTGGGTTTATTTCCCATAACATTGATTTTATATTGTTTTAATAGCATAAATTTCTTTCAATTGATGGAATAAAAAAGATTTCACATGCGGTGTATTTTCTCGTAGGATAGGATCATCAATAGCAGTCATTGATATTGAATACTATGGGGGAAGATGAAATATAAATCATCGAATGGAAATATATTATGAACACATTCATAAAAAAATATTTCGTTTTTGATTATAAAATTTCAATGAAAAGAATGTTCCTTAACATCATTTAAAAGGAACAATAAATTATTTTTATTTATTAGGATAACATTACAAGGATATTCTGATATTATATGGATTACATACACAACATATAGTGCATGATTAATCATTTCATTGATGTTATTAATCAAAATCTCTAAAGGGATCTATTCTTTAAAACATTTTCATAATGTTATTAAAGAGTTTTATGTTTTATCAAAAGAGATAAATATTTATCTAGATCCTATGTATTTAGTTTCAATGTTGAAAATAAGGGAAATATATGCTCTAATATAATTAAATTAAAAAAATAATAAAATTAGAATGAAGAAATTTCAATCTTGTGGGAATAATTGAAATGATCATCCATGAAAACGACTTAAGGGATTCAGAGTTTTTTATAAATGTGGTGATAAGATCTATCATGATAAAAAATGAAAAGATATGAATGAAAAAATAATCAATCAGGTATTTAACTATAGTGAGAAGGATAATTACACAATATAATTTCCTAAACATCAATGTAATCTCCCATAAAAGATAAAAAATGTATTGTCCAACCATATGTGATCACCAAAACTAATGTGGACGTACCCAATATTTTGGTGGATAGTAACTTAGTCATATATTAAAATGTATATAATCATATATTTTATTTGGGATCCCATTGATATTTAATATCATCCATGTTTTTCCAAAAAATTGGATATTTCACTTGAACATTAATAAGGGATATGTCATTAAAAACTCATTAATGATGTATCACTACAATAATGATATTTTGGATGTCCATTTTTATTAAACTAATTTTATTTATGAATTGAAATTATTATCATTAAAATTGTTGAATTTTATATAATCGTTAGTATTGAATCGATTTAAAAATTTTATTTAAAACATTCATTTCAAATAGAATAAAATTATAATTCACTATGAATATTTATAATTGAATACCTTTTGAGAATAGG
Source organism: Viscum album (assembly GCA_963277665.1). Lineage (NCBI taxonomy): Eukaryota > Viridiplantae > Streptophyta > Magnoliopsida > Santalales > Viscaceae > Viscum > Viscum album. Next base: position 549,595,901 of record OY728156.1, read on the forward strand.
CTTAATCATCTATGTAATTTATAGATCCACCAAAAATATATGTCTTGTATTATATTGATCATGAATGATAGATAATTAAAGCTATATATTGATAAGTTTATAATTATTTTTTGATAAACATATTTTACTAAATTTAATTTATTTACTTCCTATGGAATTATCTAGACATCGACCAAAGGAAGTGGTTTAGGTTTACATTGATTTAATCACTAACATAATATAAATTTCATAGACTCTTTATAGATAATAAAAATTTTAGTTAGTAGATATTGATAAATAATTAGAGTAGTTATGCCATTAATGATTAGTAAACCCTGGTGACTCATCACATGGAGTCATTGTTATCTTGATTAATAATAATGATGGATACATGATGATATTAATTGATTATAGGTAAATAAATTATATTAGAATAATGAATATGTATTCACTTCCTCACATTGATTAATTATTCAATCAACATCATATAGCTCAAAATTCTTTAAATATATACATTCATTCCATTCATCATCAATTTAGAGTATATTTGGTTGAAATTATAAATGTATCTCTCTGAATGAGGTTTGAAAATTACAAGTTTCTTTTACATCCATTTGGATTTAAAAATGAAACATCTATTTTATGTATATAATAATTAGTGTTTTAAGTAATATCCTGATGATTTTTTTTTCATATTCATTGATATTGTCTTGGTGTATTTAAAATTATATAAGGACCATGAGAACCATGTGATGATTATTCATGAGACACATTAAAGGAAGGAATGATTTGGAAAATTTAGTAAGTGTGATTTTAGGCTTCAAAATGGTTTTTTATTTTCCATATTGTCTCAATGAATAGAGTCATGATTGATCGAATAAGTACAACAGATATTTGAGAATGGACTACACCAAAGAATGTACAACATTTAGATTAATTGATTTTAGAGGATAATATCAGTTATTCATTAATAATTGTTTCCTAATCTCTAAAAATGTAACCACCATATCTCATAAAGAGATTATGTTCTTCTAGTAAAAGGAATGTGAGCATTTTTTTGTTGAGCTAAAGAGGACATTGGTTAGTGATTTGATGTTGAATCTTTCATTTTCATATAATGGGTTTGGGATATATAGTAATCCATCAATATGGGGACTTTGTTTTTTCCTAACCAATAATGATAAACTAATTATAGATGGATGATGGAAATTGAAAACAAATGAATGTAACTATCGAACCCATTATCAGTAGTAGGAAGATATAATATCTTAACTGATTATATGGAGAAATCAACACTATTTTGAAATTTGGGATATATTCAGGGATCATAAAATCATTAAAACATAATTTCATATAAGGATCTCAATATGAGAGAAAATTAATGTCTTGATCAACTCAGTACTTATGTCTGATCAATACACTACCTCCCATCGAATTATAATAAGGTAGCAGATGCATGGAGTATGAATGATCATAAAGATCTAATATAACTAACGATTGAGAGGGTTCCTATGTTCATGGATCTAGTAGATATGAACATGTGAATTATTATGGTAGTGGTTACATCACTACTTTTATAAATTTTTATGAAACTATATTTATAACAAATGATTATAAGTTATCAACATGAGGATGATAACATTTAGAAAATAATTAAATATTTGAATGATGGGAAATTATTAGACATCAGTTGTAAATATTGTGTTCAGAAATTTTTAATGACATTATGTGTTTCATTTATAAATATTCTATGAATGGAGTTCTTTTCTGAAAAACATACCTTGAATTTCCCAATACACTAATTTTTCACCAAGATGTATTTAAATTAGATGGAATTGTTTTGTGGGACGACATGATGTATGAAATTTTGAAGTATTTATCATGATTCCTTGTTTTATTACATTTAAAGGATTGGATGCAACATCCTATAGGATTCTTACAACCTCTTTTGATTCCTTCATGGAAATGTGTTGGAATTACTAAGGGCATTGTCATTAGACTAACAAATAATCCAATAAATAATGTCTTGATAAAAATTATTGTTTATCATATAACCAATTGTGCAAATTTTACTGTAATTTTATATGATTTACCTCTTTATTAACTCACAAGGGTCAACATTAATGACATTTTAAGACATCCCAGAAATCCTCTTTCAAACATTGTTGTTCTCAATCCCTGTTCTACATCAACATTTTGTAAGAGTCATTAGAAGGATCATTATGTTGACCATCATTTTAGAACTATCTACTATATTTTAATCATTAGGAAGTTTGATTGGAATATAAAAAAATTTAAGGACATATTGAGGACATTTTTTACCTACATTAAAGTTATGTGGGTTCAATATTTAACTTTGATATAGTTTTCCTATAACTATTGTTTTCATTCAATTATTCAAATGTAAAAGTATAAATAATCATATAGAAAAATATTTCATACTACAACTTATTCAGATGATATTGGAGAAAGGAATATTTTTATCCCAAAACATTAAAAAGATACAATAAAATGATAAATACTATTTTTGACCATATTTAATCAACTCAATATATGTGACAAAGTTATGCCAACAATCAGAATAAGGATTTTTATTTTGATGTAGGAGATCATGTTTTCCTAAGGGAATCAATAAAGAGGGGTGTACAGAGGTTTGTTAAGAATTGAATAATATAACCTGAGTACATTGGTCCCTTTAAAATCATTTAAATAACGGGAGATTGTTCTTATAATATGGAAACACCAAAAATTTTATCAACAACACAAGGTGTGTTTCACATGTCATTTCTAATGAATTCCATGCCTGACCCAATGCTTGTTCTACCCTTGGATTAAATTGTGTTTGAACTTCATTAGTCAAAATATGATGAACCTATCCACATTATTTGTACAATAAATTAAGTATTTAGGAATCAGATAACATTATTGGCAACGGTACATAGAAGAAAACACGAAATAGAAGAACCAATTTGGGAACCAGATGATGTTATGAAAATGAACTACCATCTTTTTATTTGAAGGTAATATCCAAATAATAGGATTAAATTTATTTATTATGAAATAAGGTAACAATATAATAATATTGGATTTATTTATTTATAAAAAAATTCATCTTGTTTATGGTTTGGGATTCACGCACACCGAGGTTTAAACAAAAGTATAATATTAAAATATTATAAAAAAAGACAATTATAACCTAAATTTTAATCCTTATTTTATTAATATTAATAAATATGTTGTCAAAATTATATTTATTATATATTTTATAAATAAATAAATTGTATTTCTATTTATTTGAACACAAATATGAATTATATGTAAGGAAAAGAAATGTTTTCTAAAATACCATATTTTTGTTCTAAAAGCTTATTTTGTCGTTATTTATGATCATAATTTAATGTTATTTTTTTTCTAATTTTAGAATATTAATTTGATAAATTTTTATTAATGGTTAAAATCATAATATAAAAATTTCCCCATATTTAGTTTTTTGTACTTTTTGGAAAAATATCATTTTTCAATAAATAGTGAAAAATAATATTTTCTATTGAAAAATTCCATTTTTATTTAATTTATTTATAAGGAAAATATATATATATATATTTCTAATATAAAATAAGTTAAATAATATTATAATATATTCAAATAAATTAATAGATTCCAATTTTATAAAGAATTTTTAAATTAAAACATCTTATACTTATGAGAATTTCCTAATTATAATCACACATTTTGTCTTCTCTGTATATATAATTTAAAATTGAATTATTACACTATTATAAAATGAATTTTAGAGAAATATATTTCAGACTTATAATAAGAATATTTTTTATTAACTAATATATTCAACTAAATTTTTTACCATAATGAATTGTAAAAGAAGAAAAAGTTGATTACCTCATTTACTGTAAAAACAAATTTACCATGTGTTTAAACTAAAAGGATAAGGGTTAAAATAACCTACCAAATTTTTCATCATACATTGTATGGATGTATTTAGAACATATAAAATGGAATGGTATATAATGACCCATTTTGTGGTTTTTCCTAATAAAAATGCCTATGTAACTGATTCTTTAAAATAACCATTTCCTTTCTCCCACCCACTTATAATAAGATACCACATATCCTACCAGTTTCACAATTCCAAATACATTTTATATTGAAAATACATACATAAATAACTTATTTAATCAAATAAAACATCTTATAAACCTTTTTATTATCAATCCATCCTACTATGGCTTTTGGTGAAACCCTAAGGACGTCCTTCGAAGAATAGGCAACACTACTAAATAAACAATTTTATTTTAGTTCCTCTTCCAACTACTTGAAATATTATTAAATAATGAAATATTAATAAAATAAGTTTCATACTTGTATTTTTATTTTAATATGTTTATGTGAAAACTTATATCCATCTCTTCTCCCATAAAATGGGATATGAATTCATTGATTATGTGTATAGTGGACTACCACCTCATGAATTGATGTAACTCATTTTCTATAAAGGATTTTCTTGGTAAGATATAATGGAGGGATTCATATTTATATATCATATTAATGATATAATTAAACCATTAGAATAATAATATATTATAAACCTTCTTAAAATTTATTTCATTTTATATATGATAACAACCCTCGAGTGTACAATGAATTATCGCCTCACAAAACAATGTGATTCATTTTAAATAGTATTTACATGGAATTTAATAATGATAGAATTAATAAATACATGTAAAATATATTACATGATATGATTTATTAGAAATTAATATAACATACACTACCTTACCCTTTCACCCATTAATGGAATTATATCATCAATCCTACATATGTATGACCTACCATCCCCACAACAATATTTGACTCATTTTCAATGCCAAACATTGAATAACTATTATAATGATATTTATAATGAGTAGAAAATATATCAAAAAAGTTATTATAATTTTTTAGATGATTGATATATGTCCTTTTTATAGAAACCAGTGCCATCACGAAAAATCATAGATGTGAAAATAAGAAATTAACACCTAAAACAATGAAAATAATGAAATACTATTATTAAAAAGGTGATGAAATATTATAAGAGGATTATTTATGATATTATCAATATTATTATTATTATTTCTTAATTAATATCATTATTAAAATCATTTTAGAGTATGTTAAAGCATTTTAAACTAAATTAAAAAATGATATAAGGGATTTCATCTCAATTTCAATTTAAATGGAACATATTTGTTAATATGAAACAATTTACTTACATATATTGTATATACTACCCATTTGATTTATTTAACATGAATTAAAATTTATTTTTGATTATATTTTTATAGTCACGATTATCATTCAATGTCAAAAAATTTAATGTTTAAAAATGTGATAAATATTATTGTACAATCTCACATGGTTTTATGATTATTTTCATTATCTTGGAAAATAAATTTATTTGGACCATTTTCCAATTTAAATTATATTTATCTTAAATTTCCATATTAATATATGATGGGTATTATTATATAATATATTTATACCATTTCAAGAAATATTTTTTTCATCGCATATTATTTTATTACCTATAGGAATAATGATAAAGTAGCATCCTTCAGTTAATGAGGATATTTGATGACAAGTGACATTGACTTATGAATTTAATATATTATTAAATATATATGTGGACTTAATTGAAAATTATTTTATTAATAGTGTCTTGTTATAGATATTATATTGATGCATTGACATGTTTCATAAGAAAATTTAGTTTCCTTAATCAAATAGGTTTGCACCCATAATTATAATTTTTATTGAGAAAGCTCTTGAAATATTAGGTGTCAAGATCCATTGGTTCACGATGTTTAATAATTATGAATTTATTTTAATGGGAATTAAATTCATATAGTTATCCATGATTTTATCACATTAAAATTATCTCTGGATGAATTTAATTCTCAATTTATTGATTTAACATTAAAATTCTTCTCCTTGTATCATTGAAATGTAACAAATTAGGTAGTTTTTCTAGGTTAATCGAATTAGTTTCATTGTAGTGAAAACTAAAATTCCCAAAAAAAAGTAAACCAAATGATCCCAATTAAAATTCAAATTGAATATTTTTCAATTACAAATTTGGTGACTTTAAATTCAAAATCCTTCTGAAAAATAAATTAAAAAGATAATTTAAATATAAAAAAAACAAGAATATTAATTATATTACATATACAATTGGTAATATTTACACCCTAGGATTGAGTATAGGTGAATAACATGACATATGTCTCAAAGGTGATGATTTGAGATGAAAAATACATACCACATTGGTAACATCCAAGTAATTAGTCCTTGAATAAAAAGCTTATAATATTTACATTAAATTCAATTGAATAATAAAGATATGTGACCAAACTTTTAAAATGAGTTATAAATACACCTCATGAAAATAAATTGGTGTATAAAATCAAACATTTATCCATGAAACAATATTTAAATGATGAACTATTATTTCATCAGTAGTGTCTGAATAGAAACCCCAAGAATGATTAGAAATTATATAGATAATATCCATATTTTTATTTAAACGTTTCACAATAAACATTCATGGGTAAAACATATACCATATAATAGAATCATGTGGTGAATAAGGAATATATCTCACAGAATTAAAAGTACGATGAGAGACCATTACATCACATCTAATATTCCTTAAAAGACCTCAATCCTAATATGTAAATTTATTTATATTATTATAACACTATACTATAACCATATAAAAATCTATAATATCATATACGATCTAATTTTAACATTTAAACACCCATATACAATAATTGTTCATTAACATCATTTTTCATAATTGATAACTATTTAATTTTTTATGTTTGTTTTAGTTCAATTGATTTATTCGTTAAACATTGATAATTATTGGGTAATATGTAATGTTTTAAAAATTTAATAGTCATAATATTAAATAATAATATAATTTTTTTATCATTTATAATATATTTTTCAGGAAAAATGAATTACATGACTTCGTGGAGATGATATTCTCTACATACAAATGAGTCATGTTTACATTTTTTGTAGGATGGAAGAAAATTAAAGTAAATAATAATTCTCCTTTAGAGAACTATAATTATAGATATACATATGATTATTGATGGAAAATGAATTTATTTCTTTATATACCATATAGTCTACATGTATACATGAAAAATACATTCATTTATTATTCGATGTAAAAACATATAAAAAATTTTATTACATTAATAAAATGACACCTCAAAATATAAAATATAATTATATCCTTATATTAAAATGTATAAGACATAATTGGAATTGGTATAATAAGAAGTAAAATGAAAATGTTCAGTTAGGACCATTACCCCCACTTTGATAAACATTCTTGGGATCACTCCATAATATCACTAGGGTTTGTATTTTAGATTAAAAGAACCACTATAATTTATCTATTTGACAGAATAAGTGGTTTATAGGGTTTGGTAGTCTTTAGTGGATAAAAAATATGATAAATATAGAAGATATGATGTCCTTATATTAGAGGGGAAAGGGGATCCCTTTGAATTACTTTATGTATTTAATTAATATAAATTAATAATCAGGTTTGAAACACATGGTATTTAAATATTTAATTTTTTTAGTAACATATGCCTTAATAATCTCATAAAATATTATGTATATAAGTTTAGGGAATGTTTTTTCCAATTTATATTTGTTTTGATCCCTGGTTAACCATTTTTTGACTAAAACAATATAACGTTTTTTACACTTCAGTGGTCATGAATGTTACTATAAAGATAAATAGTAACACATAAGTGTAAATTGGAAGATATGATAAAAAATAATATTAATTTTTCCAATTATTTGTTTTTATGAATATTTATTAATTTAATATGATATTTTTTAACATAATATAATTTTATATTTATTTTAAGGACTATTCACATATTTGAATTTAAAAAAAATCATTTTTGAATTTATTTTGAAGTTATAAATTTAACATATTCCTAATATATTTTTAAAAAAATTATAACACCATAAATCATCCAATGAATATTAATTTTTATGTTTTTAAATGATTAAGTCATTTATTCTACGACTTGAACAAATAATGTGTCATAGTTGGAAACATTATTAATACTAATTATTACATCACTAAAAATTTAAAATAAATTATCATGATAAATAAATTATTCAAATATCAATGAAACACTTAGAACCAATGTAAATCCAACATAATTTACCAAATATTTCATTAAGAATAAATTTAATTTTATCAATAACCTATTATGAACACAATACAAGGGATAAACGAAATGTGATACACAAATAAAATATTATTTAAACATTACCATTGAAACCGATAGATGAAATTAGAGGTTAAGAATAGGAATGAATAAATTTATATATTTTACACAAGTAGATATTTTTATATTTTTTACAACTATGAATATGAATTATTTTGAATAAAATGATTTTTTTCTGAAAAATATATATTTTCTAAAATACAATTTAGTCACGATTTTCACAATAGATTTAAAATTATTTTTTAAAATTTTAGAGAATTTATTTTAAATAATAATGTCAGTTATAAAATTAAAGATATTAAAAATCATTTTGGTTACTTTTTCAGAAGTTTATGATGTTTTTCATTTTTGAATGAATCATTAAAAATACTAAATATCAATTAAAAAATTCCTCCTCATTTAAATAATTTGTAATTTTAAATTATATTTTGAATTATTTTGAATAAAATAGTAGTTAAATTTTATATATCTTAACACAATTTAGGTCATTTATATAGTTTTCATATTCAATATTGATATATAAAATTATTATAATTTTTAATATTTTCTCATCAAAAAACCAGCATCCTCAATTCATATATGAGATTAATTCTAAACTGTATTATAACATTTATATTGTTGGACTTTTGAAAAATTGATTCAGTATTTTTAATCACCATAATTTATATTATATAATCTATACATCTTCTATTTATAGAAAAATTAATAGTGGAAAAAATAAAAAATAATTGATGTTGTTAAGGTAAAAATGGAATTATCCTAGTGTAAACTAACAAATTAGTGTTAAAAAATCCTAAAAATATTTCTAAACATTATTTGATGGAAATATTTAGACCCTAAATTGTCTATATAAATTTAATACTCAATTTCTGGCATATCATTTATTGTTAAAAACATGGGTGCACTGTTTTATTTTCAGAAGATAAAATTGTGCCCCTCACTACATATATAAATTAACACCATTACTCCTCCTTTATTCACAACATAAAACCTTTTTGGTTATTCAAATACATGAAAATAATAATTTACTATCATCTTTAATATCATCATATATTCCATATTTTTTAATAAATCTATCCTATGATGGCTTTGGTGAAATTATAAATAAAAAACATGAAAAAGAGGAATTATTATTTAACATGTGTTTTAATTTTTATTTTTACATCCATATCCATAAATTCATATTAAATCACCCTGATAGAATAGACTCAGGGTATTTTATAATATAAGAATTTTTTGATTGTTTTTTGATTTAAAACCATCCCACATCCCTCATAAGGGTAAAAAATCATCATCTGTGTGTTAGAAGGATTATTTCATCCCCAATCGATGTCCTATGTTTTTTCCATTACCACATTTATTGATTGGGTATGATGATGGATATAAATAATATATATGATATTTATAACCAAATTATGCTTTCTATGGTCATTATATCAAAAATATTTTTTTTTAATTTATATTATATATGGGACACAATTACATCTTGTGTGTACGACATTATACTAGCTCATGAAGTGAGATGATTTCTATTTTATTAACACTTTTCATAGAAGGTTATAGATATTTATATAATGAATAATTTTATATAAATGAAAAAATTATTAAATTAAATACATAACTGTAATTGTAAAAATATAATCCATCATTTTATTTTTAAAAAATTTCCCTCATTAAAAGACGATAACATTGTTCGTTTCTGTGTGCGTGTGTGTACAACCTCCTCAAAGAAGTAATGTGACACTCTTTTCACCACACACAACATGGATGACATATATAAGTATATTCAATTTAAAAATACAGAATCTTTTTTAAAAAATTTCATTATATAATGTTAATGATTTATATTATTCCTTTCAATAATAATCATTGAAAAAAAGAAATGATTCTCATACATAGTTATGTCCATCTATCTCCATGATAATAAGAAAAGTCCTTTTTCTAAATAATTAAACATTTATTATCTTAAAATTATATATGATTTATATTTATAAAAAATATATAAGTATGGTCATTTTTTAGATTTTATAAATATATAATGTACACACGAACTAGAATATTCACAAAGAAAAAAAATAGAAAAGTAAGGAAATAAACACCCATAAAAATGAAGATAATGATATATTATTAATGAATGAGTGATAAAATATTCAAAAGGACCATTTATTATATTATAATTATTTATATAGTTCTATTATAATTTTTATGAAATTATAATTTCTCTATATTGGATATTTAATAATGTTCATTGAAATAGAAGCATCAACCCAGGGATTTCATCACAGTTCTATTTAATTAATGCATATTGTAATGTTCTATGCCTAATTTATTCTATATTCTTTATATAATGACCCTTGAATTGTTATATATATTTTCCTAATTAATTAATGTTATTTTATGATTCAATTTGAACTCTTTTACCCATGTATATTTGTCTAGAAATATTCCAAGGGATAAAAGTTATTGTGCAATCTCACTTCCTTTTGTAATTGTTATCATTCTCTAGAAAAAAATAAATTTATTGTGATTATTTATCAATAATAATTATTTTAATATTAAATAACCATATTATTGTAAGCTATATAGTATTTATTCAAAATCATTATAAAATGTTTACATACAGTGCTTATATTGATTTTTTTGACTAACTGTGGAAATATAGGAAAATCTATATCCTTTACAGAATAGGGAGATTTTTTATAAGGAAAGTTTTTACATAAATTAAATAGAAGATTTTATATATGATGAATTATTTTTATATGAAAATACAGGAGGGTACAAGCTATATTTAGTCACTTGATTCATTAACAGGTCTCATGAGACAAATCAATTGGAAAAACAAAAAAAATTTGTACCTAGTAGTTTTAATTATTTTTTACAATCCAAATGAGGTCATACCAAGTAGTTTTAAAAATTATGGTTATAGGTATTTATGGTAAATATATTATTTTTCTTAGACACGATGTCTAATAAATAATTATTTCCCACATTAAGAATTTATTTGTTATTAACCCTAGTATTTTTGAAATTATATTATCTCAAGATGAATTTCATTCTATGATTGTTTATTAAATTGAATATGTGTTTATTTATTTATTTTTCTATACTGATCAAGATTATTATTTCAGGATAGACTTTGGTTTATATAATCCTTTCTGAGAATTCGATATCACCCATATTTTTAGTTCCACAAGGATTTGAAGAAGAATCCTATGAGGGAGTTCAATAATGGCTTCTATTTTCTAATTATATAAATTTTTCTTTTATATCACTATGTATAATTGTTATCAAATATTTATATCATTCAACCAAACTTCTAAACTAATTATTATAGTAATATAGGTCTGTTTTCATCTATAGAAATATAATAAAGTAGACACCAGCTTCAGGTTAGTGGGTACTAGGTCATTAATGTTTGTGTTAGAGGAAGTTTATTAACAACCATGGGAACTAGATTTAGATAAAAATAAATTAAAAACCTAAACCGATGAAAAAATTTGAAAATATGTATGGAAGAACATCCTAATTTTTTTACAGAAGCGATTATCTGTATTTTCCCAAAAAATAAATCAGTTTCTGGATAATACAAGTGGGCATGGGACAAGAATAAAGATACCTATGGGGTAATAAATCAATAATATATATATTGGGGATAAATTTATCATCCGCTATTTTATTAAAATTTGCCTCACTATGCACATTTTTAAGAGGTCATGGGATATATACGTTGGACAATTCACATATTCCTTACAACCCATTATGAAGGATATGAAAACAATGATATCACAAAATAATGGAGATTTATAATGAATTAATCTTTTTAATTTATTATATGGATTAAAAAATAATTATAATTATAGATTAAGATTAAAAATTTATAATTTTAATATATTTTCTAATATATAAATTTTTTTTAGTAATGGGACCTATAAGGAAGAAGGGTATAGATACTAAAGGGTAATTTAGAGTTTACATTGCTGTGGATGCTAATATAGTGGGTATTGAACTAAAGGAATTATATCAATGTTAGTTAATATTAATAAATTTATGAAAAAAAACCTTTATTATATAAAGATACATTTTCTAAATTGATATTTTCTTATGTTGGGTCTCTTTATGTGATATAATATCCAAAAATTTTGTGGGACTACAAATCGAAGAGTAGTCGAACAATGGATTAAGTCTTAAGAAAAGATATTTATGTCCTTGGGAATTGGATAAAAGGAAGAGGTTACACGTATAGTGTATTTATCAATGGTTATTCTAATAAATATTTTTTATTGATCTATAATACTATTTATTTAGAGAATATTGGACTTAGTGAATGAAAATATTTCATGAAGACATTCCTAGACAAATATTTCCCTTGTGAAAAACAAACTGAGATAAATAGAACAATCCATAGAAAAAGGAAAATGAAGAGGAATGCATTTTTGAGTATGAATATTCAGTTTCCTAGTTTGTTAGTTATGATACATATTGTATATCGAACAAAGATTCCATGTTTGACTATTTATTTGAATGAATTAAGAAAATTTTATGAAGAGAATTTGACCATGCAGATTTTTATTCAAATGATGACATAGTTTTATGTTATATAAGGATGGTGAAATAATTAACAATGTATTAAAGATTAAGAGATAATAAATTGAATCAGATGATACAATTGAAAAAAAATAAAGAGAAAAATGGAACCAAGGATTTTCCCACATGTGATAATTGAAAAAAAGAATTAAGCTGGTATATTCTTCGTGGAATGAGAGTTTTCTCTAATTTTGGAGAGAATTTCCATCATGATAATGAATTTAAACATAAGGTATAATACCCCAAAATATAGTTATTTAACTATAGGGGGATGTGGAAATATTCTATACATATCCTCAAGTGTTAGTGAATATACCTTAGAGGAAGCTCATGGATCAAGGTCAAGAATATGCTATTGATACGGTTGAATTGAAATGATTTTTGTAATTGTGGATTTGGAATCAAGAAATTTTTTCTAAAATAGTTTTTTGTTGATATTAATGGTATAATAATACTAAAATTTATATAGATTATAATTTATTATAATTTCATAATGGATTTGAGAGCATATGTTCAATGATACAACGAAATGCGATTCAATGAAATATTGAAATTTTGGGAAACATATGGATAAAGGAAGATAACAATTGATATGTGATCCACGTTCAGATAAAAATAATAATGATATGTTTTCATGGTAGTAACATTGACTATGAATTTTTTTTTGATTTTATGGTTTATGTTATCTTTTCGTAAATTTATGTCATGTATATATATGAGGAGTATATTTAAAAACATGAGATATAATCATTAGAAGAATGAAGTTTTTTATTAATAATTTCTAGAAATCATGGAATTATAATATATGTAATGTGGAATTTATATCCATTTTATTATGCTATGGTGATATATTGTTGATTTAGTGACCATCCTTCTGAATTTGGTTAGACACATTTTGAGTGATCCTTTCACGACCTGTCCTCCGGGGACCGTGTCGTGACTACCCCATGCCTGCTGTCCATAGGCTAGGGGTTGGCATCTAGCATCAGAAAGGAGTATCCCAAAAATGGGAATCCAGTGATTCTAAATCAATTTAAATACACCGCCTAAGAACACAATATAATTAAACAATGGTGTAAAACAATAGTAGAAAAAGTGTGTAGCCATAGTAAAGGGTCCATAATTCATGCCCAACTTACAGATAACATACAAACTGAAAATAGTAAACAACTCTTGGAATCGCCCACCAAGGATCCCACCTGATGGATAGGTAAAACTCGTCTCCAATGATCTATAAGTAATCTGTCACCGCTGTCCACCATCAGTTCATAGCTCCCCGAGACTCATTCAAGGCTTCTCGTCGTATGCACATGAAACAAAAAGGTGCGGGTGAAGCTTCTGTAAGGGTGAGTATAAAAATCCTTATTAGGGAACCCATGACCCACGAAGGTCTCTCAGAATTCCAAAAAGGACAACCAGAAAGAATGATCTCAATCATAAATCAGAAACCAAAAAATATCTCAAACACAATTATACAACTCGTAGTCCAAGAATAATGATTATTAGTCATAAGCTATATCATTTTATTCTGTTAGGATGTTTCCACAACTAATGCATGAAAGGGTTGTTACATTTTTAATCCACACAGGATTGTATATCATTGATCCATGATAGGCAACTCTAAGGCTGGTCCTCATTGGGTCGTGCTCTGTTGATCCACGCAGGGTCGCTAGAATGATGATCGACACAGGGCCACTATGATGCTGAACCACAGAGGGTCGCTAGTTGGTGATCCACACATGGTCTCTAAGATGATGACCCACACAGGGACACTGGATTTTGATCCACACATGGTCTCTATTATGATCATCCACACAGGGTCAGCAGATGGTGATCCACACAGGGACTCTTGATGCGGATCCACATAGGGTCACTACTCAGATGATAGCTAGGAATAGGATTTCCAGATCCTAGTGTGCTTGATTTCTGTATTATCTGATCCTATGGATATTGGTCATGCCTTAACTGATATGATGATCCAATAATAATTTACCCAATGGACTTTCATGTCGCAAGGGTTCCAACACAATAGACGACATGTCAACCTGACACCTAGTTTGTGACTTATTTGCATTTTAGTACTGAAGGCCCGGTTGTATTCGGGTATGAACCAACTCAACCATACTCCAATATTTTACAAAACAAAGTAGTGGTATCTCAAAAGAAAAGTCTCGCTCTAAGGATCCTAGCACCTCAGACGGTAAGTCAAACGAACATATGGTTTGCATGATATGGATTTTAAAATAAAATTCTTCTGAATGTGTCTTAGTCTAGTATGACTCGATCCGACCCGGCGTAGCCCGAACTGGACAAGGCCGTCCCAATCCTCTTTGGCTAGGCACGACCCACCTGTAGGTATGTCCTTCTTGGTGTCATGACACCTAGCTGGCGGCCCGCTGTGGGAGGTGAGCCACTCTAACCCGAACCGGGTGAGGGCCTGACCAAACCCGAGCCTAACCGGACACGGACAACATGCTGGGTTGCAGTGGGCTCAGCCTGATAGGATGCTGTCCGAACCTTCCCACTTCAGCTGGGCATGGCCTGTCGGGTGGTACAGCCCGCTAGGAGGTTTGACACCCAGATTATAGCCCACATGTGGAGGGGAATCACTCCCCCTCTTTCTTGAAAGGCTCAAAGAGTCATTTAGATCTTTAATTGGTGGCACTCGGTGGTGCTGACCTAGCCATCCATCGTAGGGAGCGGGTCCCCTGTCTTCATCATGGTGTGTGGAAGCACGCAACCCCCTGCTACTGTGGACGCCCGGGAGTCGGCCGCCTTTCCATCCGTGGCGGTGTCACGTGACGCTGGTCGGTAGTGCCACCGTAGAGGTATTGCGCCGGTGAACCCTCTGTGTTCCACTAGGTGGGATGAGGTGGTCCAATTATCCTTCTTCTCATGCCTCTGGGCCTCCTGAGATGCCACTATCATTTTGAGCCTCTCGATTTTATGGTTCTTACAAGTTGAAAAATTGTTCCCCAAAGAATGCTACATGAACAAAGCGGCGGAGGGTCCGAGACCTATTCTCTTGGCCCATACCCTCTACGTTAACATATTAATAGGTGATATATATTTAATTTATCACGATAACCTTTAAAAACCTCCTACCTCAATATTTTTTGGATTCGTGGTGGTGGTGGAATAAGATTACACGTTTTATGAGGCCGCCAAGGTTTGTCTATCCCAGTTTGATACCACTCTATCCTCTGTCCTCTGTCGATGGAAGGTGTCACATTACTTTTCTTGAGGTTCCTCACACCCATACAAAAATCCCATCATGAGATTCAATTAAATTGATGGAAGATGATATTTTTACCCAACGTAGCATTTATGAGGAACATTAATAAGTTAATTAATGCACCTCTCATCTCTCAATGGAGTGGTTATGAAATAGATTTCCAAGACATTAAATTTCATGACAACTAAGCTGTCCTTCCACCACCACTAAAACATTGGAGAAAAATAATGTAACATTTTTTATTTTATTTAATTATTATTTAGAATGACTAAAAAACTATCTTTTTCTTGTGACCTATAGCGGTCGACGTGAAGCCTCCCTAAAAGAATCATGGTGATGCCGAATCATCAGTGCTATAGGATTTAAATTCATACCATCTGTTCAAAAATTATAAAATATTTCTCGTACATTTAATAAACATACATTAAAAAAAGTTAAAAATTCTGTGTCAGGCACACCCGACCTTGTAGTCAAGCACCATCAATTTTCTCAAACACATTATAATCCTAAATAATTTTAAAAATATATATGTAATTTCTTGGTATTTAAATAATAATATGGTCAATTGTTTTTAGATGGGAATATTTCAAACATTTTGTGTTTTGGGATAATTTTTTATATATTTTGTAAAGGAAGGAAAAATAACATGTTATTATTATATGGATCATAGATTCTGTTAAAAGATTAATTAGAGTTCTCCTAGAATAAAAAAGTTTATTTTTCCATATGAATATCATAGTGTAAGAGATGATTTGGAAGTAGATTGATGTATGGCCAAGGATGGAATTATTATGATGAATAAAATATATATCGGGTAAATATATTACCATATATTCTTAGAAAGGGAATACATACCTAAACTATAAGAAAAAGGTATTGATACATAACTTCAAACTTATTATAATATATTTTTATGATATCAATGGCCAATTTCACACCTCTTTTTATGACTTTTTAGTTGTTCACTTCCTCGCATTCATGTTCTCTATCACTCTCCATCAGTATTGGGTTGTTTTTTATCTTATATTTATATTTTTTCAATTAACACTTATGATCTCATATTTTTAAACCTTGTATGTTTCATTTTATATAATTTGGGTACCATCCATTATCTATTATTATGATATTGTTATATTAACTCAATTTATGTTGTGGGATTTGAATAAGGGAATTTTATAATATAAACCATTGATTAAAAAGATGAAATTTTAATGGGGGATTTTATATAAGGTGGATATAAGGTCGCAACCCAATAATTTACAATATATTTCATATATAATACATTTAATTTATTTCATTACATATTACTCATGAAACACTAGGTTTAAGTGACATGTTATACACTATGAATTTATTATTGAAATATAACCATTTTGTAATGACCTGGAAATTTCAAGAATTTGTTTTCAAATACTTTGGAAGTTTACGAGTCTGTGGCTTCTGAAAGCGGTTGATTCCGAGGACCGGTGTGCCTGGAAAAATTTTTTGATGTTTACCTTGGGTACGTTCAATGAATGAACGAGCAGGTTTTTCTAACATCTGAACTAGTGCTCGGAATTAAAATCTAAGGGCACCGATGAACTTGCAGCACCAATAATTGCTTAAGGGGACACTTACCATAGTTGAGCTCACAAAATAAGAGAAGATAATATTTGGGGGTTTGTTTATGAAATAAATAAAAAATTTCGGAACAATGTCTATTTTCTTAAGGTGGTATTTTCCCTTCCATGGGTAGTTAAGGGTGGGGCCCACCGCCACTTAACTACCCAAGTATGGATTTTAGAGAGGTGGGGCCCGTAGGAGCCACACCATTTAATTCCCTCTAAATCTTTTTAAGAAACCCATTTGATTTGACAAACCACCATTAAATGTCGCCTCAATCCATTAAATTAGGTCAACCCATAATTTAATGAAGAACCTTCCTTTTCCCCTTTTTAGTTTAAACTGCCAACATGTTTAATTATGGGGAACCTTCTCTATCCCATATTTAAAAAATATGTCAACACATTTTAAATAGTGTGGTGAATTAATTTTGGGAGAGTTTCTTTGTGTATAATAAAATTATATGCGAAACCTATTATTTTATGAAGGGGAGAGATTCGTTGTGTGGGGAAGAACACCGGCCTCCAACGAAGCACGACGAAGAATGCCAGCCTCCGACGAAGAATGACGAAGAACACCCGTTACTCGGAGATCGACGACGTGCCACCAATCCTTTTCACCACGGCCAAAGAGGAGACGCTGCTTCCTCCTCGGTGTGCCTCGACGATGCCTACGATCCTCTTCTCCACTATGTCATGTACCGCGACACTGACGATCGTCTTCCTTGTTTAAGTAGGGGGTTTTTGGTTTAATTTTCTTCTTGTGACTTTTATACCCTCGGCATGGCGTGCTTTGTAGATGGTGATTTCTAAAACCACTAATGCGGTGGTTGCGGACTAACGAAAAAGTCTGAACCCACCGTTGTTTTGTACCTAATGTGCGGAATCCTTGGAGATGATGAAACAAGACTGTTTTGGTGATTGAAGGTCGTCAAAGTGATGTATGGGTCCCGAGACCACCGCAGGCGCAGACAGGAGCAGGAACGGACTACCAGAACGACTCTAGTGGCCCGTGGAAATCACCGGCCGCCCGGAGGCGGCGGTGCCTCGGCGCTCTGCCGGAAGGAGCCCACTACGGCTGAAGCCGCGTCGGCGAGGGGACGGATCCCACGACTGCGTAGGATCCAGGGGAGACACGGCACCAGGCGCCGCGTCTATGGAACAAAGGGGGGACCGCATCCCCCCTGCTCGGCCCGCGGGCCTAGCCAGCATACCCCCTGGCCGGGCCGGGGTGATTCGTGCCAACCGGGCCGGGCCGCACCCCACTGGGTCGGGCCGCGCCCTCCCAGGCTGGACCTGGACCCAGGTCGGGTCGACCCAGGGGGGTTGGCCTGGGTCATGCCTAGACCCCCCACTTCGGACTGCTTTCAGTATTTTAACAATAACATGTTCAAAGGACCTTCGATCGACACACTGTCAGTTGAGTATGAATCCTTGGATAGAGGCGGTCATTTTGGTATATTACACTCAAGGTTTAAACAAATTTTGTGTACGACTCGGTTGCTTCGAAACCGAAACTGGCAGGGCCCTTGGAGAGGAAACACTTATATCTCAAGGACCAGACATTCGATTGAAGTGCCATCAATTTCATTGGGAAAATTTTGTCAATACAGTCCTTTTGGCTTACTCCTCTTGAGTTTTGGATGTAGTTGGAGTATGGTCAGGTTGGTTTAGCTTAGAAAACAACAGGGCCCCTGGAACGGAAAAGCCAATAACTCTCAGAACAGGTGCCGATTGACGCACCGTCTATATAATTGGGTTTCATTTTATGAGATATAATTTTTGGATATATTAACTCTGTGCTTCATGAAAGTTGATGTATTGACTCTTTTGATCGAGGATTGGACCCTCCCAGAATCAAGCATTCTGTGTGCAGGAACCCTAGAGCTGGCTATGACTTCAACGACGACGACTATACATGGATCCTCCGTGGGTTTGGTAGTGACGAAGACCATACTAGAATCTTCCGCGGGTTCAACGACGATGAATACTATTCTTGTATCCTATGTAGGTCTGGCAGTATTGACCTCTGTACTTGTATCCTACGTTGGTCCGGCGGATTAGCTGGTCTTGTATCCTCTGTGGGTCCGACAGCTTAGCTGGTCTTGTATCCTCTGTGGGTCTGACGACTTAGATGAATTAGTGTCTACATCTGATCATATCTATCGCCTTACAAAGTGTATACCTGTGTGAGCTGAGTCTTGATTCTCAATCATTATCATTAATGTGGTTGACTTGTTTTCCTGTCTGTACTTGGTTGTGCATTCCTGTGTGGACTGGGTGGTGCTTTCCTATGTGGAAAGGGTTGTGCTTGAGATCAGGAGATGGAGCCAAACTATAACTAATAACTTAGGTATGTGTATGGGAATATAACTAAGTAGAGTTGTTTGATACTTCGTGATTGTATCCTTCCTTTGTGGTTGATCCTGCGTGGATTCTGAGAGACCTTCGGGGGTCTCGGGGTCCCTACTGAGTATCATATACTCACCCCTACATGGGCTATGCCCGCACTACGTTGTGTTGGATGCTGACGATGGACAACACTGATCGGGGTGGAGGCTTGTGGAGCTGGATGGTACCCGGAGGTGGACCACATGGTGGGACGTATAGGGATCGGACGGTCGGACCCGAGGAGCTGATGAGAGTATCTGTACCCACCCTTCAGGTGGGATTTTTGGATGACGACTTTGTGTTGGTGTTTTTCTTACTGTTGTTTTACTTTCCTTTCAGTTGTACTGTACTTTCAGTTGGGTTTGTATACTGGCCCATTAACTTTTTCAGCACTTACCGTGTACTCATTTTTCCATAGTGTTTACTTCGCTTGCGTACTTTGTTGTGTATGTTACTTCATAAAGGCAATGACTTCCCTTATTTTTGGATTTACGCCTTTGGTGCTAGTCACCAGCCCCTGTCCAATGGAAGGCGGGCTTGGGGTAGTCACGGCACGGGCCCTGAGGACGGTTTGTGATAAATTGGTATCAGAGGAGTCAGTTCTACCACAGAACTCAGGAATATGATAATTTCTTCTCTATGAAGAAATAATGTTTAGAGTAATGAGATTGGTTATCAGTCTAGGGAGTCCAGTGTTGGGGCGGCAGCCAACCGATCCATACACCAGGACCCTGACTTCTGATTTCCGACTCAGTGCACGAAAACATTGATTTCATGCGTGTTTCAGAAGTTTTCATTGTGATTACTTTGTGTTAGCTCACTAGGTATATTGTGTTAACATTAGCGCACATGTTTCCCTTCAGGATGGCCCCATGATGGGAGCCAGCTAGGGTTCCGAGCTTTGTGTGAGACAGCAGCCCACCGAGCGACGGGGCCTCGGTGTAGGGCCCCATTACAGTGGAGGCACCGGCGGTACCTCTACCCTCTGATCCACCGATGCTACCCGCCCCAGCGGCGAAGAGTGCACACCGCCTGAGCGCGTTTCCCAAGTTTCAGAGGCATGGGCCGCCCAAGTTTAGTGGAGAGATAGATCCTCAGGTAGCTGGGGATTGGCTGGAGGCTACCATCAGAGTCTTCAGATTGGTAGGGACACCAGCAGACCTCATGTTGATCCTTGCCGCGAGTCTCCAGCGCGCAACATCAGGTAGATGGTGGATCGTGATTCTCCATGTGCACGATGAGGCATCTCTACTTTGGACGGACTTCGAGAGCCTCTTCCACTGGGAGTTCGTTCCAGCCACCCTCCGAGCAGTGCATATCTAGAAGTTACTACAGCTGCGGTTGGGAAGCATGTCAGTAGCCCAGTACTCGGTGAGATTTACCGACCACTCGTGCTACTCCACCGACAAGGTACGGGACCCATTCTTCTGTGATCAGACTTTTGAGCAGGGGCTGAGGCATGAGATCAGGGCTTCAACGATTCCACTCAGCATCCCGAACCAGGCGGGGGTCCGGTAGCGAGCCCTGCTAGTGGAGAGATTTCTCGTCGAGCATCCATCAGCAGCGAGACCCACCGCAGGACGACACGGAGTGGAGTCTTCTGCAGCTGGCAGTCGACAGATGACCCAGTGGTCCAAGCAGACCAGGCCGTCTGGTGGCCGACCTCGGGACACAAGTTCAGCTGCCCGGGGAACACGACGTAGACCCAGCCTTCCGAGGAGCAGAAAATGTTATGCATGTGGTGGGTAGGGCCACATGGATCGTGACTGACCAACCCGCCATGCAGACAAGCAGTAGACAGTGGAGGGACCTCCCGGGTAGATGAAGAGAATCGACAGTGGCGGTCTACAGGGAGCATGCAGACGAGGTAGAAGAGCTGGCCGAGAAATGGGTGGTGGAAGACGCATTGAGGTTCTTCCACCACCACCACCCTTAGGAGGTGCACCCCGACCACAGGGATCTAGCGGGCAGAGGCAGGCTTAGCTCCAGGAAGTAGAGGCTTACCGCCACAGTGCACCTGGGATGATTCGAGGCACTATCTATGTCTACTCCACCCTTTCTGCAGTTTTTATAGACACAGGTGCGAGTCATTATTTTATTGTCACGCCCTTGTTTGGAGCTCGGTGATTCCGATGGATCTGTTGGATCGATCCTTTCTGCAAGATACTCCTACGAGAGTAGACTCGACGATTAGGCACTGGTGCCGGCAGTTTGAGCTTACACTAGGAGGCGAGGGCTTCGGCTGGGATCTTTTTTTGGGGGCGTCGAGGCCTTATGACGTCATATTGGGTATGGACTGGTTATATACAGTCCATTCAGAGATCGACTGTATTAGGCGCAAGGTGTGGTGTGTCCTCATGGATGGGACCAGGTTTACCTTCATCAGTGAGAAGGGAACCTTCATGGTACAGGATGGACTCACATAGAGGAGAGGGCAGCTGATCACAAACCTGTTGGTTAGTCCCATCCTCGGAGCAATTGATGTGTGGAGTCCGAGTTTTCCTGTAGTGGTGGATCAGTATACAGACGTTTTTCCTGACGATGTTCCTGGACTACCTCCTCGAAGGGAGGTAGATTTATATATAGACCTATACCCCGGGACATCACCAATATCCACTCCAGCATATCGGATGGCTCCCACCGAGCTTTGTGAGCTGCGGGTCTAGCTGGAGGACTTACAAGGGAATGGTTTCATTTGACCCAGTGTTTCACCCTTGACTTCTCCGGTCCTATTCGCCAAGAAGGCGGATGGGGGCTTGCGACTATGTTTCCATTACAGTCACTTGAACCAAGTGGCCGTGAGGAATAAGTATACGCTTCCGAGTATTAATGAACTCTTTGATCAGCTCAAGGGATCACGTTGGTTGTCGAAGATAGACCTAAGGTCAGGCTATCATCAGCTCCGAGTTTGTGACGAGGATGTGCAGAAGACAGCCTTCAGGTGTCGGTACGACCACTATGAGTTCTTGGTCATGCCATCCGGTGTGACCAATGCTCCAGCAGTGTTCATGAGTCTCATTAATAGGATCTTTCAGCCCTACCTCGATCGGTTTGTCATAGTCTTTATTGACGACATACTGATTTACTCGACGAACGAGGAATATCACACCTACCACCTACGGATTGTACTGGATACACTCTGAGAGCACCAGATTTATGGTAAGCTCTCCAAGTTCTAGTTCTAGCTTCAAAAGTTTCACTTATTGGGGCACATCATCTTAGAGGCGTTAGTTGTAGTGGATCCCGCGAAGGTCGAGGTGGTACGTGCTTTGGAGCCACCCAGGAGTGTGACGGAGGTGCAGAGTTTCCTAGGTCTGGCTGGGCACTATTGAAGATTTGTGCCAGACATCTCCAATGTTGAAGCACCACCTACAGATCTAACGAAGAAGGGGAAACCCTTCGTGTGGTCAGACAGATTTCAGTAGAGCTTCTGGGAGATGAGGTGGAGATTGACCAGTGCACCAATCTTGAGGATGCTAGAGGAGGGAGTAGGGTACATAGTATACTACGACACATTAGGGACCAAACTCGGGTGTGTCCTAATGTAGAAGCGAGCTGTGATTGCTTACGATTCACTGCAGTTGAGGCAGCATGAGAAGAACTATGCCACCCATGACATGGAGTTAGCATGAGGGGTCTTCGCCATGAAGATGTGGCGACACTATCTGATAGGTGAGAACTTTACAGTCTACTCTGACCACCAGAGTCTCGGGTAAATTTTATCGTAGAAGGACCTTAACATGAGACAACGGCGATGGCTCGAGTTCCTCCAAGATTATGACTTTGAGATTTTCTATACTCATGGGAAGGGGAAAATTGTGGATGATGCTCTCAGCAGGAGACCAGACATTCATCTACATGGAGAGGTGATGGAGAAGTTAGCCTCTTTGCAGATATCCTTCATGGATAGTGATGGGACAACCTATCTATAGTCCCTCACTATAACTCCTCCACTTCTTCAGTGAGTCAGAGAGGCACAACATGGAGACGTTGACTATGAGGCGCGACGTGCTCAGATATCCTCATGGCAAGCACCCGATGGATTTTCTGAAGGCGGGGAGCACGTCATCCTCTTCTGGGGATGTACCATGGTACCAGTTACACTATAAGAGGAGGTGCTTAGGGAGTTCCACACTTCCCCTCTAGAGTTACATCCTGGAGTAGAGAAGATGTATGAGGACCTCCGATGACATTACTCGTGGCCGGGTATGAAGAAGGTTGTGGCAGAGTTCGTTTCTTTGATTCCTCACTTGCCAACAAGTGAAGGCGGAGCACCAGGTACCTACAGGCTTGGAACAACCCTTAGAGGTCCTGGAGTGGAAGTGGGAAGGGATATACATGGATTTCATGATGCGTCTTCTAAGTACTTCTAGAGGACATGACACCATCTGGGTGATCGTAGACCGACTCACCAAGTCGGCCCACTTTCTACTGATCCGAGAGTAGGGCTCAATAAATAGATTGGGACACCATTACATTCATAATATCATATGGCTTCATGGTGTTCCATCATATATCGTCTCTGATCAAGACACTCGCTTTACTACCCGACTTTGGAAGGGGTTACAGGAGGCTTTCAAAACACAGTTATGCCTGAGCACTACTTTTCACCCTTAGACAGATGGCCAGATGGAGAGTACCATTCATACACCTGAGGACATGCTCCGTGAATGTATCCTTGACTTTGGTCATTGCTGGTAGGATCACCTACCCTTGGTGGAGTTTGCGTACAACAACAGCTACCACTCCACGATCGGGATGACACCTTTCGAGGCACTGTACGACTGACCTTGCAGATGATGAACTGACCCAGGGGAGTCAGCACTCATAGAACTCGGTCTACGACGAAGAAGGTGCAGGTCATCCAAGAGCGGATGAGGACTGCACAGATCAAACATAAGTCCTACGCTGATAGGAGGAGGAGGCCACTGGAGTTCAAGGATGGAGACCACATTTTCCTATGGGTGTCACCTCGACGTGGGTTGTAGAGATTTGGTCGGGCAGCAAGTTATCTCTGAACTTCATCGGGCCTTTTCCAGTCCTCAGCATGGAAGGCGAGGTGGATTACCACCTGGACCTTCCACCTCAGTTGCACTGGGTGCACGACGTCTTCCATGTATCTCATTTGAGGAGATACGTGCACGACCAGACGCATATCATCAACCACGGGGAGCTAGACATTGATGACAAGGTTACTTTTGTGGTGGTCCAAGTGGAGATAAAGGATCGTAAAAAGTGAGTCCTACTTGTATGGTCAATAACTCTAGTTCGCATTCTTTGGAAGCACCGGAGCCTCCAAAAGATCACATGGGAGCGGAGGCTCATATGCGTTCTCAATACCCTCATTTGTTTCCCTAGTTTATGTTGTAGCTTTACGGGGACATAAAGCCCTAAGGTGGGAGTAATTTAAAGTCCCAAAAATTACAATGAATTTTTCTTAAATACATTGGAATTTTATTTGTCTATGGCTTCTGACGGTGTTTGATTCCGAGGCCCTATGTGCTGGGAATCAATTTTCGAAGATTAGCTCGGGTACGTTCAGTAAACGAAGAAGTGAGTTTTTCTAAATTTTGAACCAGTGCTCAGAATTAAAATCTGAGGGCATCGATGAACTCGCAGCGCCAATAATTTCTTATGGGAACACTTACTGTAGTTGCGTTCAAAAAAGAAGATAAGATAATTTTTGGGGGTTTGTTTAAGAAATAAATAAAAAATTTCGGAACAATTTCTTTTTTTTTAATGTGGGTTTTTCCCTCCCATGGGTAATTATGGGTGGGTCCCACAACAACATTACTACCCTAGTGGGAATGTTAGAGAGGTGGGGGCCCGAACGAGCCCCACCACTTAATTCCCTCTAAATATCCTTAATAAACCCCATTATTTTGACAAACCACCATTAAATGTCACCCCAATCCATTAAATTATGTCAACCCATAATTTAAGGAGGAACCTTCCTTTTCCCCTTTTTAATTTAAACATCCAACGCATTTAATTATGGGGAACCTTCTCTCTCCCTTCTTTAATTAAATTTCAACACATTTTAATTAGTGTGGTGAATTAATTTTGGGAGAGTTTCTTTGCGTATAATAAAATAATATGGGGAACCTATTATTTTATGAAGGGGAGAGTTTCTTTGTGCAGGGAAGAACGCCATCCTCCAATGAAGAACGATGAAGAATGCTAGCCTGAGATAAAGAACAATTAATAACACTGGTTCCTCAGAGATTGATGATTCGCCACCACTCCACTTCCCTGTAGCCAGAGAGGAGATGCCACTTCTTCCTCAGCGCGCCCCGACTATGCCTACAATCCTCTTCTCCGCGACGCAGTGTACCGCGACACTGACAATCATCTTCCTTGTTGAGGTAAGGGTTTTTGGTATAAATTTCTTCATGTTACTTTTATATACTCGGGATGGCGTGCTTTATAGATGGTGTTTTTTAATACCACTAACGCAGTGGGTGCAGAATAATGAACAAGTCTGAACCCACTGCTGTTTTGTTCCTGATGCACGGAATTCTTGGCGACGATGAAACGAGACCGTTTTGGAGATTGAAGGTCGTTGTAGTGATGTACAGGTCCCGAGATGACCGTAGGCATAGATGGGAGCAAGAATGGAGGTGAACTGTGGAAATCACTGGCAGCGCCCCGGCGCACTGCCGGTAGGAGCCCACCACGGCTGAAGCTACGACGGTGAGTTGCTGGATCCCGCGACTGCGAGGGATCCGGGGGAGACGCGGCGCCATGCGCCGCATCAGGGGAACAAAGGGGGGATCACGTCTCCCCTGATCAGCCCGCTGGACGAGGCACCGTACCCCCTGAGCCAGACCCGATCCCGGGTCGGGTCGACCTGGTTCGGGCCGACCCAGGGTGGTTGTACCGGGTCGGGCCGGGCTAAGAACCCTCACTTCGAACTTCTTTCGGTATTTTCCCAATTACTTGTTCTACAGACCTCTGATAGAGGCACCGTTAGTTGCATACGAATCCTTAGATCGAGGCGGTCGTTTCGGTATATTACACTCAAGGTTTAGGCATAGTTTGCGTACGACCGGCTTCTTTGGAACACCAAACCAATCGGGCCCTTGGAGCGGAAACACTTATATCCCAAGGACCGAACATCCGATTGACATTCCATAAATTGCATTGGGATCCTTTTGTTGAGAGAGTCCTTTTCGCTTACTCTTCATGAGGTTTGGACAGAGCTGGAGTATGGTCGGGTTGGTTTAGCTTAGAAACCAACCGGGCCCCTGGAACGGAAAAGCCAATAACTCTCAGACCGGGCGTCCGATTGACGCACCATCTGTCGCATTGGGTTTCTTTTGAAGAGATGAAAATTTTGGATATTTCAACTCTGGACTTCATGAATGTTTATGTATCAACCCTTTTTCCAGAGGAGTGGACCCTCTCGGAATCGAGGATGCTGTGTGCGGGAACCCTAGAGATGGCTACGATTGCGACGAAGACGACTGTACTTGGATCTTCTGTGGGTTTGGCCACAACATTGACCGTACTGGAACTCTCCATGGGTTTGATGGAGATGAAAACTATTCTTGTATCCTATGTGGGTCTGGCAGTATTGAGCTCTATACTTGTATCCTGTGTGGATCTGGAAGAGTAGCTGGTCTTGTATCCTTTGTGGGTCCGACAACTTAGCTGGTCTTGTATCCTCTGTGGGTCCGACAACATAAATGAATCAGTGGCTACATCTGATCATCTCTATTTCATTACGAAGTGTATACCTATGTGAGCTGAGTCTTGATTCTCAATCATTATCATTGATGTGGTTGACTTGTTTTCCTATGTGGACTAGGTTGTGCTTTCTTGTGGGGACTGGGATGTGCTTTCCTATGTGGACTAGGTTGTGCTTGGGCTCGGGAGCTAGAGATGAACTGTAACTAATGACTTATGTATATGTATGGTAATATACTTATGTAGAGTTATTTGATACTTCGTGATTGTATCTTTTCTTTGCGGTTTATCATGCGTAGATTTTGAGAGACCTTCGGGGGTCTCAGGTTCCCTAATGAGTATTGTATACTCCCCCTGCACGGGCTATGCCTGCACTACGTTGTGTTGGATTCAAAAGATGGACATCACTGATCGGGGTGGAGGCTTGTAGAGGCTTGTAGAGCTGGACGGTACCCGGAGGTGGACCACTTGGAAGGACATACATGAAGTGGACGGTCGGACCCAAGGAGTTGAGAAGACTATCTGTACCCACCCTTCAAGTGGGATTTCTGGAGGACGACTCGGTGTTGCTGTTTTTCTTAATGTCGTTTCACTTTCCTTTCAGTTGTACTGTACATTCAGTTGGGTTTGTATACTGGCCAATAAAACTTTTCAGCACATCCCTTGTACTCAGTTTTACTTAGTGTTTACTTCTCTTGCGTACTCTATTGTGTATGTTACATTATAAAGGAAATTCCTTCCCATCTTTTTGGATTTACGCCATTGGTGCTAGTCGCCAGCCCCTGGCCTATGGAATTCGGGCTTGGGGTAGCCACGGCAAGGGCCACGAGGACGGGTAGTGACACATTTTAATATAGCCATTATATTAAAGAGTATGAATTGGATTGATTAAATTTATATATTCTAGACCTAAATTTTTTTTATTTATTTATTACAATCTAAATAATAATCATGTTGATGAAAAATAAAAGTTCTACAAAAAATAATTTCTCCTTTAATGATGGGTTGGTCGATATTTGAAAACATGATTTAAAACTATATTTTTACCAATTTTTACTTTTTTTATTATAAACATATTTTTTTAAATATATGATAAATATTATCTTTAGAATGAATCTTTTTTATTTTACTAATCAATTTCATGTTTTGATAAATATTTAAAAATCGTGAATTATAATTTTAAATTAAAAATTTTCATAAATTATTTATATTGTTAAATTATATTCTTAATGCGGATTAATGTAAATTTTTTTTAAGTGTATATAAATTAATACAATTTTATTAATTGTGGTAAATTTCATTTTTTATTTTTTTATACAACATTGTATGTTTTGAAACATTTTCACCATGAAAACTGAATTTCTCATTACATATACATGATTAATTATAAATTTAACATTTTAACATATATTAATGAGAATTATAAAAATGGATTCAACATTTTTATGTTAGAATAATTTATATTATCTAATAATATCAACATAAATTTTTACCAGAATAGATAATGTTAATAGTAAAATTAATTAATGTGGTTATGGTAAAAATGGATTTAGTGAGGGGAAAACTAAAATTATAAGTGTTAATGTGACATAATGGAATCATAAAATTAATTAAATCGAGATATTTTTAAACTATAATTTCTACATATTGATAATAATCAAGTTTCTACTATTTTTTAATATGAAAAATGTTGTTAAACATTTTTATATTAATAAATTACTGGTGTGTCAGTCACCTCCCATATAAATGGCCACGAATGATCCACTATTCTTCCCACCATCACACTATTTTTTGCACAATACTTACAAAAATAACTTCTATAATAACATTATCTCATCACAAACTCAATTCATTGTGATGAAATCCAATCTATGAAGGCTTTAGGGAAAACATATGGGGGATACCTGAAGAAGAGGCAATGTTCATCAATAGTTGTTTTTGTTTTTTTTTCTACCTTCACATCTGTCAGTTCATATTATTCTGATATAAAATCATATGTATCATACATATATTAATTTTTTTATTT
This sequence comes from Viscum album, assembly GCA_963277665.1. Lineage (NCBI taxonomy): Eukaryota > Viridiplantae > Streptophyta > Magnoliopsida > Santalales > Viscaceae > Viscum > Viscum album. The sequence goes on from OY728156.1 coordinate 549,625,736, forward strand.
AATTTTCATGATCTACAACTATCAACACTTACATCAATTATATTACTAAATTGTCACTAATGTTTATGGGAATCTTCTAAATTGCGAACCCATTTCATTCGTTTTTTCTATTACCACATTTCAATGTTTTGTATGATGATGTATATAAATTATATAAGTCATATTTATAATATAATAATTCCTCTAGTGTCATTATATAATATATTTCATTTTTTAATTCCATTACATATGAGACATGATATCATCACTTGTGTGTAATGTGGACTGCTGCCTCAAGAAGTGTGGTGATTTATATTTCAGTGACTTATTTCATGGAATTGGATGAGGATAAATATAATTATTATATGATATATACATGAAATAATTATGATATTAAATTAAATTTTATATATTTAAAATTATAATAAATTATTATCTATTTTTAACTTTTCCCCATGTTAAATTTGACTATACAATTCATGTCTTTGTGGACTACTGCCTTGAAGAAGTTTTATAGGTATCTTCTCACTACTAAACCAAAAGGATGGATTCTATAATTATATATAAATAAATAATACCTTATTTATGTTATTAATATAATCAATAAATATAAAATATTACTTAACTACTTTCCAAAATTAGAATTGAAAAATAGAAACTTTTCACATATATACGTATAACCTACTATTAATGTGACCATAACACACATTATTTATCTATGTGACCATATTACACATTATTTTTCAAAACTGTATTTCTTGATTGTTACTAAAAGTGTAGTTGGTGTATAAATTTTACAAATATTTCATGATTACTATTATATATATAATGGAACAACATAATGTTCACAAGAACTGGAACATTCGTGACAATCAAGAATGAGAAACAAAGTAATTAACGTCTGAAACTATAAAAATATTCATCTTTTATTAATGAACATGTGATATGATGTCAAAAAAAGGAACATATTTTTTTATAAATATTTATATTATTATTTTATAAGTTAAAAAAATGATTGGAACCCCTACATAAAATCATAAATAATTTTCATCTAAAAGAAAGCCTAAGGTAAGGGATTTCTACCCAATTTCATTACATTATGGCATGTTGTAATTTTATTAACCTAACTTATTTTATATGGTTTATATACTAACCCTTGACATTTAATACCATGATTCATTAATTACTATTAGTATTTTAGGTTCCAAATTGAATCATTTCATTTATTTGAATTTTAATTTAAAAATACCATTTGGTAAATGTTATTGTATAGTCTCATATCCTTTTTTGATTGTTAACGTCCTCTTGAAACAATAACTTCTATGTGATCATTTTCATTGGGAACTAAATTTATATTAAATACCAACAATTATTATGATAGACATGATTACTTCTTGAACCATAATACCATTTTTATGTATGGTATATACATTTAATGTTATTTTATTGACTAGGGAAATACCGATAGAAATATATCCATTACTCAAAATGGATTTTTGTTTTTTGGGAAAATTATTCAAGGAATAATTTTATATCTATATATATGTGGTATATTTTGGACAAGAAAACATGGTTTGGGACTGGTTATAGTTAACCCATTGATGTGTTAACCAGTATTGTGATACAAATTAGTTTAAATAACAATACATGTTTATACCTTGTTCTTTTAAGTTAGTTGATGAAACCAGGTGAGTTTTTCACAACTAGTTTAATAATATATTTTAAATGGTATTCAAATTAAAGGAATAATTTTACTAAAAATTTATGTTCAATTATTAATCATTTACTTAATTAAGAATTCAATTATTATTGTTTGTAATATTCTTAAAATTATTTTATATCTAGATTCATTTAATTATGTGTTTATTGATTATATGGAATTTAATATAGTTATTTACATTACTGTGTTATTTTTTATTATTGATTCCAGATAGATTCTATTATATATAAAAATTAATGATAATTTTTAAATCATCATTACTCTGTTTCCATTTCATATGATTTGATATACATTTCATGGAATATTTTTGATTATTTTAAGTGTCTTCTCTTTAAATTATTTTTATTTTATCTCATTGTGTAAAATATGTATCATGTATGTATCTTATTTTCCAAAATTTCTAAACTAAATGTTATTTTTAGATTTGTCACTTTGTTGAAAATTAAAATGTAGTAATGTATAAACCAGAATTGGTTTACTATGTTTGAGATTGTTATAATGAAACATAACCTCTCTTTATTCTTATGAAAAAATAATAGAGATATTAAAACAAAGAGGGTTTCTTTTTTAATTTATTATCTATATCAAATAATATTAAGATAATTTTTAAAAAAAAGTTGTAACTATGATGTGATATAATATAATATTGGATGAATAAGGTTGGACTAAATTTATTTAATAGATATAAGGTAGGTTTTTTATATATTTTTTAAGAATTATCAGATTATTTCAAACCATAAGTTCCCAGTTTACCCTTTCCAGTTTGACAAATATTAACTATAAAAAATATTCATTATGACCAAAAAATAAGTTGAACTATTCACCAAATTTGAAAATTATTATTCCAAATATTAGATATATTTTATTAAATTCTACCTCTAAAAGTGGAATTAATTACATTAAAAATAAGCCCATGAAACATGTCGTAAAAATTTTCTAGAAAAATGAAATTATAATTTTAAACAAATTTATATAAAGATAATTATTTATTCTAATAATATTAATTAAATAAATTTCAATCATACATAACAACTATATTATATAAATTTAATTCAAAAAATTGGGACCCTAAAAATAATTGAATGGACGTGGGAATTTTCCATAAAAAAGTATTTTTTCTCAATTTACTAAATAATTATCCTTTTAATTTTTTTTCTAAAAATTCATATTAGTATACTTTTTATATATTAATATAAAATAATTTTTCAATTTTATAAAATATAATTTTAAAAAGATATATAAATTTATTATAATATTTACTAACAAAAATCTATAAAAACAATTTTTTCTGAAGAAAATGTACTTTTAATGAGCAAAATGACTTCACATAAATTTGAGTGCATATATATTAAGAAATTATCTATGTATTTCTACTATATAGGTAGATTATAAATATATTTCATAATTCTTTCCAAATATTCATACCTATCTATTCAGTGATAAGTTTAGAATAGTCATATTTACATAATAATATTTTTATAGTATATTATAATTTTCATAAGGGTGAATTTTATTTGATAAGAATGTAATCAAGAATATTATTCTTTTTAACTTTTTTTATTGTAACCTTATCCCACATTAACTAAAATGGACCCTCATAATTTTATCTTTGTCATAAAAACTATAATATTTTAAAATACCATTATCGAATACCATTATTCTAAAAAGGGATAATAAAACATCCATTGAAATGGGGAAATGAGAAACATAATGGTTACATGAAATAACCCATAATGAGTTTCCCAGTTAATGATATAATTTTTAGGAAGATAAAATTTGTAAATGAAGTATAAATATAACATCTAATGAATGATGGAGAATGAAAGAGATCATTGTTTTGAGAAATTTAATTACCACCAAACCCCATATCAGTGAGGGGTGAAAACGACCACCATTTTTTACTAATAAATAAAAAAAGTAATTCATTTCAATTAAAAAATTCTTTTACATGAGTTAAGGAATTATTTTTACATCTAATATATAAAAATATACATATATTATTATCTCATATCTATAAAAACATTACATCCCTTGGTTTCATGTTTACATTAGTTACCAGAATTTTTTCTACTATATTCCACTTATGAATATGAAATACAAAATTTTCACACCATAAGTACTAAAACAAATATTTGATATATCATAAGATAAAAAAAATTATGATATCATAAAACTTATACCTATATTCAGTTACTGAAACATAAAATTTCATTGAATTCTTGGATAATTAATATGATTTGACAATAATTTTAGAGTTAATTGTCAATGATTTATTACTAACATAAATTATATACATAATTCATTAAATATATAACTAAATTTCAAAACTCAAAATCAAATTATTTACCATTAATCTAAATTCAAAAAACCAAAAAATTACAAAACATTTTATTTATTAACGTAAATTTAATTTAGAAAAATATAAAGTATCTCATATTTTCACATACCAAACACATGAATAAAATGGTCATATATTCTTCAAAAACATGATAATAACCTGAATGAGCATAAAACCTTATAGAAACAAAATATCTTAAAAATTATCTATATATGTATTTCCCAAATACAATCATAAACTATAAAATCTATTCCATAAACATTAAGATTAAATAATGTTTATCAAAGATTACATAAATAACTTTTCATCAAATCCCTAAGAAAATTCATATCCACCAATACTGTCCAGTTCAATTTATAATTATCAATCATTTCATTATCCATAATAAAATTTATCATATGAGCATAATGATCTTATTTATTTTTATATATCTTTTAATAATATATTATTAAAAAATATCCACTTTCCATTAAATTAATTTGGGTTGATTATTTGTACAATTATATATATGATTGAATGTATATAATGAAAAACTAATTTATAACTACACATAGATATCACATGATTTTTATAACTATAATATAATTAATAAAACACCACAAAATTTTATTTATTTAATCCCAATAAATTATACCTTCAATATTTACACTTAAATGATTTGAATAACACATGACCATCCATTGACTATGTGTTAACCCTTGCATTACTAAATTGATGTGGATAAATCCCATATTCCCCACAAATAAGAAATTATCTATAAATGTAAATGTAAAATGTAATTTATTTTCCACCACTAAAGCCTTCATTTTCCTCCCCAATTGGTTGATTTATTCACTTGTATTCCACATATAGGACAATACATCATTCATTTGAGACATCACCTAGGTGATTCTTCCAACAATATCAACATATATAAATATGAAATTTTATTACACCATAGAATTCATAAAACTAAAAGTTTCTACTATTTGGATTATCTGGATTTTCACCCACGCCGAGGTTTCAAGTTATATAATATTATCTATGGTAGGGAATAATTACAATAATTTCTATTCCACTTCCCATTTTATTGGGAAACCATGTGAAAAATCCTTTCATTGTTGATCAAAGATAGTATTATCACAATTAATTCTTATTCCATCAATTGAATATAACCATTAAATATTTTCATAAAATGTAATCATATTGAGGAAATATACAATTGTGAAAAATATTTCATAGTATTTATATAGAATTAAAATTTATTCTCAACCTATATAACCATAGGATTAACAATGGACATCAATTATTATTACATATTATAATACATCATAATGGATAATAATGTTAATATGTATTAATATAAGAATATCCCCCATCATTGTCTATCTAGGTATAGATTTATATACCCACTCAAAGTTCACCAATGATGATTGATTGGGTACCAAATCATCCCCTTTGATATTTATTGACCCATGGTGTATTAGAACCATAACTAGATCAACTCAATAAAATATATATAAGAATGTTTTTTCAATAAATAATATACTCCTATCCCTCCCACAAAATTTGATATTCTTCTATACCTAGGATTTTCCAAATAATTCTTACCATTGTTGTATCATACAGGTTACGGAAAATAGATAAAAAGTTATCTGATACTACCTATAATGACTCTAAAATTAATAATGAAATACTAAAGTCTATTTAAATTTATGGTATTTAAATATCAATATAATCCACCAAAGAAACTAGGTGGTTTGGGGTTTGTGGAAATTTTGATACATAAAAAATAAGTTCATAAAAATCCATAACATCTTTCACTATGAAAATAATATCTAGTACTGATCTTATGAATGGAATAATTAAAAACATACTTCATGTCCTAGGGAGTATAAAACATAAAAAGGGGTGATATCATGAGATCAATTAAGATAAACATCATAGATATGAGTAAATTTTTGTTAGTAATCATAACATGACCATTTGAGTTTGATAACCAGATCAAAAGAATATATTGTCATACCCAAATATTCCTATACCATATTCCCAAGTCAGGGAATATATCATGGTAGTTTATAAGACATGAATCATAAGATAATAATAATTCAATAGAAATGAGGTCATATCATAAGCATATTACGATTCCATAAAGATTTGAACAAATTTTGTTCATAATAATATATTTATAAATAATATTAGGAGTCTCCCATACATGTACATCAATGTTTATTGAACATTAAATCATTATGGAAAATCATACCTTATAATTTCTAAAATATGATTATGAGAAACATTCAACATGTTTACTTCATAATCATTACCCAAATCAAAAGAGGGGTATATTATTTCAGTCACACTAATTTGAAAATAATATCTCATTCACATGTATGAAATAATATTATAAAAAATTCATCATATCAATATAAAAAAATGTTAAATAAATGGAATTAATAAATAACTCTACATTGAAATCAAAAACATTCATTATGTACATATTATCATGTAGATATATAACAATTTTAATTTTAATTTTTAAATCATTAAAAAATAATAATATATAACATAGATTGTATCATAATTACATATCCTTGGGGTAATATAAAAAACATAATGATATGTTTATATAGATAAAAAATCATTTAAATGTATATATATATCATGGAAGAGATTATTTTATTTTGATATCATTAAAACTAAAAAATAAAAATGTATTGAAAAAATTGTGTTTTTAAATAACCAAGGAATTAGGTATGGGACATCTAAAACCAAAAAAATTCCATGATAGAGGGAAAAACAACTAATGTTGTGTTTGTTAAAAAACATTCTTACAACACATTCTTGAAAAGTAAAAAATGATTCACATTAATAAAATGAAACTAATCTTATATTGAAATCATATTATAAATAGTAAATAAAACTTCAAATTTGAATGAAACAATTATTTAATTGTATAAAATATCATAGTATAAAATATATATAAAGGACCAAAAGGGAATAAAATTATTCTAGATCAAAGAGTAAATAAAGTACATTTTTTTGTAAAAACATTCTATTTGTTATCATTAAAAAACGAGTGGAATATTATTGGAAAACATTAATATTTAATAATTAGATAGAGTATTATAAAATAAATTAAATTTTAGAATAGAAAAAGAATACAATTCCTCATATTGAAAATTTAGTTATAAAATATCCCACATAAAATTGAGACTATATAATAAACAATTAAATATTTTATAATTTTCTGATCACAATCCCTATGTGAAAATAACATGAAATGAAACATAAAAATCTATTAACCTAAAATTATTAGTTATTTAATTTATAAAATTTTTAGTATTAATACCTTGTAAAATATGACATGTGCATAGCATAGAATACGTCCCAAGGATGTTGATTGGAGATGGTAAATCATTATAGCATTAGTATCTTCTGAATAAAAACAACTTGTGTGAAATAATTCTACTTTTTTAATGATCTAAATATTGATTCAGATGCTCAATTTACAAGAGGTATGACTTGTATGTTTAAAAACATTCATTTTTAACCTTAATGAAAACTGTTGTTTAACAATGTTATACAAGGAAAATTCATCAGAAATATTTTAGTTCAACAAAGATTCTAGGTTCTAGAAATATTATTCTAGAAATGAAACATAAGAAATGATTACAAGGAAATGATTCAACATTAAATAATATATAATCTCACTTATGAGAGTATAAAAAAGAATAAAAAAGTTTAAGATGGTTATACATTCTTCCTTTATCATAATATAGCAAAAATAAACATGAAAATAATAAGTAACATGTATGAAATCTTTTAACCCAAAGATAAAGGTATCCAACAACCTTGATTAAAGGTCCCTTGATTTATACTTTCAATAACTTCAATCCTACCCACACCAAGGTAAGCCCTCTATATGAATATTGGAATTTGTATTGTTATCTCTACAAGCCCTTGAACATTATGGTAGTCAGCACCTTTGACTTCTTATCCCTGTAGGTCCTTTAAAATTAATGTAGTCAATACCTTTGTCTTCCTATCGCCAAAATTCCCCTATTTATCACAACAATAATTGGAGTCTCAAAAATCAATCTGAACATGATTTTTAGTTCACACAAGTCATGAGACTCTCTTTCAATTTAGAAATTACATTAGCATCTTGCAATCTATAGAGTGATCAACATGTTTTTCTTAGTACTGAGATCGTTCAAATGAGTTCCTATTTATAAGAACTTGTCTAATGGATGACTCCCTCATTCAACAATCATATTTTATTCTTTAATACATGTATCACTAAAGCAATGGTTAGTTCAAAACAGATAGTATGACATCATTTCATAATACATTTAAGGAATATAAAGTTTAAAAAAAAAATTATTTTTCGAAATCGTGGAAAAATAATTTTCAAATTCTAACCAAATAAATATTCAATGTCTATAAGACAATGATATTTAGATTATGTTTTCCAAGGAATTTGTAACCATAATTATATTTATTTTAGAGTCTGAATTATGAGAAATTTGGAGTCTGAATTCTAAGGAATTCGGATTTCAAATTCTGATGAATTCGGATTTTGAATTTTGACGAATTAGGATTCCAAATTCAATTGAATTCGGAGTCTAAATTATAAGGACTTCAAATCCATATTTCTATGGAATTCAGAGTATGGATTTTTATAATAATGAATATGAATTTCAAGGAATTTGGAGTCCAAATTTCATAGAATTCATAGTCTGAATTCTAAGGAATTCAGAATCGGGATTCTGAGAATTCAAAATCCAAATTGTAGAGAATTCAGAGTCTGAATTTTGAGGAATTTTCAGTCTGAATTCTAAAGAATATGGAGTCTAAATTCTAAGGAATTCAGAGTCTTAATTCTTGGGAATTAGGAACCTGAATTTTATGGAATTATAAGATTGAATTCTAAGGTATTCTGAACCTGAATTTTAGATAATTTGGAATCTGAATTTAATAGAAGTTAGATCCTAAAAACAAATTACTCTATAACCAAGGAATTATAAGATTATGAGGATTTAGATGTGAAACCGAATTTTATACATAAAAATAAAATGAGTTAGATTTAGAGGTAATATAAAATTAATAATTAAAACATAGCTAAGGATAAAAATTTACATAGAGATTGAAAATTTTCCTTATTAAGATAATTCTTATGGAAAAATAAAATTTTCCAAAAGATAGAGTGTTTGTGACTTCCAAAACATAGAAGAATGGTGAAGTCACAAGGAAAAATTATTTACTCAACAATCTCTCCCCTTTTGGAAATCAAAAACATCCTTATGAAAAAGAATATAAGGACATAGAATTTTTCTTTATTAAAAAAATTTCTACCTTTACTTGTGGATCATGGTGGATGCAACTAACTACCCCATTGGTTTTGAAATCTCTACAGATCTTATTCGTGGAATCCTTAAATAGATTTTTCTTTTTTTGCACCAGTATGTATTATTAGATAAAACTCCCTCTTAGATTTACTCCCCCTTACTTAAGGAATTATCTTCTTTACTTAGTATTCTTTTAATCATTTCTTTCTCCCCCTTAGTGATTTTCAAAAAGGAATTAAGGTAATTGAACATAAATTTGGTACCTAAAATATTAGTACTATAAACCAAAATATATAAAGAACAACCAACATTTCCTTACAAATGAAAGTATTTTTACAAAGAAAATTCATCAAAGCACCAGAATGGGAAAATTTATCCTTCTTTATCCATCTCCATTAACATCTTCATGATGGTCTTCATCTTTTTATGATCCTTATAATCTTATTAACATCACTTGAGTAGCTGATACTGATCATCATTTTCCTTCTCCATGGCTTTGATCCTTTCTTCCTGAGCCTTAAAACTTTATACTAACCCTTCAAAAGATCTTCTTGCTTAATAAGATTTTCATCGGACTCAATTCTAATATCACTTACCCTTTTCCAATTCAAAGTTACTTAGTTAAGCATACTCTTCAGATCTTTGAATTCCTACTTCTAATTTTTTTTGTTCAAGAGTTATGATCTACTCAATTGTTTTAGTATGATATTTGATCTTTCAATATTTGGTGTCAAATGAATCATTCATAAATTCTTGAAAATTGCCATGCATTCTAATATATTCAATTTTTTTTCCATGAACACTTTTGATTTCCTTGCATGATCTTTTTTGATCTTCATGTACAATAAATAATGATTTGAAATCAGCTTCAATCCTGAAAAAATTATCCATATGAATTGTAATTGAATCTCATTTCTAATTAAATGTGTGCAGAATCTTCAGGCACCTCGAGTTTATACTCAGAAACAAGTGAACGATATCAACCAGCTTCTTCAAAGAATGGAATATTATGAAATTACCAATAGTGGATGATTTTGAATCATAATTTTTGGTTGGTGGGGATTCTTTTTCTATATCTTTAGTTTTTCTATTCGAAAAACCACCAGCATATGTATTGTTTACTACAGATTTCCTTGGTTTATTAACAAACACATATTTCCCCATATTAGCTTTCAGAATGCTCTATTCTACATTTAAATAAACAATTCACTAGATGATAGTTGAACTATCTTATATTACTCAATTTTTTCGACATCGACCACTAGATCTTCTTGCTAAATGAAGTCATGGTTGCTGCTTTAATCATCAGATTTATTATTCACTTCTTCCTACTCCTCATCCACTTTCTCTTGTGATGGAATTTATATTTATTTAACATGAGATGTTCATATTGGCAACTTTTCATAAGGACTCTCCTTCTCATGATATTCTTCCACTTGTCTTATCATGTAATATGTATCATAACTCCTTTATTATTATTATTCTTCTCCAAATTACTCTTCCTGAACTATTTCTTCTTCTTCTTATGGATCAGGAATTACCATATTATTTTTTGGAGTCACTATGAGTGATTCATGAAATAAGGATTCTGGTACCTAAACTTGTTCAAAACCTTTTTCCACAACCTTCAGAAGAGATTGAACAATCTCAGATTTAGACATTTTCTTATTTTGTGTCTTTTTTTCTTACTTCTCAAGATCTTCATCATATTTGAACATTAATGTTTTTTCCTCCACAGGGTCCAAGCTAAACTAGGCTCCCCTTCATTTTTATTATTCTTTCCCTATTTCCACTTGGAAACAACTACATCCAGATAAGTATTTTTCTTCTTTGGATTAGGTGGATCTAATTGATATTACTTAGAAGAATGGTACTTTTCTTCCTTTTCTGGTTCCTTCACCTTTCTCTTCTTACCACCCTTCTTAAAAGTCTCAAACAATTTTGGTTTCATTGATAAGTCTTCTATTTCTGATTCACACAAATCATTTAATTATATGGATTTACTAAAAACCCCAACCATAATTCTTCTCAATGTATTATCACTCAACAACATGACCATGATATTCCATGGCATAGAGCTATAGAGGATTTTGAAATACTATAGAAAAAACACTATAATCATGGATAGAATAACTAAATACAAAATTATTTATGAATTTAGAGTTACATTATTAGTATTCATGATTGTATATAAGTCATACTTCACCAAATTAAAAAATTTTGAGGTTCACTAGAAATTACAATGCATAAATATCACTCTTCTTCAGGGTATCCTTATCACCATTTCATGGAATGAGAAATCCTTGAACCCATAATAGAACTATCTAGAACTTTGTAGTGAGATAAACAATCTTTATAGTATTCACTTATTTTAAACCAAGTCACTCAATAGTCTTTTCCATATTGAATGAACGTGATACATATTGTAGCATATGGGAAATGAATTCAGCTTCACCCTCATAAGAAATGATAATTAGATTGGAAACGTTATTTTATGAAAGGTAATAGGTCTTTACATAATAGTTAAATGAAAAATTGTTTATCCCTCAATTTCTTAAGAAACATACAGACTCGTAGAATTTTACCAGTAACTCTATATAAACTATATCTTATGCCATCGGTTTGGATAATCATAATCCCTCCCAGCCATTCATCTTGATATTTTTCGAGATAATAGAATCATACATAGAAATGAATTTATGATATACTAACCTTTCTCTATATTTATTTTATTTATAGATTTAATTTAATTATGACATTTGTTTCTGAGCAGAAGCTCCCAAAGGCATTCAAATTTGAGTGAATACTGAAGATTCAGAATGGTCATTAAGTAGAGGAGCATTATGTCAGCACACCAAGGCTTGAAATCCCATGTGGGAAAACTATCGGAGGGTATTTATATAGGAATTTAAGGTGATTATTCATGTTCCCAAAATGACCCAATGGTGGAAGCCCTATTTATTAGATCTGACAGTTGAGATGATACCCAAATAAGGAATTTTCAATGTTCTGATCTTTTGAGGTTTCTAATATAAAAATTCAGAAATATTGACAAGTGAATCCAAAAACTTTTCTTAAATAAGATAAAAATACCAGTATTTAAATAATTGATTATGAAAATTTAATAAAGGAAACTTACCTTTTAGAATGGTGGAAAAATTATATGTAATAAAGAAAATACTTCATGAAGAACATCAGATTTTAGAAAATAAATTTAAATAATAATTTTTTTTTGAATGTTATATTTTTTATTAAAAAATTTTGATAAAGAAAATTTTGATTACTTAAATTTTGATTAAGCAAATATTGACTAAATAAATTTTTATTAACAAAATTATTCTACCTATATTTTGATTAAGATAATTTTTACTTTGAAAATTTTGATTAAGAACATTTTGAATATGGAAATTTTGATTAAGAAAAGATTGACTACTAAAATTTTGAGTATGAAAAATTTGTTTTTCAAACAAAATGTACTCCCCTAAGAAAAGGATTTTCTTACTATAAGAAGATATGTTTCAAGAAGAAGTCAATATGGATGATTGCCTTATGGTTATCACCAATAACATTTTTTTAAAATATTAAAATATATTGAAGGGTAAAGATTTTGTGAGAATATCATCATGTTGATTTTTCATTCCATTAAATTAATGACTGACATCTTCATTTTCTGTGTGATCCCAAAGAATGTGATGCCTAATATATATGTGTTTTGGATGAGAGTTATTTGCAAGATTTTTAGTTAGGTAAATGGAACCATGTTATCACACAATATTTGTTTTTTGGTGAAACTCATTCCATATTCTATGAGTGTGTGTTTCGTGCACAACACATATGAACATCTACTTCTTGTTTCTATATATTCATCTTCAATAGGGGAAAGTTTTACTGAGTGTTTATTTTTTCATGAACAGGTAACTAATAAATATAAAAATAAATGACATGTTCTAGATGTAAATTTAATATCAATTCTACAACCTCCAATGTCAGCCTCAAAAAATCATTATAAAACAAAATCATTTCCAAAAGTATAAAAGAGTCCCAAATCCATGGTTCCCATTAAATAGTTAAAAAATTAACTAATTTTAAATGATATTCCATATGATGGGATTGATATATTGCACATAATAATACATAAAACATTATGACTAGATGACTAGATGTAAATTATATTAAACTTCTTATCATACATCTAAATTATTTTTGATCTACTGGTTTCCAAACTTCATCAATATCAAGATAATTTGAGGTATCAATTGAAGAACTTATACTCTTATTGTTTTCGAATACATATTATTGAGAATATATTCAATATAATTATGTTGGGATATATATGTTCCTTTTGGTTTTTTGAGAAATTTTAATACCTAGGAAAAGTGTTAACACACCCATCATACTCATTTCAAACTCCTTGAAAACGAATTGTTTAAGCATTTTTTAGTTAAACCAAATATAATGTCATCAACATAAATTTGAATAATTAAAATATTTTTCTTATCTATCATTATAAAAAGAGTTGGAACAAGATTTAACTTAGCATAAATGTTTTTTAAAAAATCTAGTAATTCTATCATACCCGGCCTTAGGGGTTTTTTTAAGTCCATTTAATGATTTGGTATGTTTGAAAACATGTTCAGGATGTATTGTGTCCTCCAAAACAGGATGTTGTTCAAACAAATCTTCCTCTTGAACATATCCATTAAGGAAATAACATTTGAAACACATATTAAAAGTTTAATGTTTATAAATGCTATAAATGAAAGTAAAATATGAATAGATTCAAGTCTAGCTACAATATCATAGGTTTCTTCATAGTCTACTCCTTCTTGTTGATTATACCCTTTTGCAACTAATCTAGCCTTGTTTCTTACAATGTTTCCTTCTTCATCAAACTTATTTCTGAACACCTAATTTACTCTAATAATAGAAGTTTCATGAGGCCGTTCAATCAAGGTCCAAACTTTATTCCATTCAAATTCATTTAGTACATCTTGCATGGATTAAATCCACTCATCATCACTTAAATCTTCATAAGTGATTTTTGGTTCAATTTGGGAAAGGAATGCTAGATGTTATACTTCATTTTGTAAAGAAAGTCTATCTCATACATGTTAATTTACATCTTGAATGATTCAATAACTTGGTTGATTCTTAAGAAACAACTGATTTGTGTTTTGTAAAACCTATTCATCAATATATGGTTGAAAATATTTTGGGGTAAATGCTTCGAAAAACTTTTCTTGAATATTTTTCTTTATCAGACAGATCTTCTATCAAGGGTTGATAATCAATTTTTGAAAACACATAGGAAGATATAGATTGATGTTGTTTAAAAAAAGGATCAGATTTATGAAATTTAACAAGCACTGTTTCTTCAATAGTACATGATTTTCTATTGAAAACTGTATAAGACTTAGAAGTATTGGAGAAGCCTAAGAAAAATGATTCATCAGATTTGGGTGTGATATTTTGTAAATTATAATTAGTGTTTAAAATGAATACATAGAATCCAAATACCTTGAAGTAGGAAAGTTTTGGTTTTATAACATTCCACAATTTTTATGCGTTTTTTTAAGAAAAGGTATAACCGAAAAACGATTTATAATATAACAAGAAGTACATACAGATTCAACACAAAAGTGTTTAAATATTGAATATTCAATCAAAATGGTTCTATTTATTACTTGAAGAATTGAATTTTCTTTTTCAACATCACCATTCTGTTGAGGAGTTCTTGGTGTTGAGAAGATATGAGTATTTACTTTTTTACTACAAAATGTTTCAAAATTAGAATTTTGAATTTTTTCCCCATAATCACTATGAATATTTAGAAATGGAAGGGTTTTCTCATTTTTAACTTGTCCTCGAAAAAAAATTTAAATAATAAAATTCTTTATATTTCTATTATAGAAAGTAGACCCACATAAATCAAATATAATCATCAACTAAGACAAATATATAAAATTTTTCTCCAATGCTTCTAGTTTGTGTTGGTCAAAAAAGGTCCATATGAACTAACTGTAATGATTCCGTAGGTGAGACTTCACCGATTGATTTAAACCATGATTTACATTTCTTTCTATATTGATAAGAATCAAATACTATTGAAGAATCAAATCTATACTCTTGTAGATCCTTAACTAGTATTTTCTTTGATAATTTAAATAAGATCTTAAGGTTACTATGTTCTAACCTTCTATTCAATAACCAGGATTGATCTTCCATTGCATTATGTCAATGTATATATTATCTCCTTAGGTATTCTATGTTTAGTGCGTACGCATTCACTTGCATATGGGAAGAAAGAATAAACCCTTCCTTGGAATTGTTTACTAAGCACTTAACATTCATAAAATTTTCAAGGTATCCTTCATCACATAGTTGGAATATGCTAATGAGGTTATTCATGAGACCCTTAACAAATAAAAAATTTTATATCAATGTATTTCCATGAAGTAAAATTGTATATATACCAACAATTTCCCCCTGAGCATTATCTCTAAAAGTTACTTTTCCTTCTTTTGTCTTGATAATAATATCAAAGAAGTGTTTATTACCATTGAAATTTCAAAAACATCCACTATCCATGTACATTGTATTACCATTTTTACTATCATTATTATACTCATAATAATAGTGCTAGACTCTCACAATCCAAATTTTCTTGGATTCTAGAATTTCAGAAAGCAAGATTTTAGGAATTCTAATTTTTATATAAAAATAAGCTTTAAGAAAACCTATAGACTGGGTTTTATTTAAATAATTTTTTTGCCTAATATCCACCATGCCGATATATAGTTCAAAATAGACCCCTTTGGGGAAAAAATATTTAATACTAAAAACTGGTTAAGAATGAGTATAACTGAATCCATAACTATTTTTAATGGTTGAATCAATGAATAAATCTTGTCCAAATTATCTTTACCAGAGGTAAAGTTTAACAAATAGTTACTCAAGAAAAATATTTTTATCTTTTCATTAATATCAATGTTATTACCCTAAATTACATTATTTTAATAACTAGAGTTAGTCTCTAATATATTTTTAATATAAATTACATTTACAAGATCCTTAAAATGTTTATCCTTCTCAGAATTAACTTCCTCATGGTTTTTTGAAATACTTTTAAAATCAAGAGTTTTCTTATAAAGATCTTTTGACATATTTGATACTTCTTTAGTTAAAATAGAAATTCTAAAATTTTCCTCTTAAATAATTTTCTTGAGTTTATAATTTTAATTCTGAAGATGATTAGAAAATATAGAAACTTCTTCATAAGAAGGTAATGTATTTTCTTCATCAGAAGAAGGTTCTTAATCTGAATATTCAAAATATTTATCATCATTATAATTTGATGTTAAATATATATTAGTGATTTATTC
Source organism: Viscum album (assembly GCA_963277665.1). Lineage (NCBI taxonomy): Eukaryota > Viridiplantae > Streptophyta > Magnoliopsida > Santalales > Viscaceae > Viscum > Viscum album. Next base: position 549,642,482 of record OY728156.1, read on the forward strand.
CTCATTGTGTACCATGGCCATTAAAAATTATTTTCAATGGGTAGTTTGGCTAGTAGACCAAGATACTTCAGACAAGACGATTCATACTCTGAGGATTCATCAGAAGAGTCTCCACCACTTTCACTCTAGGTGTCAATGGATTTCAGAAAATCTTTATCTTTATCTATGTAGTAGTTATTTTACTTACTCTCAGAATTATTTCCTTTTCTATCATTTTTATTATGAATAGTACAATCCGACCTGATATTTCCTACTCGTTTTCATAAATAAAAAGTAACTTCTAAATCTTTCTTATCATTTCTTTCCTTCTTATTATATCTATACTAAAATTATTTATTTTCAACTATATTGTTTTTATTTTGATCAAGATTAGCCACTCCATTTTCACTATGTTCACTTTAACTTTATTCATTTAAAATAGTTACTTTCTTTGAAATGTATCTTGTAACAATATTATGAGTCTTTCCTTTAGTAGTAGTAAAGGTTATACTTCCGTTTACATTTTTCTTCTTATTCATATCAACATCTCTATACATTCATGTCTCATGTCGAAGAAGAGTTCCAAAAATCCCATTAAGAGTAATTTTAGATACTTCCCTATTGTCATCAATAGATTTTATCTAATATTACCACTCATTTGGCATGATATCTATAATATTGTACACAAGTTCTTCATCATCTAGAGTATTCTCACCCATAGTTTTTAGGCTGTTAACAATAGTCATAAACCATTGTGGTATCCTGCATACTAGCTCTCTATACTTAAATATAAATCAATGAATTTATGCTTGAAGCATATATCTTTTCATTTCTATAACTTTGGATGTAACAAAATGTGTAAATTCCAATTTTTTCTAGATATAGTTAGATTCTTCACAAAAAGAAATCCAAGTATATATTTTCCTTGTCATGGAACACAATAAATTATTATATACCTTTTTGTTTAGTTGATATTCTAACTTTTCTGGATTCGTGATGTCTATGAATTTCTTATCAGGAATCATGTAATCTCCCATAATCAAAACAAAATTGTCCACTTCAATATTAATAAAAAAAGTCTTCATATCATCTGTCCAACACTCGTAATCATTCCAATCAAATATAGTTGGTCTAGTTGGATTAAGATTTCCAATTGAACCAACATTCATTCATGACATTCTAGAAGAAAATATATTCAAACAAAAATTAATTAATATTAAATTTTTTTAAACAAAAAATCCCTAATCAAAGAAAATATTTAGAAAAATGAAAAATTGGGAAAAAAACTAATATGTGAATATAAGTATTTTAGAGACCTGTGCTGATACATTTTTTTGTAGCATCGAAATGATGATGTAGAAGATCAATTTAAAAGAGGTGGGTAAATTGTAAGTTTAAAACCATTATTTTTTAACATTTATGAAAAAATATGATTAAAAAGGTAAAAAAGGGTAAATTCAGAAGACTGGTTTTAGTTCTAAAAACTCTCTAGGTTTCGAAAATATGGTTCCAAAAATTAAAATTAAGGAATTTTTACATGGAAAATATTCTACCTTAATGCATATATAATATTACTTATCAGATTATACAAAAGTAAAATAATGTATAAAAATATTATGTTTTCTTCCTTCATAAAAATATAGCAGAAATAAACTAGAAACAAAATAAGTAACTTATATTAAATCTTTTAACTCAATGAGAAAGGTATACAAAAACCATGGTTAAAGGTACCTTTATTTATACATTCAACGATGTCTATTTTACCCAAAGTAGGGTAATACCTTGATAAAAAACATCAGAATATGTCTTGTTATCCTTACAAGACCTCAAACTATAACGTATTCGGCTACTCTATCTTTATATCCCTGGAAGTCCTCGAACTTTAAGGTACTAGACACTTCTCTATTCATATTCCCATAAGTCCTTGATTAATCACTGCTACAATCAGAGTCACAGGAAGCAATATGAATAAGATGTTCAGTATGCACAAGGCATGAGAGTCTCTCTATCAAGAAATTACATCAGCAGCATGCAATCTTGGTATTGGTCAACAAGTTTTTCTTAGTAATGAGCTCGTTCAAATAATCTCTTTTTATAGCCACTTATCTATTGGTCAAATCCCTCCTCTAAGAGTCATATTCTTCCTTTAATATTGTAAGGATGTGTACATGTTTCACTTAAACTATAGTTAGTTAGAAACAGATTGTATGACATCATATTATAATACGTGTAAAGAAAATAAAGTTGTCTAACCAAATTTATTTTTCGAAATATAGGAATAATAATGTTCAGAGCCTAACCAATCAAATATTAAGAGTCTATAAGACATGGATATTTAGATTCTATTTTCCATGGAATTTTTAACCTGAATTATGAAGGCTTCATATTCTGAATTCTTAGGATTTTAGAGTCTGAATCCAAAGGAATTCAAAGTCTAAATTTTGACAAATTCATAGATATAATTATGGGGAATTTAGAGTCTTAATTATAAAGAATTTGGACTCTGAATTCTAAAAAACATGGATTCTGAATTTTGAGGAATTCAGAGTCTAAATTCTGAGGAATTTGGTGTCTGAATTCCAAGGAATTCGGAGTCTGGATTCTGAGAATTCAGAATTAGATTTTTAGATAATTTGGATTCTTGAATTTTGGAGAATTCAAAATCCTAATTTCATAAAATTTAGAGTCATAATTTCAGAGAATTTTGAGTTTCAATTCTGAGGAATTTGGAGTCTGGATTTTGAGAATTTGGAATCTGAATTTCAGATAATTCAGAGACTGAATTCTGAGGAAATAAAATTATGAATTCAGAGGAATTCGAAGTCTGAATTCTAAGGATTTTGGAGTCCTAATTCTAAAAAATTCAAAACAATAATTTTAAGGAATTACGTATCTTATTTATAAGGAATTCATAACAAGAATTTTAGAGATTTTAGAGTCTATATATCAGAGAATTTGGATCCTTAAAATAGAATACTCTATGCCCAAGTATTTATAGGATTCTAAGGATTTAAATGTGAATCCAAATTTTAGACTTAGGAAAAAATGAGTTAGATTTATAGAGACTGTAAAATGAACAATTAAAACATATATAAGGATAAAAAATTTCATTAATGAATGAAAATTTTCTTTATTATGATAATTCCTATAGAAAAAATAAAATTATCATTAAGATAAAGTGTTTGTGATTTTAAAAACATAGAAGAATAGAAATTTCAAAAGAAAACCTTACTAACTCAACAATTTTAACATCAGATAAAATTAATTAAGATAGATCCATGAGAGTTCATATAGTATTTGTAGTCTATACACATCATGATCATAAATAGGTGCATTGTATTAAATATGAAATAACCAAAACAATTTCTATGAATAAATCTTAGTACTTGGGTAATATCTAAATCAAATCCACATGAAATATATAAAATTATATTGATTTATAAATTCTTTTTTTTCTTGAGAAGGATCATAAGAAGTATCCATTATCAGTATTTGAAAAACATAAAGGAAACAAGATGTGATTATAAATAATTTCTCATAGAAATCAATCTAGGACAAGAAACCATTACCTCACATATAACATACATAATAAGTACTCTTACATCATGTATATTAAAATTAAATTTATTATAAATATTTAAAATATCTATATAAATATTTTTAATATCATATATAAAAAATTATTACCTTTTATATTTAATTAATTAATTAATCATATTAAAACAATTTTTTGGGTGAAAAATGTTTCATTTATCATGTATTTTTCAGTACAGTAGTATCAAACCTTGTACATTGATCATAGTACCCTCATCACCATAATTTTAATAATTTTCAAGATTATAATGTTAAAAAATTATTCCTACTTTTTGAAATATCTATATATAGAAGTGATGAAACTTGGAATACCTCACTTCATTGAGACAATTGTTTGTATGTATGCCTAAGTGATGTTCCCATTTCTCAATAGATGGAATTATAGAGAGTTAAATAATAGGCAATCATTTTAAAACTATAATTAAATCATAAATATCATATTTATATTTATTAAATATATTATTATCAATATCCATTTGACGTTGAGGTGAAATGTAAATCCTATATCTTCTTGGTAGTAACATTCAACACATATGCTTGATAGAAACATTCATTTCCCATTTGATGAAAAAATGAGATGAATAAAGTTGTTATTATAAAAACCCAGCCTTACTACATTACATAATATGGAATTTTAGTTTAGAACTCACTTCCTATTATTTTTATTATATTTTTATGTTCATTATTTATAGAATTGGGATATAATACATAATAAACATTCCAAATTTATATAGATAAGATTCCACAATAACAGTATCTATTCTGTACAAAATATAAAACATTTTAATAAATCATGTTTTATTTAAAATATTGTCATAACAATTATTTGTGCTTCCATTTTTTCTTAAATATTTTTATAACCTATGAAAATATTTTGAAACTTTGGATGTTCACAAATATCTCAGAATGGAATATAAAAAGAAGGAAAGAAAAAATTAGTCAATAAATACTTGCAATGTATGAAACCACTTTAAAAAAGACATACAAATTACCTATATAAACTAACATTGTGAAATGTGATATTTCTATGAGATATAAAAAAACATATATTACCGAAATAGAACCATAATTGTATCATGGGGAATTATTTAAATGATCTTTTTTTCATCTCGAATACCTTATAATTTCTAACCCTCACTCCAACCATTCAATGCAACCCCCATGGATACCTTATTGTGTGCCCCTCTCAGTTACACTCAGAGTAACCATAAGACCGACCTCCAACATTCCCATACCAAATACATTATAGGGATATTCAGGTCCAAAAATTCATCATAAAAAACTCCCAATTACTAGAAAATAATAATAAAATAATAATAATTTCATAAAAACATTGGTTTTGAATTTTGTAAAATAGAATTTTAGAAGAGGGTTTTATAAAAAAACCCCTTAGAAGTATCATTTAATTGAAGTGATACTTAATAGATATGATTAAATATGTATATATACTATAATTAAACATAATTTAATATATTATAAACAATAAATCATCTAAATAACAATTTTAATACCACATAAATAATGAAGTAGAAGGTTAACCCAACTACGAGATATCTGGTTATGAATTTCCTTACATCTGGTATTCGTAATTAAAACTATTTTAAACATCCTATAATATGTTTAAAAGTTTGATATTAATATCTTATAGAAACATTTTAATATTTATAACAAATTATATGATACTTTCATAACATCATTTGATGCTTTAGTTATTATTATTTTGTTCCATGATTGTTTTGGGTGCGTTTATTACATTATTTGCATGGCTTGTTTGAATTTGATTTTCCCGATGAATAGAAATAAAATTCCATAAGTGGAATGAAATGGTTTTAATATTTATCTAGAATATATAATGATACCATATATAATTTTTTTATCATATTTGATGATGGATCACTAGATAAAACATTAATGATGTTTGTTTAGAACATTTTTGGCCATTCCTATATAATCATGACTTTGTTTCATTATAAAATTTTATTTCATGCATAGATGTTAATTCCAAAATATAAAATAGGTCACAAAATAATATTTACATTCTTGATACATAAATTAAAAGGGCATTATGATCATCTTTTATGGATATAATGAAAATTGGAAACACATCATCTACAATTATGGAAAATCAGCGTATCATGAGAGGAATTTTTATTTTTAGAATAATAAGATGAAGAGAGGGAGAAATTTGATGAATATGTAAAATGAACATGATAACATACATAATATATATGATTCTAGATATTTCATACCTCCTGGATAAGTGTATCGGAATTCAAGTATAAGAACCAAAAGGAATTGGAAAGAAAACACATGAAAAAGGAAGAGGATTCTTACCTCTTGATATATTCTCCATCAGAACCTTCTTAAGGCCATCAGTTTTGTGATTTTTGTGAGACCAATATGTCTTGGACGTGGGGGTGATCCTTGAGGAGGGTATTATGAAGAACTTATACAATGCTCAAGTATTGAGAGGAGTGTGAGAAAGAGGGGAAAAAGGGTGCTATTTATATTGGAGGAGATGATGAATTTGACATTTTTAATTATTTTTATATTATTTTTTGTCAAGAATATGAATAGTGTTGTTTCATGGGACCCAAAATAGTGATAATGGCATGTTATTTCCAACCTAGTGGGATTACATCAGCCTTGAATCACCTATGATGCAATAATACAAGTATTTATCATTTATCATAATTTATCATACTTTATTATTCATAAAAAATTAAATAATTTCATAACAATCCAAAAAAATTCACCCTAGTCAATTTTTGAAATTTAGAACTCAAAATTAAAATCATTTTTCCAGAAATAATTTTCAAAATATTATTAATTTAATTTTTAAATAAACCAAATATTTATTCTAAAATAACAATTTTAAATCTATAACACATTTTTAAAACTTTGAAAAATTAATCAACATCCCATTATCTTATAACCTTAAAAAATATAATAATTATATAATTCACAATTCATAATGGTCATATTACTATTCATTTTACTATTCATTACATTATGTCACTATTTACCAAAAAAAGGTTGGTTCTATCAGACTTTTAATAACATACTGATCACAATAATAGATGACCATTTTTTTTAAATTCAAATCATAAAAGCATAAATTTTTTTAAAGGGTAGTTTTAACTCTATACTTCAATCTACGTTTCATGAATTTCAACATATTTTTAAGAAAACATGGGGTGTTACATTATAATCACTATTTGAAAAATGTGTTCTTTCAATTTTAGTTATTTATTAAATAATTGGTGTTAACTTTCCCTCATAGCATTTTCAGACTCCCATGTTTCTTCTTGAACAATGTTGATTCTCCACAAAACCTTTACCTGTTGGATTACCTTATTCTACAAAAATTATTCAATTAGGTAAAGAATTTGAACCAGATTCTCTTTAGATAAATGGTTATACTATATTTGAACAACTTCTGGGCTCAAAACATGAGTTGAATCTGGCATATATGTTCACAACATGAAAACATGGAAAACATTGTTTACTTGAGATAAACTTAAAGGCAAAGATACTCGATAGGCGAGTGGTCAAACTTGTTTTAGGATTTAATAAGGTCCAATGAACCATGTAATTACCTTTCCTTTCTTATCAATGTGCATAAAAATTCTTCATCATGAGATTCTTGTAAAAACATTATCTTCTACCTCAAAAGAAAAATAATTCTTCTAGTTTTCTATATAACTTTTATGCCTTCTCAGAGTTATCCTCATGTGTTGCTGGAACATCATCAATTTCTAATAATGTTCCATCTATATACATGAATGAAAACTATTATTATAAGAACCTGAACTAATAAAATATGATGTTCACAAATTCCCTGATAGTCTATTGAAGAAGCTCAAATCATATCCTCCAATGGCAGAATAATTCCTTCGGACTGGCCAACTTATTGAGGATGAAAAGTTGTACTGAATTTTAATTATGTGTCCAAAGAATTATAAAGGCCCTTCCAAAATATAGAAGTGAAACCAGGATCACAATTATATTAAATGAAAATATAAACTCTATGTAACATGACAATATCATTGAGGTACAATTAAAAAATATTATCTAAATAAATTGCATCTCTAAGAGAATAAAAATGTGAAGATTTCATTACAGATAAAAAATAACCCAAATTGCATTGTTACCTGAAGAGGTATTAGGTAGTCCCCTCATGATGACAATAGATATATTCTCCAATTTCTACTCTACCACTGGTAGTGGGTGAAGCATCCCTATCTATAAATATCGCTCTACTTTAACCTATTAACATGTCAAACACTTAAAGGTAAAATATGAAATATCTCTTTTTATTCCATCCCACCAATATTACACCTGAAGGTCTCTGAACGTAATAAAACTTCCAATATGAATTGGAAATGGAGAGATATGAGCTTCACAAAAAAAAATTATTCAATAATGAATCATGAGGAATATAAATCATTTTAACAAATATTAAAACACAATATTTTTCAAGGTAAAATTATAGAAACATAATGATTTTAACAAATTCTACCTTTTTCTGTATCTCATAATATTTTTTATGTGCTTTATTAAACTTGTCTGATAATGATGACTGCACTAAGACCTGAAATGAAACAGAGGTATTTAATGTAACAAAAACATATAATCCATAATTCATAAAATCATTAATAAGGGAATCATTTTTAGAAATGTAACATGGTTAATGATGCATGATGTTTTTGACTCAAGGAATCTTCTACTTTGTTTTCTTTTCTCATATGGTAATTGATCATGAAATCATAATCCTTTATCAGATCATGACATATTCACTGCATCATGTTTAATTCCTTTTAAGTGGATATATAAATCAGCCTTTTCTGGTGAGTATATATTTGACATTTTCTCTGTATAAATGATGCCCCAAAATTTTCAAATTATAAAACCACAACCAGTAATTTTAAATCATATGCGAAATAATTCATCTCCTGAGGATTTAGTTTCCTTAAATCATAAGAAATTATTGGATCATTCTACATCATAACACAAACATGTCACTTCAATGAAGCATTTATATAGAAGGTAAACACACCATTTCTGGATGTAAAGTCCAAAATTGATGCATTCCCCAATATATTCATCAATTATAGAAAAAAACATCACATTAATTGGTCCAAATAAATTTAATCAAATTTTGTGTTATCTTATTTAGTGAGCTATATAACCATGCATGTTTTTAACGTATATTCTGTAATAACCAAGTAATCCAATAAAACTACAAATCTCTCTAAAAATTTTAGTTTTTGGACATATATTAAGCAATTTTTTTTGGCAGTATTAGCTATTATTCAATAATTATTTATTATGTTCCCATGAAATGATTTTTTTGAAACCAAAAATAACACTTTAAAAAATTTTCATACATCTTATTTTCATTTATGGTTGTAAATTCAACACTTAGATGTTTTTCATGCTCCTATTTAGTCTTATAAAATACAATAATTTCGTTAATAAATATATCCAAAAAATTATCCAAGAACTGATGAAATATTATATTCATAAGTTCCATGAATACAACAGGTGCATCATTTAACCTAAATGGAAATACAAAAAACTCATAATTCCCAAATCTAGTACTAAAATATATTTTTAGGATTTCATCCGAATTCACCTTAAGATGATGGTATCTAGATCTCAAGTCAATCTTGTTAAATTACGTGGATTCTTGGAGATGATCAATCAAGTCCTCGATATGAGGCAAATGATAATTGTTTTAAATGGTGATGATTTTTAATCTCTTTCATCAATGTAAATTCTCACAGAACCATCTATGTTTTTTTAAAAAGAGCACCCCATGGTTAAGTTCTAGGATGAATGAATACTTTATCATGAATCTTCTGTAACTAATTTTTCAATTCAATAAGTTCTATATGATTAATTTGATATGGGGGGTTTTGAAATTTGATTAGCATCAAGAACTATTTCAATTGTGAATTCGAATTCCAGATCAGGTATGACACTAGGTAACTCGTCAGAAAAAACATCAAGGAATTCATTTACCACTAGACTATTATTAATATGAATAGATCCCTTGTTTTTGAAAATATAAAACATATAGCATTCATTTCCATCATTCAACAGTATCTTAGTTTCTTGATTTATTATCAATTGTATAAGTTCGTTCTTTTAACAGACTAAAACTCTTTCTCAAAAATAACTTCTTTAGCTCTATAGTCAATCCTATCATGATAAACATAATTCCAATCCATTCCTAGTATGACATCCATCTCTATTAAGGGGAAAACAAAATGTTTTCCTGGTAAATTATTTCTATAGATCACAATATAAATACATATAAAATTCCACATTGCTATAATATTTCCCCTAGTGATTTAACAAAAAGTTCTAGTATCATTTTTTGAGGTGATATTTCCAATTTAGCATTAAATTCATCAAAAATAAAAAAATGTGAAGAATTTGTATCGAAAAAAACATGAGAAAAATCTACATAAACAAACAAGGTATCAAATATACATTCATTAGATGGCCAGAAGTCTACTGATGTAGTCTCGAAGTATCTCTCTACACCTTTATGATTATAATATGTATTTTATTAATTATTTGGATCTCTTATTGGGTATGAATTTCAATAATGAACCTTCTATCCACTTTTAGACTAATTAATAGTATAATTTTAAAGAACCAGAATTTCCAGGTATTTTTAAAAAATAAATGTAAATTTTACGAGTTTGAGAAAATTGATGGCACGTGATTCTGAGGTCCGGAGTGCCCAGAATGAATTTATAATCTTTATTTCTGGTACTTTTAGTAAATGTGCGAGTGGGTTTTTCTAAAATTTTAATCGGTACTTGAAATTGAAATCCGAAGGCACAGTTGAACTCACAGTGCCGGTATTCACTTAAGGACACTTTTATCTCAACGGTAGTGGGTCGAGAGTGAAAGATTATTTTTAGGTTTTTCATGGTAATAATAAAATAAAATAAGCTCATATTTTATTTTATTTTTTTGTAACCACCCACCATGTGTATTTTCAAGGGTCGGGTCCACCGGAACTAAACCTCCTCTTCTTGATTTACTGTGGTGGTGACCACCTAACCCCCTATTAATCTGAGGATAGGAAAACCTCTCACCCTCCCCCATAAATGTGGGGGAGCCTTTTCAACACCTTCCCAATTTTAAATTGTGCCAACGAACCTAATTAATTATGCCAAATCCTCCCCATTAATAAATTGAGCCAACATGTCTGTTAATTAGTTAAACCTTTTTGAATATTATGCCAATTACATAATCGATATTTCAATCTGTTACTTTGTCTATGAAATCACTTGGGTTGAATTGGGGAGAAGAGGAACATGGTAGAAATATCCCAACGAAGAACTCTCAACCGAAGAGGAATGCCTTCAACTACAAATAACGACCTAGACATCGAGTTCCTTTCTCGCAACATCCTCTAACGTAGGACGTATTTTTCTACAATGAATCGACTTCTTCCTTCTCGCACTAATTTCACCCAAAAATGAACAAGGTAGGGTTTTTTATTAAGTATTTTTTTTACTCCCATGATTCTTTTCTTCTACAAACAAAGAATGCATATCAACATATCATCAAGATGATCGACTGATGTTTTCCATGCGGGTTGGGAATAGAAATTATCAAGGGATTATTGGATTTTATGTTTTAAAATATATCATTTTCTCATTAATTTTTTATGTTCTTGATGAACCGCTTTCTACCACTCTAAACAAGGAGGGTACGGGAAAAAACATGACCGACCCCAAGATGTTCTTATTTGTGGAGTTCTTTGAAACGGAGGAAGGCGACAATAGTGTCAAATCCAATGGCCCAGCCATCAGTGGCCTCCGTGACCCACGGCACCCCCATGACGCTCTGACACCCTGGCTAAATGGACTCCACCACCCCGTGCCAAAATGTAGCGTCCACTGGCCAAGACACCCACAGACCGTGCCACCTGATGGTTATGCCACCCATTGGCTCGTGCTCCCACCGGCCTCCGGAGCCGCCCCGACCGTGCCGGTCCGCCGGTCTTCCGATCCCTTGGCCAAACTGGCCCCTCGACTTACTATAGTCGAACCGTCCTGCGCCCTCACGACGCCCCAGCCGGACCGGCCCTGCTCACCAAGCTGGGTCGACCTCATGGTTCCCTTCGGGCCAAGCAGTCCATGCGGCGACCTCCGGGCTGAACCGCCCTCACACTGACCCGAGGCCGGCTCGTGCCCTCTCGGCCCTCCACGACCCCTTGCGGCCTGGTGGGATGGATCCAGCGGGCCGAGCCGTACCCAAAGGGCTAGCCAGGTCAACCTGAACTGGGTCGGTCCAACCAGGCTAGACCGAAAACGGGACCACTACGACCCTTTACTTTCCTTTGGCCATATATTTGGAATCTAACGTCTAATTTTATGAACTGTCAGTGACACTGGTAATATTGGAGAATGATGTCCCCTTTGTGAAAACCCCACTCGAGTTTGCGGTATAGTTGAGATACTGGCCATTTGGATCCAGAATGAATCCAACTGGGCCCTTGAGAATAAATGGCTAATAAATCACAAATTGGGGGTATGATTGACGCGCCGTCTGTTGCATTGAGACACCTATAGTGTGGAATAAATTAGAGATACTTATTTATGTGTATTCATGATAGATGAATTATCGAACAGTAGCTCATGAGGCAGATCCCCCCAAAGACGAGCGAGCGTAGTGGGGAGACCATGTAGCTGGTTAAGACTTGATGACTACTGACCAGTTGGCTCAGAGTGACATTACTATCCCAGTGGGGAGCGCCTTGGTGTTGTGGCAAGACCCATGTTAGGGTAGCGTTCTCGGGGACGTGGCAGACCCATGGTACTCGATAGGAGGAGTACCTCAGCAGGCTATGAGGGGGAGCATGCTTGGTGACCTGGAAGACCCATAGTGGGGAGGGCCTCTGGGTGACGTGATAGACCCACAATACTCTACTAGAGGAGTACCTTAGCAGTCCAAGGTTAGTGGGATGCACACTTGGTGTCGCCGAAGACCCACTAAACTCGATTGAGAAGAATTTCTCCAAGAGCCGAGGTTTCGATATTGTGACTAGGGATTTTACTAGACACTATCCCTAAAATAAAATCCTAGTTCAGTCGAGTTAGTTTTTTTCTGTGTTTTCTTCATGATTGATATGGATCACTTGATAAATTAGATATATGTATGGGCATATACCTAGGTATGATTATATGTTGATTTCATTCTTTTTATTTTATCCATAATGGATTTTGTGATACCTAGAGGGTCTCGGGGTCCCTACTAAGTGTCATTATACTAACCCCAGCATGGGCTATGACCACACTTCATTGTGTTGGATGTAGATGATGGACAGTGTTGACAGAGGATGAGAGTACTAGGACTGGATGGTACCCGGTGGTAGACCATATGGTGTGTTAGTACCCGGAGGAGATAGATAGACATGGAGTGCCAAAGAAGATATATGTACCTACCCTTCAGGTAGGAACATCAGAGGACGACCCAACAGTTTCATTTCTTTTCTTTAGTTGTACTTGTACTTTCAGTTTCATGTAATTTATTACTGGGCTTGTATTATGTCCCCTTTTACATTCATCACTCCTTTGTTATATAGTTATACGTTGTGTTTCTGATCCATATGTGGGCTCTTTTGTGCATTTTTATAGGTTTTAAATGCATTACCTTCCCATTTTTATGGAATTTCGCATTTGGTGCTAGACTCCAGCCCCTGGGCTTCGGATGGTGGGCGTGGGTAGTCACGACACGGGCCTCGGGGGACAGGTCTGGACAAACAGGTATTAGAGGATTTGGTTCTACTGTAGAACACAGGAATTTGATCTTTTCTGTTAAGAAATAGTGTTAAGTGTTGTTAGTGTGGTTTTCATTTTGGGGAGTCTAGTTTTGGTACGGCGTCAGATGATCCATACACCAGGACCATGACTTCAGATTACCAACTCAGTGCACGAAAACACAGATTGCATGTGTGTTTTCAAAAAATTTTAGTATGTCACCTCACCAAGTCAGCTCACAAAGTATAACATTTAACCACAACACACCTATTTCTTCTCAGGATTCATCCACATAGACAGTTGGCTAGAGTTTTGAGAGCTGTCTGCACTGATAGACCAACGAATGATGAAGCCTCGGGGCATGGCCGTTTTTCCAGTGGAAGCTCCAGCGGTACCTTTCACCTTTGGACCACTGATTCCACCAGCCCTAGTAGCAGATGATGCATGCCACTTGATCCCATTGCAGGAGTTCCAGCTATAAAGGCCACCCAGGTTCAGGGGAGAGATAAAACCTCAGGCAGCTGAGGATTGGTTGGAGGCTGTGGTGAGAGTTTTTCGACTAGAAGAGACACCAGTAGTCCTCATGGTGATACTTGTTTCTATCCTTATATTGGAAGCAGTGGGATGATGGTAGAGCTTGATGCTCTAAGTCCACGATGAGATGACGCTTTTCTGGGAAAAAGTCGAGAGCTTGTTTCGGTCAGAGTTTGTTCTATCGAATCTTCGTGCAGTGCTTATAAAGGACCTACTTAATCTACAGTAGGGAATAATGATAATAGATAAGTACTCATCTTGGTTCACAGACCTCTCACGCTACTCCATATATATGGTGTGGGACACATTCTCCATGTCCTGGACCATCGAGTAGGGACTCAGGCAGGAGATCTGGGCATCCGTGATCTCACCTAGCATCTTGACGCAGGAAAGTGTGTTAGAGAGAGCCCTCCTAGTAGAGAGTTTCCTTTTTGAGCAAACAACAGTAGTGAGACCCACTAAAATTCCCCACGTAGTGGATTCTTCTGCATGTATTAGAAAAAAAACGTCACAGAGGTCAAAGAAAACCAGACCTATAGGTGGATGACCACATGACTCAGGATTAGTTGTGCGGGGAATCTAAGGCGGAGACAGACCTGCCAGAAGCAGGCAATGTTACTCATGTGGCGGGAAGTGTCACATGGATTGTGAATGTCCAACCCATCAATCAGATGATCAGCACAAGGTCGATGGTCCGCCCTGGCAGAGACATATATTCGATCAAGGTGGTCCGCAAGGAGTAGGAAAAAATGGTAAAAGAGCTAGTCGTGCTGCTGGAGGTGGATGACGATTTGAGACATTACCGCCGCCACCACCATGAGGTCCCCCCCGACCGCATGGAGCGGATGGATGGGGGAGAGCTCAGCTCCAAGCAGCTGAGGCTTACGAACATGGCACTCTAGAGATGATTTTAGGTACGATCTTTGTATACTCCACCATAGCTATATTACTTATAGACACAGGTGACAGTCATTCGTTCATTCCCACTACCCTCATTAAGTTCTCGGAGATTCCAACAGAGCCATTGGCTTGATCCTTATTCCTAGAGACTCCTATAGGAGAATATTCGCTTATTACACACTGGTTCTGACATAGTGAGCTTACTCTAGGAGGAATGAGAAATGGCTGAGATCTCCTAGTTGCGGCGTTGAGGCCTTACAACATCATCTTGGGTATGGAATAATTATCTATAGTCCATGCTTAGATAGAATGATTTAGGCACAATGTGCAGTGTTCTTACACAGATGGGACCAGGTTTACCTTTACAGGTGAGAAGTGAGCCTTTGCAGCATAGGATGGACTTTATTGGAGAAGAGTGCAGCCGATCACTCATCAGTTGCTAGTGTTACCCTTAGAGCAGTAGATGTGGAGAGTCGGAATTGTCCTATAGTGGTAGACCATTACATGGATGTTTTCCTTGACAATTCCCCAGGTCTACCTCCTCATAGAGAGGTGGACTTTTACATTGACTTGTACCACATGAAGACACCGATAACTACTACAACATATCGGATGGATCTCTTGAAGCTTCACAAGCCACAGGTACAACTATAGGACTTTCAGGGGAAGGCATTCATTCGACATAGTGTTTCACCATGGGATACCCCGATTATATTCACTAGGAAGTGGGATGGGAGATTGAGGCTTTGTGTTGACCATCGGTAGCTGAACCAGGTGAACGTGAAGAACAAGTACCCACTCCCGAGGATTGATGACCTCTTTGATCAGCTTAAGGGAGCACAATGGTTCTCGAAGATAGACCTCAGATCAAGCTATCACCACCTCAGAGTTTGAGACGATGATGTGCTGAATATAGTTTTTAGATATCGGTATGACCATTATGAGTTCATGGTTATGCCATTCGGTGTAACAAATACACTAGTAGAGTTCATGGGACTCATGAACTGGGTCTTTCAGCTATACCGTGATTTCTTTGTGGTGGTCCTCATCGACGACATTCTGATCAACTCGACTACTGATGAGGAGCATGCCTACCATTTGCGGGTAGTACGTGACACACTCTGAGAGCAGAAACTTTATGGTAATCTCTCGAAATGCCAGTTTTGGATTTGAGAGGTTCATTTTCTAGGTCATGTCATCTCGGAGGCAAGAGTTGTAGTAGATTTAATGAAGATTGCGGTGGTACATTCTTGGGAGCCACCTAGGAGTGTGATGGTGGTATGATGTTTCCTGGGTTTGGTTGGGGAGTACCGAAGGATTATGCCAGACTTGTCTAGAATTTAACCACCACTATCAGCCTCAACAAAGAAGGATAAAAACTTTGTGTGGCCAGATAGATGCCAGCTGATCATTCAAGAGCTGAGGCAGAGGATGACTAGTGCCCCCCATCTTGGGGCTACCATTGGATGGCGTAGGGTACTTATTCTACTATGATGCCTCAGAGACAAGACTCGAATGTTTCATCATGCAAGAGAGAGTAGTGATCACTTATGGTTCCCGAAAAGTTAGAAAACATGAGAAAAACATCAGTACCCATGACCTGGAGTTATTAGCAGTGTTCTTCTCCCAGAAGATGTGGCCACACAATCTGATGGGCGAGCATTTTACCGTGTACTCTGATCACAAGAGTCTCATAAATATCTTCTCCAAGAAGGACCTGAACCTGTTACAATGATGTTTTCTTGGGTTCCTCCAAGACTATGACTTTGAGAAAGTATACATTCATGTAAAGGGGAACAGTGTTGAAGATTATCTATGTCGAAGATCTAGTATAGAGCTACTAGTTGAGGTGATGAAGCAGTATGCCTATTTACAGATATCTTTTGTGGATAGGGACAGAATTGATTTTCTACTGTAACGCAACGACCCCAGTTACACAGAGTCCGTGCATTATTTTAATACATTGGAATGATTAAATGGAATAATGTCCCAAAAGACTCATCAGTTTAGCAGTATTGGAAAATATATTACATATGTGAACGTTACATTACACTTTCTAACATACAACACAAAAAGAAAATCGTTTGAGAATTCTAATGTTCCCTTAGCTTAACCCTACATCTCCAACAAAAAAAACTTTTTAGGATCCTGGGAAAATAAAACATAAGAAAGGGGTGAGCTCAGATTCCCATTAAGGGTAAATAATTTAGTGGAAGCTATATTCTTTTAAGGAAATATGTTTAATAAAAACAACATCCTTTTAAACATAAAATTGAACATAATATGGAAAAAATAAATAAAACATTACCATATAAACAAGCACAAGAATATTATACTAGTCCAATAATCACATGTAATAACTAATTTCAATATGAGGGAATTTATAGTAATAGACATTAATTAATGTGTCAAGGCCTCATGCCAAGACATATGGGCTAACTGTAACTGACCCCAATCCCGGAGAGCCTCCGTAACCAGACACCATCCCGAAGAGCCTCTGTAACTGGACTCCAACCTAGAAATCCCCTCTAACCAGACTCTATACCGGAGATCCTCATTAACCGGACTCTAACCCGGAGGGTCTGCTGTAACTAGGCCCCAACCAGAAGAGCTTACTTTTACAGGTCCCCAACCCAGAACATACTAGTCCAATACATTATTCACAATAAAATGTTGAAATATAACATAAACATTCATATTAAAACTATCATACGGAATGTCAATACTTTATCTATAAACAATGAATGGTATAAATATAAAACATCAACAGTCAAACATATCACAAAAACATTCAATACAATATGGATGATTTGTATCATAAAAAATCAACTTCAAACAAGTTTAAAATGCATTAAAAGATTGTGACATAGATGAAAATGATCAGTAAAATTCTTTGAGAAAAATAAACTTTTTTTATTAAATCATTAAAAATTCTCACAATTTATAGAGGTAGTTATTTAAAATGTATTTTTGAATCAAAGTGTCCTATAAAACTTTGAATTTATTTTAAAAAGAATTATCATTTCAAAACATTCATGTTCATATAATGAAATCCTTAAAACCCATTTTGAAAACACAGACACTAATGAGAATGATATAGAAGAATAAATATTTAAAAAATTTAAAATCAGGTATTATAAAAAATTTATATTAAAAGAATCCATTTGAAAACTCATTCATGAAACCTGTACATGGATAATAAATATGAAATTAACCACGGATAATAAAGAGATCATGAAATTGACCACTACCAATTTGGTAACTTATGATACTTACACCCCATTAAATAAGTATCATACAGTGAATTTGTAAATACAAATAAATTAAAGTGTATTACCCAAATAAAACAATTATGGTCAGTACATACACCACACAAAAATTAATAGTGTCAATATAACATGAATCTCACAAGAATAAGGAGTGAGATGAAAACCTCTTACCTTCCACTTTCTGTTGGTCGAGGGTACGTTTAACCTCGTGTATAATTACCATTGTATGTTATTAGATTATACCAGAACCATATTCATATTCATTATATTTTAAATTATTCATTTATGACTTTATTCTACCCATTGAATAAATACTTTCATGTTAAATTAACATTTCGGGTAATAATCTCTTTCTTTATCGTACAAATTTTAACTTCTTATTCGTGACCGTATCATTTAGATCCTGGTTCAAATAATTCAAGAATAAAAACTTTGATTCATATATCATATATATTTAGAATTCAAAAACTTATAATAGATATATATATATGATATGGAAAACACCATTTATGGAGATGGTAGGCCGTACGTATGCATAAACGTTGATTCTGTTTTCATATCGTATTGAACGAAAGTAAGTGAATAAGATATATATAAGTACATAAATACATAAATACATAAATACATATATATATATTATCATTAATATTTAATTTATTACATTATTATTCGTAAAATATATTTTTATAATCGTTGATGAATGGTGAACGTGGAAATAAATCTCTTTGCGTCGTGGAGATGGTAATCCGTACGTACGCACGAGCAACAATATAATTTTCATAAAGGTGTGAAATTAGATGGTATGTTAATTTTATAGAGGCATTATCAGGTTATTTTCATTATTTATATACATATCACTAATCATTATATCCGTCCAAATAACATAGCGTGGAATAACAAATTACACCACGGCGTGGAGATGGTAAGTCGTACATTTGCACGAATATGACATTATCATTCAAAGGATGGATAAAATAATGAATATGGTTGTGACATATTTATAATAACATCACATTATATATAATGTACGTGATTCATTATTTTTTATGGTAATAACAAATAAATAGTATGTTTATGAATAAAATAACTTGAAAGAGGTTGGTGAATTCATTACCTCTTCTTCAGGTTATTCCCTTTGATTTGATCAAATGGACTCCGTAGGCTGGGTTTCTGACCAAAGTAAGGCCTCTATGATGAATTTAGGATATTTGGGAGGATATTTGTGTAGTTTTTGGCCAGTAAAATGTATTTTGAGCTGTGAATTTGAGAGAAGGGGAAGTCCCCTTTTATAAGAGGGGTGAAGGGAACCTTAGGAAAAATATAAAATATTATTTTATAATAAATTTATTTTCGGTTTCTAATGGCTCCAAAATAAATTATTTAAAGGATAAGGTGGGGATGGGTCGAAAAAAAATCAATAAATAGGTTTTAGACACGTTTGTGTCACTATATAAACCTTATATTTTAGATTTAACTCTTAGTTAAATAGTGTGACATTTACCATGTCTCCTTGTATTTTTATATTATGTGGTTTATTAACATACTATAAACTTCTAGATAACTCCTATTGGTTAATTAATGACCTATATAATGGTATATAATCCCTTGGGACAAAACATGGATTATTATGAATAAAATATCAATTAATAATATAATATTTGTCTTAAAAACTCTTTTATGTCAATTTTGACACTATTTGGTATTTTGTTTTTTCTAAATTCATAACAACATTATCACTTAGAAAAAATTCATTTAATCAACCCTAATATGTAATATTAACCTATAAAATTAGTTTAATTCATAAAAAGTCTTAAATTACATTTATTTGGATATTTATAATGTCAATTATTTTAATATTTCATTAATTATGTAAATACTGCATCATCATTATGTCATTAGTAAATTTAATTATTTGTTGTAAAAAATTTATAAATAAAATAAAATTATGTAGGAAATTTTTTTATATTTCTAATTAATTTTTATATTCGCACATATCTTATGTGTAACACTATATTAAAAATGGTTTAGTTATTAATCATTGTATTTAACACTTTTAACTCTACTTTGAATTAAATAATATAAAATGTCATAATATAATCCTAGTGGACCTAAAAGATGATATTTTATTCCTAAGTTTGTTTTTGTTCTAATTACACTTATCCAATAGAATTAAGACATGTGTTAGGGTAATAATAATATCATTTTTCCTTTAATTTCCCTATTTACTTATAACCGTGTTAAATAAAAGTCAACAGTTACTATTCAATAAAAAATTATTTTTATCTTATTGAACAAAATTTTACATACTGATATCAACTATGACACTTGTATTTTTAAAATTCAATTCACAAAAGCTGTAAAATTATTTTTTATGAAAATTTTCAAATGCTCCTAGGAGGTGGGTAAAAGACGACAAAATTTCAATAAAATTTTTATATATCTAATCTTATTATAAAATACTCCAATGAATTAAATTGATCTTATATAAGTATTATTTATATATTTTTAACTAAAATAAATTTAAATTATGTAAATAATTATTTAAATGAAAGGTCGGTTTTAACTAATAATGTAGTGTTTTTCACTATTCATTAAAAATTGAACGTTTTCAGAAACATACCAAAAATTCACACAAAGCTAATTTTTATATTAAAAATTCAGAAATGAATTTTATTTTACCAAATTAAAAAACTAGAAATTTCATTTATTAATTTAAAATTAATTCCCCTTGTCAAAAATGAAAAACGAATTTTTAATAAATAATAACTATCAAATGATTGACACTTGTTTGTTTCCAATTTCAATGTAAAATTTCATACAATGACCTAAATTGGATTAAATGGTAAATATATAATAAATTTATACATACAAACCATCAAAATATACAATTTAACAATATAAATTATTGTGATTTAACAAATTTATTTTCAGTTAAAATATAGTATTTTTCTGTATTCACCCAAATATGAAAGTTATCAGAAAAACACCAAAAAATTATTGAAACTAAATTTTTATGTCCCGATTCTAAATAAGAATTTTATTTTTTCAAAATAAATACATAAAATTTTCAAATATTGGATTGAAAAAAGGTTCACCATTATATGGCGACAAAATTGCATTTCTTTAAAAATACTTCTTTTATCTGAAAAAAATAAATTTGTTCTTACATTATGTCTAAGAAACTCATAATATGGTTTCTAAAATTACAAGGATTATTTAAAATTCAAAATTCAGTTATTAATATTCATAACTACTTTTGAACGGCTAGTTTGGTATGTCATAGTGCGCTAGAACTCGCTGTTGTTTGTAGTGCAAGTTATTGAATTAATTTGACGAAATAGTGTTCTTTGAAATCTTGGGGTGTCAAAAATGTTCCCTACAGTAATAAATTTCTTCCTCACAATTTGAAATTGTTTTTTGAAAATAAAATATTGAAAATAGAAAACACCTTTTATGGAACACCCACATCAGAAATTGGGTTAATAAAATTTAGTCTTAACTAGAGGATAATAGAAATGAATGGGTCACCAACAAATTATGTTCTCTATTAGGAGAACATTGGAGGAAATTAGTGACACCTAATTAGAGGGAAAACGTAAATATTGATAGAGAGTGATTGAGGTCATCAATCACAAACAAGTGCAAAATTTAGGACCTCAAATCCATCAATCTATGATGATTTAAAAGACCATAGGTTCAAAAAAACATTAGGTATTAGGATAACACATTTATGGTTCTAAGATCCCTTAACTAATGTTTATAAAGTAATTTACCCATATAATTAGAGGGAAATATATATATATATATATATATATATATACACGTTACCAGTAGAGTTTCATCCTTCAACTAATTACTACCAAAAACTCATCTTTCACTCCAAAATATTTCAAAACATATTCTATTTATCCTAATTGTATAGGGTTCCAAAAAAATTGAATTTATAATTAACCAATAAGACCCTTTAAAAAACATTATTATTCAATCTAGGGACTTCATTTAGTCCAATGTTAGGCGATAAATCCCAATTGCAATATGGTTTTGGGTTCTATTCCTGCAACCTTGTCCGACGCGACAGATTATCACACGGACTGCGTGTTGTCCTTTTTAAAACAATCCAAAAGTAACCATAACAATAATATCCAATTTCAAACTTAATCTATTCCAACATTTAGACTTGCCCAAAATACTTCTATCCAAACTCACAGTCCAAAATTTATATGGAAGATAAACACAATGAAGAACCTTTTTTCAATGTAATAACATGTGAACACCTTTATCATGTATTATTTAAAACATGGAAACACCCTGAATTACCATAAAACCTTATTGATTATCTTCATGCTCTCTTATTCTTTAAATAATTCTTGATATATTCCTTATATCCAAAATTTTTTAATATTCCAACAATGATTAAATAAAAAAACCATTATTCAATTCCATGATAGTCAAGAATATCTGATATAATTTATCCAAATAAACCATCTGTTATTCCAAAAATTAATACCTCAGTATTAGGACCATATTAAGGTTTATCATTCCTCCAACCATGTATTTTCCAAGATGATTAACTTTTTGTTGAGTCACTTTTCAAAAAACCATATAATCTCAAATCCTCAATAAAATACCACTATAGTACAATCCTTTTTTATCTCCACAATTCAAATTACCATTATATTGTTGATAAAGCACTCAAATGAAATAGTTTGACAATAACAACATAAGAACACTATTCATTCCTCTTAATCTGAGTTTGTATCCTAACTTGATTATTATCAAATATCCTCATTTGTGGTATACTCAGATGATTAGGACATTGATTCATGTAGTGTCCCAGAACCTTGTAGATGAAGAATTCTACATTTGAAACAATTTTCCTACCCATGCAATCACATATATAGAGTCCATTTTATCTACACTTATAATAAACTCCCATTTCTTTCAAACATTTACCTAGATGATTATTTTCACATTTATCACATATGGGAAAATCGTTTTGTCCCTTATTCCCTTTATCTATCATTCTCTCTATCGTCCTTTTCTTCTCTTACATCCCTTCAAAGCCATAGGACTCATAGAATTATTTACTTATCTTATTAACACATGATATTATTTCATCATATGTTTAGAATACATGGGAGACTATTTCCCTTCTAAATTTTGGATTTATACCATGAGTGATATGATCCTTCTTAATCTTTGGATCATACGTATTGCTGGAGTTCTAATTCCCTTTATTAGGAACCATTTCTAAATTATGGCATACAATAGTTCGGTTTATGAATCACAATTCATAATTCCATACTTCTAAAATAGTTATCATAAATTTAATAGTTAATGGATATAATCCAAAATCATAATAATGTTTTTTTGAGGAATTATATACTCATAAACCCTTCCTAATGGTTTGTAATGAAAATTAGAATTATCCTAAAAATATCCACTGAGAGTGTCTTAACATAGAGTGCAACAAGCCTTATTTTTAATGCACCAGTTCTCATTCGAGTCTAGCTCAAAGTAGTGTTTTTGGGTTTTACCCCTATGTAAATCTGTGCCAGAGCCACCTCTACCTGCTCGTATCTAGACAGTTGTGTATTTCTTGGAAAAATAAAAAAATATCAACATTACCAAAATTCTTGGATTTTCTTCTATACTAATCCTTAATGTCTATCTTAGGGTAATGTGCTATGAAAAGAGTTTATCTAAATCTAGTTTTTAAGGTTATTTATAAACTTTCTCTGATACCAACTATAACACCCCGACCCCAGTTATATAGAGTCGGTGCATTATTTTAATACATTGGCATGATTACAAGAAATAAAGTCCCAAAAGAACAATAAGTTTAGCAGTCTATGAATATAGATTACAGATATGAACATTACATTACACATTCGAACATAAAACACAAAAATAAAATCCTTTTATAATTCCATTGTTCCCTTAGCATAACCCTGCATATGAAATATAAAACACTTATTGGGTTCCTAGGAAAATAAAACATAATAAAGGAGTGAGTTCAGATGATTAGTAAATGGTAAATAATTTAGTCAAGGCTATAAAATTTTATGGAAAGATATATAATAAATACAATATCCTTTTAAACACAAAACTGAAAAAAAATATGTCAAAAATAAATCAAACATTACCATATTAACGTGCACATGGATATTCTATTATGAAAATAATCACATGTAATAACTAATTTTAAAACGAGGTAATGTATATTAGCAGACTTTAATTCTTATGTCAAGGCCTCGTGCCAGTACCTATGGGATTTCTGTAACTGGACCCAAACTCGGAGAGACTCTATAACCAGACTCCATCCCGCAGAGCCTCTATAACCTGACTCCAAACCAGAGATCATCTGAAACCGGACTCCATCCTGGAGAGCCTCTATAACTGGACTCTAACCCAGCGGGTCTGTTGTAACTAGACCCCAGTTCGGAGGGCTTTCTTTTACCGGTCCTCAACCTGGAACATACTAGTCCAATACATTCATCATATTAAAAGGTTTATATATAACATAATCATTCGTATTAAAACTATAATATAGAATGTAATGACATTATCCATAAACCATGAATGTTATAAAAATAACACATCCACAATCAAACATATCACAAAACATTCAATATAATATGGAATATTTTTATCATAACAATTCAACTTCAAACAAGTTTAAAATCCATTAAAGTATGTTGACATAGATGAAACTGATCAGTAAAATGAATTGATAGAAATACCCCTTTTTCATGATATCATTTAGAATTCTTAAAAATTATAAAGGTAGTCATTTAAAATGAATTTTTGAATCAAAGTGTCCCATACCTATTTGAAACATTTTTTTAAAATGAGTTATCATTTCAAAAACATGTCCATATAAATAAATCCTTAATTTTTTTTGAAAACGTGGACATTAATGAGAATGATTTAAAAGAATAATTATTTAAAAAAAATTAAATTTTTGTTTTATAAAAAATTTCCCTTATTGTGCTCTATTTTAATACTCTTTCATGAAACATGGACATGGATAATAAATATGTCCCAGTAGATACTTACGTAAAAACAACCTCGGATAATATTGAGATTGTGAAATTAACCCTTACCAAATTGATAACATATGAAACATACACCACATGAAATAAGTATAATAAAATGAATATTTAAATACACATAAATTAATGTTTGTTACACAAAGAATACAATTATGGTCAGTTAATACACCACACAAAAGTTAATAGTGGCTATATAGCATGAATCTCATGAGAATAAGAAATGAGATGAAAACCCCTTACCTTGAACATTCCTTTGGTCGATGGTACGTTTAACCTCTTGTATAATGACCATTGTATGTTATTATATTATACCATAACCATATTCATATTCATAATATTATAAATTAGTCAGTTATGACTTTATACTACACATTAAATAATGATCTTCATGTTAAATTAACATTTCGGGTAATAATTTCTATCTTTCCCTTACGTATTATAACTTGTTATTCTTGACCGTATCATTTAGATCATGTTTTAAATAATTCCAAAATAAAATCCTTGATTTGTATATCATATATATTTTTAAGATAAATATATATTACAGATAGATATATGAAATGTAAAACACCATTTTTGGACACGGTAGGCCGTACGTACGCATAAACTCTATGTCTATTTTCATATCGTATTGAACAGATGTAATTGAATAAGATATATGTAAGTTAATAAATAAATATAAATATATATATATATATATATACATATTATCATTATTATGTCAAAAATTACATACTTATTAGTAATATATATTTTTATAATCATCGATGAATGGTGAACATGGAAATGAATGTCATCGCGTCGTTGAGACGGTAATCCGTACGTATGCACGAGCGAAAATATCATTTCATTAAAGGTGTGGAATTGGATGGTATATTAGGTTAAAAGGTACATTAGAATGTTATTTTCCTTTATTATTTACATATTAATTAAAATTACATCGATTCAAATAACATAGTATTGAATAACAAATTACACCACAACGTGGAGACGATAAGCCTTACATACGCATGCATGGTGACATAATCATTCATAGGATGGATAGAATAATGAATATGATTATGACATAATTATAATAACATCACAGTATATATAAGGTACTCTATTTATTATTTTGGTATGGTAATAAAAATAAAAATAGTAAGTGGAAGAATAAAAGAACATGATAGAGGGTGGTGAAATCAATACCTCTTCTTTGGGTTCTTCCTTTTGATTTGATCAAAAGGGCTCTTTAGGTTGAATTTATAAGAAACGTAAGGCCTCTAGGATAAAGATACGATAGTTGGGAGGATTTTTGGGCATTTTTTGGATGATAAAAATGGCTTGGGAGTTGTGAATTGGAGATAAGGGGAAGTCCCCTTTTGTAAGAGGGGTGAAGGGAACCGTAGGAAAAACATAAAATATTATTTTATAATAAATTTATTTTCGGTTTATAATGCCCCAAAAAAGAATTATTTAAAGTCTAATGTATGTATGGGTATAAAAACACCCAAAAAATAGGTTTTAGAATGGTTTGGATCACTATATTAACCTTATCTTTTAGATTTAACTCTTAGTTAAATAGTTTGACATTTACCATGTCTCTTTTTATTTTTATATTATATAGTCTATAAACATAATATAAACTACCAAGAGAAATACAAGTGGTTAATTAATGACATATATAATAGTATTTAATCCCTTTTTCTGAACCTTGTATTTTTAGGAATAGAATACCAATTAATAATATAATATTTAATTTAAATACTATTTTATGTCAATTTTGACACTATTTGTTATTTTGTTTTTTCTAAATTCATAACAGCATTATTAATTCTAAAAAAATCATTTACTAG
The DNA here is from genome assembly GCA_963277665.1 of Viscum album. NCBI lineage: Eukaryota > Viridiplantae > Streptophyta > Magnoliopsida > Santalales > Viscaceae > Viscum > Viscum album. Next base: position 549,669,439 of record OY728156.1, read on the forward strand.
ACCATAATATGTAATATTGACCTATAAAATTAGTTTAATACATATGAATTCTCAAATTACATTTATTTTAATATTTATAATATCAATTATTTTAATATTTCCTTAGTTAGGTAGTTACTGCATCATCATTGTGTTATAAGTAAATTTAATTATTGAATGTCTAAAAATTATAAATAAAATACCATTATTTTAAAAAATAGTTTTATATTTCTAATGAATATTTATTGTCGAACTTATATTATGTGTAGCCCTATATTAGAAATGTTTTAGTTATTAAACTTTGAATTTAGCACTTTTAACTATTCTTTGAATAAAATAAAAATAAATGTCCTAATCTAATCCAAGTGGACCAAAAGGATCACATTTTTTCCTATGGTTTTTTGGGAGAATTAAACATTTCCAATAGAATTAGGACATGTGTTAGGGTAATAATAATATTATTTTTACCTTTAATTACCCTTTTTTCTTTTAACCGTGGTAAATAAAAGTCAAAAGGTACTATTTATAAAAATTATTTTTATCTTATTGAACCACATTTTTGTTACTGATATCAACTTTGTCTCTCAGATATTTGAAAATCAATGTACAGAAGCGGTAAAATTAATTTTTATTCAAATATGAAAATGCTCCTAGGAGGTGGGTAAAAGACGGTAAAATTTCAATAAAATTTTTATATATCTAAACATGTTATAAAATGGCTCCAAAGAATTAAATTGAACATATATAGGTATTATGTATCTACATTTACCAAAAATAAATTTAAATTATATAAATAATTATTTAAATGAAAATCTGTTTTATCCAACAACATAGTGTTTTTCACTATTAATTAAAAATTTAATGTTTTCAAAAACATACCAAAAATTTACCCTAAGATAATTTTGATATTACGAATTCAAAAATTAAGAATTTTTTACCTAATTCCAAACATAGAAATTTTATTTATTAATTTAAATTAATTCCTGTTGTCAAAACCGAAAAGCGTATTTTTAATAAATAATAACTATGAAAAGATTGACACTTGTTTATGTCCAGTTTCCATGTGAAATTATTTACAATGATAATAATTGGATTAAATGGTAAAAATATAATATATTTATACTTATTAACCATTAAAATGTATAATTTAACATTATAAATTATTTTTATTAAAATATTTATTTTCAATTAAAATAAAGTATTTTTTACTATTCACCCAAATAGGAATGTTTATAGAAAAACACCAATAAATTATTGAAACTAAATTCTTACGCCACAATTCTACAAGAAGATATTTATTTTTTCATATTGAATATATAAAATTTTCAAATATTGGATTTAAGAAATGTTTTCCATTAAATGGCGACAAAATTGCATTTTTAGAAAAAAAGCTTTTTTATGTGAAAAAAATGATTTTGATCTTAAATTATATCTAAAAAACTAATTATATGGATTCTAAAATTATAAGGATTATATAATGTTCAGAATTCTGTTATTACTATTCATAACCACTTTTGAATATCTTGTTTATTACGTCATAGTGCGCTGGAATTCGGTGTTGCATGTAGTGCAAGTTATTGAATCAATTTAAAGAAATAACAGAATATGAAATCATGGGGTGATAAATCTATAGTCTCTCATAGTCACTCCCCCAATTCTTCATTGTGTAAGGGAGGCCCATCCTGGGGACACTGACAGAGAAAAACGACATGCTCATATACCCACAGGACATGCACCTGATTGATTTTTTGAAGGTGGGGAGCACGTCATCCTCTTCAGAGGGTGTAACATGGTACTTGTGTCACTTCAAAAGAATGTGTTGAGGGATTTCCATACATTACCTCTAGCAGTATTTCTAGAAGTGGCGAAGATGTACCAGGACCTCTGACGATAACACTGGTGGTCGAGAATGAAGAATCCAGTTGCAGAATTAGTTTCTGGGTGCCTCACTTGTCAAAAAGTGAAGGCATAGCATTAGGTACTAGTAGGCTTGGTTGAACATTTAGAGGTCCCAGAGTGGAAGTGGGATGTGATATTCATGTACTTCATGAATGGACTTCCACGTACATCCAGGGGACATTACTCGATTAGGGTGATCGTCGACTGACTCACCATGTCAGCCCACATCTTATAGATCTGTGAGCAGAGTTCAGCAGAAAGCTTGGGATGCCTCTATGTGTAGAAGATTGTACGACTACATTAAGTACCTTTGATGATTGTCTCCGATGGTGACACACTTTTTACATCCTGGATATGGGAGGGGTTACAAGAGGATTTTTGGGACGCACCTTCATTTGAGCACTGCCTTCCATCATAAGACGGATGGTCAAACTAAGCAGACCATTCAGACCCTCAAGGAAATGCAGCGTGCTTGTGTCCTCGACTTCTGTCACAGTTGGGAGGATCATAGACCATTGTTGGAATTTTCATACAACAAAATCTATCACTCCACTATAGGGATGGAATACTTTGAGGCATTATACAGGTGACCTTGGAGATCAACCTTATGATGGATTAATCCAGGGGAGTCAGCACTAGTGAGACCAGAGATGGTACGGGCTACCACAGAGAAGGTGCATGTACTAGTACAAATATGACTTTTGGTGGAAGCCAAAAGATGTCGCTAAAGGTCCATAGCGGCCACCTATCATCCGCCAAATGGTGACCTCTTTTGGACCGTCACTGTTGCTATCAGTGACCCCCATTTGGCGGCCGATGAAGGCCAGTAGTTATGACCAACAGCTGCCGCCAAACGACGGCCGATTTAATTGACCTGAACACAGGCTACAGTGGCCGCCAAATTGTGGCCGCTCTGGCATTTAATTTTTTTAAAAAAAAATATATAAAAAATACTATGAATACGACATAAATCTCATCGTCATTTTCCATTCTCCAAAAAACTCCTCAAATATAACTACATACAAAAATTTAATAGTAAAATTAGTACCAAATAAATCCTATAAACAAATAATTGAAACAAATTAACATATTTCAATTCAAACATACTATAGCAGATCGAAAGTATACGATTATAAAAATATATTAATTATTTCGATTATCATTTTAAAAATATGAAATCGTTAATTATATGGTTCTAATTACAGTGTTCCCCCTCTGATTTCAGGTAAATCTGATGTCGTACGCTCTGAATTTGACAGTTTGAGGCCCGTTTTGGCCATTTATGGCACCAGAATTGCGTTCTCGGTCACCGCAGGCACAAGACACATCTGATTGGAGTACCGTCTGCCCAACCACTTCACAATTCACTCACCTATTGTTTTTGTCTTATTTCAGGCCAATCCGACGTCGTTTGGCCGGTTTGGACCACCACACGTGCCTTTCGGAAGAGCATCCAACACTCAAAAAGCTCATATTGAGATGTTGCGTGCAAACCGCACGTCTGATTGATGTGAAGTATTCTCGTACACATCAATAATAATAATTATAGTGTTCCCCTCTGATTTCAGTTCAATCTGATGTCGTACGCTCCGAATTTGACAGTTTGAGGCTCGTTTTGGCCGTTTATGGCACCAGAAGTGCATTCTCGGTCACCGCGGGCACACGACACCTCTGATTGTCATGCCATCTTCCCAACCAATTCAAAAAACACTCAACCGTTGTTTTTGTCCTATTTCAGGCCAATCCGATGTCGTTTGGCCTGTTTGGACCACCCCACACACCTTTCAGAAGCGCGCCCAACATTTAAAAACCGTATATTGAGCTGTTGCATGAAAACCACATATCCGATTGACGTTCAATCTCCTCTTACACGTCAAGAATAATAATTATAGTGTCCCCCTATTATTTCAGGTCAATATGATGTCGTACGCTCTGAATTTGACTGTTTGAGGCCCGTTTTGCCCGTTTACGGCACCAGAAGTGCGTTATCAGTCACTGCGGGCACACGACACCTCCGATTGGAGTGTCGTCTACCCGACCAATTCTCAATTCACTCACCCATTGTTGTCGTCCGATTTGAGGAAAATCCAATGTCGTTCTCCCGGTTTCGACCACCCCACTCACCTTTCGGAAGCGTGCCCAACACTTAAAAAGAGCATATTGAGCTGTTGCGCGCAAACCGAATGTCCGATTGATGTGCTGTCCACTCTTACACGTCAAGAATAATAAATACGGTGTTACCTTTTTGATTTCAGGTCAATCCGATGTCGTACACTCTGAATTTGATAGTTTGAGGCCCGTTTTGGCCGTTTTGGCACCAGAAGTGCGTTCTCAGTAATCGTAGGCACCCAACACCTCCGATTGGCGTGCCGTCTGCCCGACCAATTCACCATTCACTCACCCATTGTTTTCGTTTGATTTTAGGAAAATCCAACGTCGTTCGGCTGGTTTGGACCACCCCACGCACCTTTTGGAAGCACGACCAACACTTAAAATGTTCATATTGTGTCGTTGCAGGCAAACCGCACATCCTATTGATGTGAATTCTCCTCTTACATGTCAAGAATAATAATTACAGTGTTCCCCTTTGATTTCAGGTCAATCCGATGTCGTACACTCTGAATTTCATAGTTTGAGGCCCGTTCTGGCCGTTTATGGAACCAGAAGTGCGATCTCGGTCATCGCGGGCACACGACACCTCTGATTGGCCTGCCGTCTGCCCGACCACTTCAAAATTCACTCACACATCATTTTCGTCCGATTTCAGGTCAATCCGAAGTCGTTCAACCAGTTTGGACCACCCCACGCGCGTTTCGGAAGCACGCCCAACACTTAAAAAGCGCATATTGAGCTGTCTGCCCAACCACTTCATAAATAATCTGTTAAATATATATTAAATGATGTATCACATTATTTTTAACCATAATTATCCAATTTAGCCTTACTGATTTGACAAATATATATTAAAATTACAATTCATAATGAAAATATTATTACTAAAATATTTAAAAAATTTATAAATTATTGCTATATATATGGAGTTTATTTTATTAAATTCAATCCCTATAAGTATGAGGATGTAATTTTGAAATAAACTCTAAAAATAGGATAAAAAATTTGTTTCTATATAAAATGAAATTATAAGTACAAAACATATTTTCATTTAAAAAATAATTATACATTCATTTTAAATGAAACTAATTGGGTTATTTTTAGTCAATGGTAAGTAATGAGGTTTTTAATTTAATTTTAAAAAATACAAAACATTTTAATTACTTCAATTGAAAAGACCAATTTATATGAAATCAATATTTTTTATTGTTGAATAAACATTATACATATATGAAAATTTACAACATTTTATTGTACAATAGTTTTGATATGATAATTTATAATATTAAACCCTTTTTATAAATTAAAACATATAAAAGAATAAAAAATAGATGATAATATTTACTCATTAAAAAATAAACAAAATTAATAAAAACTAATTTTTTAAGCTTAAATTGACGACACTGAAATATGGAAGTTTATTTCCATAGAATTAATTAATAAATTTATAATCAATATGACCATTTTCCATTATATATATATATTATAATTTTGTTACTCAAATTCATACATTTCTATTGAACACTAATTTATAACTGTTATATTAAAATAAAATTATTTTTATAGTATATCATAATTCTCTTAATGATCAGTGTCACATACTAAGAGGTATGTCGAGATTATTATCATTTTAAGCTAAATTTTCATGGTTTAAATTACCCCTTAAATAGATTTAATATGTTTAATTATATGATGGAAATAAAAATTTTGATAATTAAAAATAACTTCTTTAAAAACAAAATTATACAATTCTATAAAAAAATGTCCATTTAAAAACATAACTGGTAAAATGAATGGATACAAAAAATAAAACATAACCAGGTTCCCAAATAAGAATATCATTATTGAGAAATTAAAATATGGGCATTGAGGTGAAAAATAAATTTAGAGGTTTAATAGATATTGATATAGAACATGGTTATGATAATGTCAATGAACACAAATCACAAATTATTTAGGTGTTAACAAAAAAATCAGTTCATTAGAATAACAGTTAAATTGGTAAATTTTTCATTTTAATATAATTTTACAATAGTTAAGGTATTATTTTAATATAAAATATGATGAAAATTACATACATTATTTCTTCTAACCTATAAATATTTGTTTCATCCACTGGTTGTGTATTTTAAATAATTTCTATTGCATTTCTTCCCATAATTCAATAATGAATGACAAAAATTAATTTATAATATCTAATGTGTTAATATAATTTTTTATAGATTAGATAGTCTATTAAATAATTAAAATATATTTGTTATTACTCTATCTAAGTACCAATACAAAAAATGGTTATTATATTTTTGGATAACTAATATAAATAAACCCTCATTTGAATGATTATACTCAATAATGTAAATAATTATACACAATGATCTTTTTATATCATTAAATAGATAAATAAATTCTTAAAATCAATTCATAATTATTTACAAGTATTCCAGCCCAAAATAATACAACAAAAGTCACAAAATTTAAAATATCAATTGAAATTAAATTCACATTCAATATAATGTTGATATTAGTATAACATATGAAACACCTGAATAATAATGTCATATATTCTCATAAATAATATTAGTAACCTAAATCAATATAAAACCTCAATGATGAAATTATTTCTTCATAAAATTTATGTTATCCTTATACCATAAATAAAACCATAGACTTTCAAATATATTCCAAAAATCCAAAAATACAATAAATATTATTTTATAAAATATAAATAAAATTTTCATTATATAAATAATCTTTTTCAAATAATCTAATGCAATTCAACTTAAGATATCAATTTTAATGATCTATTTATCCACTTAAACATTGTTATCTCAACATTAAGGACATATTAAGGGTTTCATATCCCACAATCATGTTATTTTAAAAAATAGCATCTTAAGAAAAAATAAAATTTCTATTTAATCAGTATCATTCAACATATGTGTAAAAATCATTAAAAAACTAATGTAGAACAATCCATAGAAGTTTCATTATTCTTATATTGAGAATTTTATTTATATAAAACTTCTAGAAAATAATTTTGTAATATCATTACATAAACACATCAATAATTCCATCTAAAAAATTAGCATTACATATTCAATTATTTAGTCTATGACATAACCATTGGATTAGGGAATTGACTCAAATAATTCATATATTCTCAGAATAGAATACATTGAACAGTAAATATTACCTTAAAATAAAATTTATTTTCCCCCATTGGAATATTCAATTTTTCACCATATATTGTTCCTTGATACCCTTTTAGAAAACATATAAAACATCTTATCATTCCATTTTTACATTTTCGTATGTAGTATTTCCGACATTCTCAACAATTGTTAAGATGAATAATATTTCTTTTACAGTATTCATAAAACATTATTTTTCTCTTATTATGTGTAGTATGAAACTCACCCATGATGAGTTTTTTAACTATATAATGAGATAGTATATTCAGAGTAATAAAATGATTTCACATTTCATCTCATATTTCATTTGGAATACCAAGAGTAAAATAATTCCCCAATCCATCACATTATTGGTTTAAATATTTCATTGCATTTTGAGTCATTGATTACCAAAGAAACATAGTTTCTAAAATATTAATTATGTTGAGAAAATATATTATCATGAGAAATAATTCATTGGATGTGAAAATCATTACACTTTATTCTACACCTATAATACCATACGTTTATGCAATGTTATACATCATCGTTATCAAGTCAAATTCATCATAATAGTTTATAATAAAATATAAATCAACCTAATAATATATCTATAGAGTTTGTATCATGGAGTATAGTCTTAGACAAACTCATCATGTATCATTGATGATCTTGTAAATACCATGTCTTCAATATTCAGTGTTATTTAACCAACATTCATCTAAAACACAATAATGTAAAATTATACTATCCAGAATGTGAATTATTTCCAAGGAAATCCATATTCCATTCATTAACCTAAAAAACGATATTCTTTTATATGTATTCCTATGATATGGGTGCTCACTAAAGATTACTTAGACTAGTTTCTAAAAATAACTGATCTTTTCTATGATAGAATCTATAAGAACCTAAACATTACAAACATAATTCCAATATCTTATTATAATAATATTTTCAATATTTAATTATGATAAACACATGAACTATAATGTTTTAATGTTTTTGGAAACATGGATAATGAATTTTAAAAATAAAAGTCTATATCAAGTTCTACTATGTTCGTCAAATCTTGTACCCTTTTTAGGCATGACATACATAAAACAAGTACTCATATCACAGGGAATAGAAAACACGGGGAAGTGTGATATTTGGTTCCCAGTAACAGTAAACAAGGTAGATATAATTCAGTGAACATTTTTTGGAATATCATGATAATAATTATCTAGGAACAGGATCATAATAATATAAAATCATACCAAAATTCATAGGTTATAATCATTATTTTCTTCATAAGTCATGGATGTATGTACGACATAAATACTAAGATAAGAATAAATAATGTTCCCTAAGAACAAATCATAAGAACATGATCATGTCCAAAAATAGATTTATAAATTTTGAAAGTGATGTAATATTATAAATAATATATCATGGATCATTTTAAATTACATTTTTTTATTATAGTACATAAAATTAATATAAAAAACTACTTATTTAATTTTGATATTCTGTTATGAGTAACATTCACCATGTTAACTCCATTATCATAAAACAATTCTTTTGAAGGATACGTAATTATAGGAATTTCTATCCCATTATCATAATCTATTCACGTATATATTAAATGATAATAAAAAATTCGTCACATAATTTTATAATAACCATGGAAAAAATAAATGGTTTTCATAAACATCCAATCATAATAACACTAAAAGAATTTATCAAGTCATAATTGACCCATAGAAATAAATCCTGATTCATGTCGATTCATTTATAATCATAAACCATCTACATAAAAACTATATGTTTTATCATTTGAATATGTCCCCAGCGGATCATAATTAACATTTAAGGATATTTACTTATATGAAAAATTATTTCAAAGGAACGTTTATAAAGTTTATTTGTAAACATGGAAAGTATATTTTTCTTTCAATATCATTAAAACTGAAAATTTCGAAACATTGAAAAAATATATTTTGTTTTAATGTAATAATGGATACTTTTAATGGAATAATCAATGAATATAATGGTCATTATTATAGGAAAATCAAATTAATTATAGTTTGTTTTATAAATATATTCTTTTCACACATTTTAAAAAAGTCAAAAAGTGACTCACTATAAAATTTTAAAAAAACCCCTTAATTTTTTGAAAAGTAAAAACATTTGATAATGACTCGAAGAAATAATTTTATTGTTAGAAAATATATTATAAATATTTTTTATAAAATATGTACATGAAAGAAAAAAAATCTTAACCAATGGTAAATAATGACCATTTTTCAAAAAAACATTCTTTTGGTTGTCTCAAATTAAAATAGAGATAAATATGATTTAAAAACATGAAAAATTATGAATTATAAAGAGTATATAAAAATAAATTTAATTTTATAAGAGTGAAAGAAAACTATTATTTCCAAAGAAAATTTAAAAACAAACGATCCCAATTAATTGTGAGATATTAAAATTTACCCATACCACAATGGTAGAACTTGAATGATATGCTTCAGTAATGAATAAATTAAACTGAAACATTAATTATCATTACCAAAAGTAGATTCATTATATAATATTTACAACGTTAATAATTTTATCATTAAAAAATTATTGGTGTGTAACATAACATATGTCCCAAATATGATGAATTGAGATGATAAATACTAATAACAATTGTACCATTTAAATAAAAATACCTAGAATGAAATAATAAAAATAATTTCATTAAAACCATGAATTAGGAATTATACAATAATAAAAAATGTCAAATATGTTGAATACACACCTTATATAAAATATTTGTATACTATAAAATGTGTCCCAACTGAAAAATATCAAGAAGAATAACCCATACTAATTTAGTGATATCTTAATCAAAACATCATGAAAGAGATAATAATTTATGGTTTTATTAAATACATTTATTTTTTATTCAAATAATCCAAAAATAAATTCTTTGGTAGTATGTACACCATATAAAATGAAAATGTTGTAAATATAGTATATGTTACCCAAAAAACAATGATGTGTGAAATTATATAAAGATATATGTATTCCATAAAAAGTTCTATAGCTTCCCATTTAATAAATTTAATTTTATTATAATTCAATAATTTAACCACATTCATATTTATAAAGATATACATTATCTAAATGTAACATTTCAAAATACTTGAATTAAAAATTCATTATTAAAATTGTAGTTTCCTAGTGGTAATGGTTTCATTTGTCAAATAGGATTTTGTTTAATAGTTCCAATACTTTTAATTTTATCATAAATAAACTATATAAATTTTTTAATAATTTCGGGAGTATATTATGTTTTCATTATAAATACATTAATAATTTTTAATATAAACTGGTGATAAAAAATTAATTTTATTGCTTTATAGAGATGAAAGTTTTTACATACACATGATTGACGATTCTATTTTTTCATGGATATAGGGATAGAATTGTATATATAAATTAAAATTTAGAGAACTGCAAAAATACCACTAATATAATATTTTTATTTTAAACAAATTATTATAAATATCCATATGTGGTGTTGATATAAAACGAATCACATCTCTTCATGGAAGTGGTAGTACATGTAAAGACCCTAAATTTCTATGGAAATTTTTTCATAAATACATGGGGATTTTATGAGTCTGCGGTTTCTAACGGTACTTGATTCTGAGGCCCGGTGTGCCCGGAATCAATATCTAAAGTTTTGTTCGGGTTCATTTAGTAAACATACGTACGTGATTTTATAACTTTTGAACCGATTCTCGGAATTAAAATCTGAGGGCATCGTTGAACTCGTTGAGTCGGTGATTGCTTAGTGGGACCTTCACCGCAGTTGCATTCTGATGAGATTGGAAGATTGTTTTGGGGGGTTTATAAATAAATTGATTAAAATAATGTATTAACATTATTTTATTTGGTTTCTTATAACCTCCAAGGGGGGGTTGGAGGTGGGGGTCCCTACACCTTAACCTCCCATTTGAGGTTATGGTGGTCGGGCCCACCAGAGTATAACCTCCCTTTGGAGGATATTAATAGGTAATTCCCACACGAGCTACAAACCCCCTAAACCCCCCAAACATCCCTTGAGTTAATGAAGCCAACCCTCTCTTCATTAATTGAGGATCCTCTCCACATTAACTCATAAGTGTGCCAAACCACAAAATTAATTAATGGCATTAATTAATTAATTTGAAATGGTTTGAATTTTTTATGCCAATAAATTAATAAGATGTCTTGTTTTATTATTTTGTGGGTGGCATAATATCTTGGTGGAGCCTTCGAAGATTTGAGAGAATATCCTCTCAATGAAGAACATGATGAACCATCACCATCTTCTTCCTTCTTCAACCGGGGAAAGAAATGGAAGTGACGCCCACGAAGAACGCTGACGTCATCTTTGACTTCTTCACCTTCGAACGCTCATCCGCCTACAACGAGTGCCCCATTTGTTTGCTCTGACGTCAATGGAAAGATGCCGCCTTCCTGCGACTCCGTTAACAATTACCAAAAATTGAGGTAGAGAGATTTGTGTTATTTTATATATGATTATAATCCTCATTCTTCATTGATCAATGTTATGGTATGAGATTCACCAATTTCTATCACCGTAACGAGGAGGGCCCGTGCCACATGAACATGGTCCGACCCACCCCTTTTTGTTCTTGTTCGGGGTCTACGGTGGTGGCGCAACGACACCACCATAAGATAGGACTGCGGTGTAGCATCTGAGGTTAGAAACGACATGGATGCGAGAGTAACTGGCGGTGCAAGGGTGACCGGGTCAACAAAGGGGCGCGGAGCCATCGCGCCGAGCAAAGAAAAGGGTCGCGGCCAGGCAGGCCACGACGCTGCTGGAGTGGCTTAGTGTTGTCGCAATGCACTGGAGGAAGGGGGTTGGGGCAATGCGGGCTGCTACAGATGAAGACGGTGCGGCACCGTTGCGCCGTGCCAGAGAAGACCCGCTACCAATGGTCGTGGCGGACCGAGGAGGGCGGCTGGTTGAGCCGGCCCCCAGCGGGCACTCCACAGGCGGGACCCCTCTGATCCCGCAAATACTGGGATGGCACCATGCACCAGTCATTATAGAGAGACAGGGGGGTGACCACCCCCCCCCCCCACAATGGCCCCCACTGGCTTCCGCTAGTGGTCCTCTTCCAAGCCACGCAGGCCGACCAGCTGGGCCGCCTCGGACAGGGCTGCCACGGGCCGAGCCACCACGGGTCGGGATGCCAAGGGCCGGGCCGCCATGGGTCGGGCTTCCTCATGCCGGTCCGCCGTCGGGCCGGGCCGCGCATTCTGTCTGGGCCACTCACATGGGATGGGCCAACCCTTCGGGCCGGGTCGGTCCGACTGAGTCAGACCAGACCCGGACCTGCTATGGCCTGTTTACACCTTTTCACCCATATCTTGGGCTACGGGTGTCTGATCGAAGAACCGTCAATGGTGATGAATGGCTTAGAGTGAGACTGTTATTTTTAAATACCTCAATTGAGGATTGGAAAAAGTTGGGGTATAGTAGGGTTTATTTGAACCTAAAAACTAACCGAGCCCCCGGAACAAAAATGCCAATAACCAACACACCGAGCGCCCGAATGATGAGATGTCTATTGCTTTGACATCCCATTGATGAGACATACCTTTGAGATACTTCTACATGAGACTTCACGATTTTTGGGTTTTTTCTTAGTATCTCAGGGAGCGGATCCTTCCAGTGACGAGCAGACAGAGTGTGGCGACGTTGTAGTTGACAGATCTGATGACTAAATGACTTATTCGACTAGCCTAGTGGGGAGTGTCTGGTAGTTGGCGCCATACCCATGGTGGAGGAACGCCTGATATTTGGCAAAAGACCCATGGTACTCGATAGGAGGACTACCTCTGCAGGCTATTATGGGGAGCGCCTAGTAGTTGGCGGACGACCCACATCAGAAGAGTGCCTGGTATTTGGCATCAGACTCGCGGTACTCGACAGGAGAAGTACCTTAACAGTACAAGGTTAGTGAGAAGCCCCTCTGTGTCATGACAGGCCCACTGTTCTCGATAGAGGAGGAGTTCTTCAGTAGCCATGGTTTCGATAATGAAAATCCTGGTTTGAGCTAAGTCAATGACTTTTGTGTTTTATCATGATTGAGATGGGTTACTAGATAACTTAGGTATATGTATGGGTATATACTAAGTAATTATTATCCATTTTTTCATACTTGTATTTTATCCTTGTTGGATTTTTTGAGACTTTGAGGGTCTCGGGGTCCCTACTAATTATCTTTATACTCACCCTTGCACATGGTATGCCCGCACCTCATTGTATTGGATGCAGATGACGGGCTGCGCTGAACGTGGTAGAATGTACGAGGACTGGACGGTACCTGGAGGTGGACATCACGACGAGTCGGTACCCGGCGGAGACAGATAGATGTGGAGCACTGAGGATGGAATCTGTACCTACCCTTCAGGTAGGATCTATGGTGGACGATCAAAGATTAGCTACACACCTTCCAACTGTTTGTCTTTTTAGTTGTACATTTTTGTCCATTCCTTGTACTTTATTGTTGAGATTGTATTTTCGGCCCCTTTTTCTTTCCAGCACATCTTTTGTAAATATTTTTACATAGTGCATTACTTCCAGTTGCGTACTCTTTTGTGTGTGTTTACAATTTATAAATTCAATTTCTTCCCAGTTTAGGTATTTACGATTTTGGTGATAGTTTCCATCCCCTTGCCTATGGATGGCGGGCTAGGGGTAGTCACAGCACGAGCCCTGAGGAGTGGTTGTGACAAATTGGAATCAAAGGAGTAGTTTCTACTGTTGAACAATGGACTCTGATATTTCTTTTTTGTCAAGAAATAGTATTAAGGGTACCGAGTGTGGTTTTTATTTCAGGGAGTCCAGTGTTGGTGCGGTGGCCGACGTATCTGTACACCAGGACCCTGACTTCTGATTTCTGACCCAGTGCATGAAAACATTGATTGCGTGTTTGTTTCAAAAGTTTCTTGTTAAGTCATCTCAACCAGGTTATCTAAATAGGTATAATGATTTGACCATGTATCATTTGTTCCTTTCAGGATGCCTCCCTGCGGATGACCAGTTAGATCCCTGAGAGTCCTATGCTCTTACAGCCCACCAAGTGATGAGGCCTCGGTGCAGGGCCCCTTTCTAGTTGAGGCACTAGTTGAGGCACCACTGGTACCACCGGCCATTGGGCCACCGATGCCATCAGCCCTATAAGCAGACGATGTATGCCTCTTGAGCGTGTTTCATGAGTTCCAGTGCCAGAGCCCACCCAGGTTCTTGGGAGAGACGGACCCACAGGTGGATGAGGATTGTCTAGAGGTTATGGTGAGAGTTTTCAGGCTAGTAGGGACACAATCAGACTACATAGTGATCCTTGATGTCAGTCTCCTTTAGGTAGTAGTATGCATATGGTGGAGCCTAATTCTTCAGTTCCATGACGAGGTGAATTAAATCTGGACAGACTTTAAGATCCTATTCCGTACGGAGTTTGTTCCATCCACCCTTCGAGCGGTGCGCATACAGGTGATGCTTCATCTACTGCAGGGTAGCATGATAGTAGCACAGTACTCAACGAGGTTCCCCAAGCTCTCGTGCTACTCCATGGATATGGTACGAGACCCATTATCTAAGGCCCAAACCATCGAGTAGGGGCTCAGGTGAGAGATCAGATCCTCGATGATCTCCTTCAGCATTCCAATTCAGGCGAGAGTGTTGGAGCGAGCCCTCCTAGTGGAGAGTTTCCTTGCTGAGCAGTCTCTAGCAGCGAGACCCACTACTAGTCGACTTTCTGTGGAGTCTTCTGTAGCTATTAGTAGACAGTTTTCAACGAGGTCCAAGAGGACCAGACCTACATATGGATGACAAAACGACTCATGATCAGTTGTGTGGGACACCCAGAGTGGAAACAGGGAAAGTCATGCCAGGAGAGGGAAGTGTTACTCATGTTGTCGGCTTGGTCACATGGCACGTGACTGTCCGAACCGTCATACAGACGATCAGCTGTGGGTTGAGGGACCTAACAGATAGAGGCAGATATTTGATCAAGGTGGTCCACTCGGCGCAGGCGGATGTGGCAGAGTAGCTGGTCGAGCAGTTGCAAACGGTTGACGTTACGAGGTGATATCGACACCACCCATAGAGCCACCACCCCAACCATAGGGATCTAGTGGATAGGTGAGAGCTCAGCTTTAGGCAGCTGAAGCATATAACTATGATGCTCCGTATATGATTCGAGGTACAATTTGTGTCTACTCCACCTTAGCTATAGTTTTTATAGACACAGGTTCCATTCACTCTTTCATAGCCACTTCCCTTGTTTGGAGATTGGAGATTTCAATAGAGCTATTTCCTCGATCCTTACGGCTAGAGACTCCTACGGGAGAAAACTCGATAATTACGCACTGGTGCCGGTAGTGTGAGTTTACTCTAGGAGGCAAGTGCTTCGGCTAGGATCTTCTTGTAGCGCTGTCGAGGCCTTATGACATCAGTTTGGGTATGGATTGGTTATCTACAGTCTATTCTCAGATCGACTATATTATGTGAAAAGTGCAGTGTGTCCACACGGATGGGGCCATGACCACTTTCACTAGTAATAGGGGAGTCTTTACAGTGCAGAATGAACTCACTCAGAGGATGGAGTAGCCGATCACTCACCAGTTGGATTACCTTACTCTCATAGCATTTGATATGAAGAGTCCAACTAATCATGTAGTAGTGGACCAGTACACGGGTTTTTCCCCTGAAGATGTTCCAGGAAGACCTCCTCACAATGATGCGGACTTCTATATTGACCTGTACCCACGGATAGAAACGATATCTACCATATCATATCAGATGGCTACCACTATGCTTTGCGAGCTTTGGGTACATCTAGAGGACATGCAGGGGAAGGGATTCATCCGGCCCAGTGTTTCTCACTGGGCAGCCCCGATTCTGTTGGCCAAGAAAACGAATGGGAGCTTGAGGCTCTGTGTTGACAACCATTGCCTGAACCAGGTGACCGTAATGAAGAAGTACCAACATTCAAGGATAGATGATCTCTTTGATATGTTCAAGGGATCTCGATGGTTCTCGAAGATAGACCATAGATCAGGCTATCACCAGCTCATAGTTCGAGACGAGGATGTGCAGAAGATGGCCATCAGGTTTTGGTACGACCATTAAAAGTTATTGGTTATGACCTTTGGCATAAATAATGCTCCATTAGTGTTCATGAGTCTCATGAATAGGATATTCTAGCCTTACCTCGATCGCTTTGTTGTATTCTTCATCGACGACATACTGATCTACTCGAGTACTAAGGAGGATCATGCCTACAATTTAGAAGTGGTACTGGACACACTTAGAGAGCATTAGATTTATAGTAAGCTCTCGGAGTGCTAGTTTTTTATTCGAGAGGTTCACTTCTTGGTACACGTCATCTCAGAGGCCGGATTTGTAGTGGATATAATGATGATTGAGGCGTTACTTGCTTGGGAGCCACCCAAAAGTATGAAGGAGGTAGAAAGATTCCTAGGATTGGATGGATACTATCAGAGGTTTGTTCTAGAATTATCCAGAGTCGCATCACCACTATCATCCTTGACAAAGAAGGGGTAACCCTTCATGTGGTTAGAGATATGAGAGCAGTGTATTTAGGAGCTAAGGAAGAGGCTGACTAGCACCCCCCATCTTGAGGATTCTAGATGAAGGCGTAGGGTACGTAGTATACTATGACACATCAGGGACCTGACTCAGGTTTGTCATGATGTAGGAGTAAGTTGTGATCACGTATGGTTCTCAGCAGATGAGACAACATGAGAAGAACTACGCTAACAATGACCAGGAGTTAGCAGTAGTGGTCTTCACCTTGAAGATGTAGTGACACTATTTGATGGGCGAATGTATTACCATGTACTCTAATCACAATAATCGCAAGTATATCTTCTCTCAAAAGGACCTGAAGCAGAGACATCAACGTTGGCTTGAGTTCCTCCAAGACTATGATTTTGAGATAGTCTATACTCTTGGAAAGGGGAACATTGTTGTAGATGCGCTCAGTAGGAGGGCTGGTATTCAAATGCTAGGAGAGGTGACAGAGCTTCTGGATGCTTTACAGATATCCTTTGTGGATAGAGATGGGGAAGCCTTTCTACAATAAATCATAGTCACTCCTCCACTTCCTCAGCGAGTCGTGGAGGCACAACATGGAGGATTTGACTTTGAGACGCTACATACTCAGATATCCACAGGGCAGACACCTAATAGATTTTCTAAAGGTGGGGAGCACGTCATCCTCTTCAGAGGATGTACTATTGTACCGGTTTCAATTCAAGTGGAAGTGTTGAGGCAGTTCCACACTTCCCCTCTAGAGGTACATCCAAGAGTGGCGAATATGTATCGGGAGCTTCAATGACAACATTGGTGGCCAGGTATGAAGAAGGCAGTAGCAGAGTTTTTCTCACGGTGCATCACTTGTCAGCAAGTGAAGAAAGAGGACTAGGTACCAACATGATTTTTTTAATCATTAGATGTCCTAGAGTGGAAGTGGGTTGGGATATCTATAGACTTATTGATAGTTCTTCCACGTACATCCAGGAGTCACCACTCAATACAGGTTGTCGTTGACCGAATCAGCAATTCGGCCCACCTCTTACCGATCAGAGATCCAAGTTCAATAGAAAGCTTGAGACGCCTCTATGTGTATGAGATAGTGTGTTTAAATGGAGTAACTTCTTCTATTCTCTCTGACCATGATGCATGTATTACTTACTGGCTATGGAAGGGGGTTGCAGGAATCTTTTGGGAAGTAGCTTCGTCTAAGCACCACCTTTCATCCTCAGATAGATGGACAGATCGAGTGGACCATCCAGACCCTCAAGGACATGCTCCGAACATCTGTCCTAGTCTTTGGTCACAGCTGGGAGGATCACCTAACTTTGGTGGAGTTCTCCTACAACAGAAGGTATCACTCCACCATCGGTATGTCACCTTTTGAGTCTTTGTATTATCGACCATGTAGATCGCCATTGTGCTAGATAGACCCAGGGGAGTCAGGACTAGTGGGACCAGAGATGGTACATGATACCACAGAGAGGTTGTAGATCATCCAAGAGTGGATGAAGACTTCACAGAGTATAATAAAGTCATATGCTGAAAGGAGACGGAGGCCTCTGGAGTTCGAGGATGGTAACCACGTCTTCCTACAGGTTTCACCACAATAAGGTCTGTCGAGATTTGGCTGAGGTGGCAAGTTGTCCCTGAGATTCATCATACCTTTCCAGGTCCCCGGTAGAGTAGCGAGGTGGATTACCACATAGATCTTCCACCACAGTTGCACTAGGTGCACGACGTCTTCCACGTATCTTAGCTGAGGAGATATGTGTATGAAAAATCTCACATCTTCGATTACATGGAGTTGTATGTAGATGAGGGGGAGACATTCACAGAGGTTCCAGGGGAGATTGAGGATCGATAGGAGCGGGTCCGGTGTGGACGGTCGATACATCTGGTGCGCATTCACTGGCAACATGAGAACCTCCAGGAGAGCACATGGGAGCGGGAGGCTCAGATGCGTGCTCAGTACCCCCATTTGTTCCCTTAGTGTGAGTTATAGTTTACGGTGATGTAAAGCCCTGAGGTGTGGAGAGAGTAAAGACCTAAAATTTCTATGGAATTTTTTTTCTTAATTACATGGGGATTTTATGAGACCACAGTTTCTTATGGCGCTTGTTTCCGAGGCCCGGTGTGCCCAGAATATATTTCTGAAGTTTTGTTTGGGTACCTTTATTAAACGTATGTATGGGATTTTATAACATTTGAACCAGTGCTCGGAACTGAAATTGGATTGCACCGTTGAACTCGTAGCGTCGATGATTTCTTAGTGAGACCATCACCGCAGTTGCGTTCCGATGAGATTGGAAGATAGTTTTGTGGGGGTTTAAATTAAATTGTACAAAATAAAATATAAACTATATTTTATTTGGGTGGTTAAAACCTCCAGGCGGAGGTTGGAGGTGGGGGGAACCACACCCAACCTCCCTTGGGAGGTTATGATAGTGGGTCCCACCTGAGTATAACCTCTCTAGGGAGGATATTAATATGTGGGGCCCACATGAGTTACTAACCCCCTAAACCCCCAAACTTCCCTTGAGTTAATGAAGCCAACCCTCTTTTCATTAATTGGCGAGCCTCTCCACCTTCCATAAAAAGTGTGACAACCCACAAAATTAATTAATGGCATTAATTAATTAATTTGAAATGGTTTGAATTCTTTGTGCCAAAAAATTAGCAAGATGTCTTGTTTTATTATTTTGTGTTTGGAATAATCTCTAGGTGGAGCCTTGGAATAATTGAGAGAATATCCTCTCAATGAAGAACATGAAGAATAGTCACCATCTTCTTCCTTCTTCAAAGAGGGTACGAAAGGGAAGCGACGCCCTCAAACAATGTCGACGTCATCTTCGACTTTGTCACCTTCAAACGCTCGTCCGCCAACAAAGTGTACCCCTTTCTTTCCCTCAGACATCAATGTAACAATGACACCTTCCCGCGACTCAGTCAACAATTACTGAAAAGTGAGGTAAGGTGATTTGTGTTATTTTATATATGAGTATAACCTCATTCTTCATCGATCATAGTAATGGTACGAGATTCTCAAATTTTTATCAATGTAACGTGGAGGGGTCGGGCCGCATGAACTTGGTTTGAACCTCCCCTTGTTTGTTCTTGTTCGATGATGATGGTGGTGGCACAATGATGCCACCAGAAGAGAGGACCCTGGTGGAGCATCGCCGACCGGAGACGGGTCGACCGCGAGAAGAAACAGTGGTGCAAGGGTCACTGGGTCTCCAAATGGGAATGGCACCGGTGCACCGTGAAAAGAACCGGGCAATGGCCAGGCGGGCTGTGGCGGTTTTGGATGGGTGTGATTCCATCCCACCACGTGGGAGGAAGGGGTCCACAACCATGTGGGCCACAGAAGATGAAAACCGTGTCGCCGCCGGAGGGCTCTTCAAAGGAGGGACCCCTCGGGTCCTGTGGATACCAGGCCGGCACCATGCGCCGGATGTTACAGGGAGATGGGGGGGGGGGAACTAACCACCCACCACAACCACCATTGGCTTTAGCTAGCTGTTCACCTCCCAACCACGTAGGCCACCCAGCCGGGCCGTCTCGGGCCAGGCCTCCATGGGCCGAGCCGCCACGGGCCAGGCCGCCACGTGCCGGGCAGCCTCGGGCTGGGCCGCCCTCGAGTCAGACTGCGCCTTCGGGCCAGGCCACCCACATGGGACAGGCCGCCCCCTCGGGCCAAGTCAGACCACCGGACCAGGTCGGGCTTGGTCGGTTCGACTGGGTCGGATAGGACCCGGACCCGCTATGGAATGTTTACACCTTTTCGCCCATAGCTTGGGCTACGGGTGCCTGATCTATGAACAGTCTGTGGAAACAGAAATCTTAGAGAGAGAAAGTTATTTTGGAATAGCCCACTTGAGGATTCAGCACAGTTGGGGTATGGTCGGGTTGGATTGAACCTAAAAACAAACTGGGCCCATGGAACGAAAATGCCAATAACTAACAGATCGGGCGTCCGAATGACGCACCGTCTATTGCGTTGAGATCCCATTGACGTGATAGAACTGTGAGATACTTCTACGCGAGACATCATGATAATTGTGGTTTTTCACAGTATCTCGGGTAGCGGATCCTTCTATTGATGAGCAAAAAGAGTGTAGATACCTAGTAGCTAACAAACCTGACAACTACTAGACCGATTGGACAAGCCCAAGGGGGAGCTCTTGGTAGTTGGGGGCAGAACCATACCAGAGGAGCTCCTGGTAGTTGGAGGAAGACCCGCAGTACTCGATAAAAGGATTCCCTCTACATGATATTAGTCGGAGTGCCTAGTAGTTAGTGGATGACCCACAGCAGAAGAGCGTCTGGTAGTTGGTAGCAGACCAGCGGTACTCGACAGGAGAAGTAACTCAGTAGTCCAAGGTTAGTGAGAAGCGCCTTTGTGTCGCGACAATCCCACTATTCTCGATAGAGGAGGAGTTCTCCAGTAGTCATGGTTTAAATAATGAAAATCTTTTTTTGAACTGAGTCAATGACTTTTGTGTTTTCTTCATGATTGAGATGGGTTACTAGATAACTTAGTTATATGTATGGGCATATACAAAAGTAATGGTTATCCGTTGTTTCGTACTTGTAGTTTATCCTTGTTGGATTTTGTGAGAACTTCATGGTCTCAGGGTCTCTAATGATTATCTTTATACTCACCTCTGCACGGGTTATGCTTGCCCCTCATTGTGTTGGACGCATACTACAGACAGCACTGACTGAGGCAGAGTGTACGAGGACTGGACAGTACCCAGAGATGGTCCTCATGACGAGTCGGAACCCGGAGGAGACGGACGGATGTGGAGCACTGAGGAGGCTATCAGTACCTAACCTTCAGGTAGGATCTCTGGTGGACAATCCAGGAGCTTCTAGACACCATCCATCTATTTGTCTTTTTATTTGTCCATTTTTGTCCTTTCCTTGTACTTTACTGTTGGGCTTGAATTTCCGGCCCCTTTTTCTTTCCAGCACATCTTTTGTAAATAGTTTTACTTAGTGTTTTACTTCCAGTTTCTTACTATATTGTGTGTGTTAAAACGTATGAAGGAAATGCCTTCCCAGCTTAGAGATTTATGCCTTTGGTGCTAGTCACCAGCCCGTGGCCAATGGAAGGTGAGTTTGGGGTAGTCAACGTACGGGCCCTCAGAACGGGTCGTGACAGTACACATATATGCATAATAGATACATTAAATTCTCATTTTATAGAATAAAGATTTGAAAAGATTATTAAATTAATATAATCAACTTTTATTATATGTAATACACTTTATTTATTATTTTTTAATTATTAGGCTACAATATAAGGTGGTTGAAGAGGAAGTAAAATGTAAATGTTTGGTTTAAATGATTTCGACCACCTTGAAGAACCTCTTTTTTGTCCCTCCTTAAAGACAATATGGATTTCCTTGTAGGTAGTCTAGAACCTACATAATGTATAAAAGGAAGGTATTAAGTGTTTTTTCTGGTATTGAATGACGTAAATGACTCAATAAATTTGAGGATGTGCATAGAGGTGGTTTTTTAATAAAAGAGTAGTGAAAAGAAAAATTGAAATATGTAAAGTATTAAATCAATATAAATTAATTTTCAACCTAATGTGGATATATATATATACATTTATATATAATCGAGGATAAAATTAATATTAATTCATTTTATCAAATAAAATTTATAAAACTCTAGTTGTCATTTTATTATTTATCTCTTATTTTTAACCCCCGAATACCCCTTTTGATGATTACTAAATTATCAATTTTTTACTCTTCAAAGGCCATGAATTTTTCTATTAAATGAAAAGTAACACATAACTATATTATAATATATTTTAGACCAAATACTAATAAATTTTCTAAGTTCAAAATGTTTATGTATTTTAATTCATTTAATAATGTAATCATTAAAGTATGATATCATAAAATTCATTGTGAAGAATAAATAAATTTTTAAAAAAATATTGAGTAATGTAATTAGAATTTAATATTTTATAAAAATACATAATAGTTATTTTTTAAAAAAAATTAATTAAACAATATAACTCAAAAAATACGTTATAATTAATAAAAATCATTTATTGTGTTCATATGTTACTTTTAGAATCACTATTTCATAGTTCCATAAGAATTTAACATAATTACACAAACAATAAAAATTAAAAATAAATTTCCATGATTATAAAAATAATTCATATTTGATATAACCCTTCAAAAATTATCATAACCTACTTTTATCTCTGTGAATAAATATTAGAGATATTAAAACAATGACGATGATATTTTTTATTTATTCATTAAATAAAATTTTATTAAGGTCATAATCAAATAAAAATGGTAATAATATTTTAAAAATAAAAATATATGATGGGGACGGATGAACTAAAAACGTACAATAGATATATTTTTAAAGACATATCACATTATTATAAACCATAGTCAATTTATTTACCCACACCATGTTTATAAAAATTTCCCCATGTTTCTATTCATTATCACAAAAAATATAATTAAACTACATACCAAATTTTTAAATTATGATTTCACCTATAGAATCCATTTTTTTTAAATTAAATGTAAATATGTGGAAAATATTACATTTAATATGAATAAAAAATGTGATAAAATATTGATACCTAGTAAAAGTAATCTTTATGTATATGAATTTTTTTATACAAAACATTAAAATAACATCAATTCTAATACAGGAAATTCGATTATTATAAAAAATAGGAACTAATAAAATATTAATATTAATGAAATGGGATATTCTAAATACTTGAATTAAAAATAAAACTTTCTATCAAATTAATATATTCAGTAATCATTAAATAATGAATCATTTTGGAATAATTCCAAAACATTCACACAAAGATAATTTTTATATTAAATTAGAGAAATTGATAATCATTTCATCAAAAATTATTTATCAACTTTTTAGAAATTTATTTTATTATTTAAACATAAACATAAATAATTTTTTCTAAAGAAAAATTAGTTTTAAATAATTAAATTTCATTAAAAAAATTGAGTTCTTATTTCCTAATATTTAATCAATACATTTTTACTAATTTATAAAATCAAACATATGTTACATAATTTATAAACATATATTTATACCAGTCAGTTAAATGACTATGTTAAAATGACCATATTTAAATAATAATATATTTTATTGTGTACTAGAATCAACTTAATGCTCTGTTTTACCTGATAAGAAAATAATCAATCTTATTCTTATTTAATAATATTTTTTGATATGTTATAGGAATCTCACTAGCTAGTATGTGAGAATTTCTCACCATATTTTTGTTCTGAGTGGTTTTGAAGGGGGTAGATTTTTAAATTTCCCACACTTTCATTTGTAAATATTGGAAAATTTTATTTTACATATTTTTTAATAAAACCCCTCCATAATCCTTTCTCCTCATATCCTTTATCTATGATATAACTCCTTTTATCATTATTTGTATTCCATTTCATTTGAGGAATTTGAATGATCTACGAAAGATTAAAACTTCACTGACATCGTTAGTTTTTTTATTTAATAACATATGTGGGCTTCCTATATATGACTTTTATACACCATTTTATGATTTTTTGGTGGTTCTTTATTTTATGTAACACCTAAAATTCTAAAGTTAGAACATTGTATCTGAGGGCATGTATGGAGCATGACACCATGCACGTAATGGAAATTAATATCCCGAGACTGTACTATATATTTACTATTTTAAATAAATTCAAATCATTATATAGCTTCTAATGAATGTAACATTATTTTTTCTTACATTACACACAAGAGTGACCTTCCTCGATATCATGTTTTAAATGCGAGATTTAGTTTCAACAAATAACAATGCATTTTAAAAATTCTATTATTTAATATAATATATTATAACCCATTAATTAGGTTAAAGATTATGAATTGTATTCGATAACATAATAAAATTTATGGTTTAAAAAAATATATAATTAATTCATGGGTTATCAATAATGGAGAAATGAATATAAGAACCAATTGGATATAAAAAATATATTTTTTATGCTTTCAAAGGATTTTTTCATAGTTTAACTAATTAAGTAGAGTAAGTTAATTAATTTATTGATATATATATATATAGTAAATTAAATCTTATATTTTTTATATTCATCCAGTTGATTTTATATGTATAAAATAAAAAATAAACCAAATTTTACAAATAAGAACCTATTTTTTTAAAGACATTTTTACCTCCTTTTAATGGCACACCTATTTTAAAAAATAAAATTCACTCCTTTAAAAATTTAATTTGATATAATAAAATTCATTATTTAGTTCATTATTATAAAATTAATTTAGGGGGAAATTTCTGTATTTTAATGATAAAATTAAATTTTTATGAATATTTAAAAATTCAACATTTTAGTAAAAAATTGTCTTTCCATTTATAGTATTTTTAATGTTAAATATTTTTTTTATTTTTTTAAAAATCACATTATATAAATTATTAATATATTAACACAATTTATTTCACTAAAATCCATTTCACTTTACAATTTTATTTACAAACCTAACAAAATTTTGAACATTTTTCAACTAAAACCTGTTAATTCTTCTGTTTGGGAGATTAATATTTATCATAATTTTTCCACTTTTCAGAATTGAATTTAGAAAAATTGAGATATACCATTTTAATCAAGATTATATTTAGAGTCTAATAATTCCATGTTAATTTTATACCAAAAATATTATTAAAATTTATTAAAATTAATGTAACACCCCAAGCTTCCATTGTATACTTCTCTTTGAATAATACAGTACCGTGTGGTGTACGCAACATCGAGTTATAACACACAACAAAACCCATCAAAGTAACTGTTATGAATAGTAATACAAACTTTTTGAAATTTTATAAATTATATCCCTCAAAATTTACTTCATTTTTGGATTCGGAATATCGAATTTAGCCTAGGGTGAAATTTTGGTACTTTTCAGATAACTTTTATATATTGATGAATAGTGAAAATTACTAAATTTTAATTAAAAACAACTTTTTTAATCAAAATAATTAATTTTGATAAACTATGAATTTGAAAGGATTTAAAGTATATTTAGAATATATATTTACCTTTTAATACAATTTTGGTCATTAGACATAATTTCACAATTAAATCAGACATAAACAAGTGTCAATCTTTTGATATTTATAATTTCTTAAAAGCACGCTTTTTGTTTTGATAGCGGGAATTAATTTTAAATTAATTTCGGCCACTTCTGTGATTTGAATTTAAAAAAATGGATTCAATATTTGGAATCAGGATGTCCAAATTTTGTAAATAGGTAACATTTATTTATAGACATTTTGAATAATTACTTTGGTAAATATTTTATTTACCATGGGTAAAGGGTAAATCCGATAAAAAAGGGTAAAAATTAATATTATAATAATAATAAATTATCCTAAAAAAAGTCCTAACCTTATTGGTGGATACATGTCCGAACATGGGAATCTTTGGGTAAATTTTGGGACCCCATTGAGCCTCTTGTAGGTGATAGGGACACTTTATATTAATTATGTTAAAGTAAATACAAAATTTACATAAGCATATATCTTTTAGAAAAACAATTTTTACATAGGGTTATGTATGTTATATATTCAAATATAAATATTCATTATAAATCTAAAAATATTTCCTACATAATGGTTTTTTATTTATATTTTTTAGACATTTAAAAATTCAATTTATTTATGACACAATAATGATGCAGTGTTTTCCTTATTAATGAAAGAATCAAATAATTAATTTTATAAATATAAATATAAATGTAATTTGATACTTTTTATGAATTCCACTAATTTTATAGGTTAATATAACATTTTATTACTGGTTATATGAATTTTTTTCGAAGTAATAATGATGTTATCAATTTAACAAAAACAAAATACCCAATTGTGTCAAAATTGACATAAAAGAGTTTTTAAATCAAATAGTATATTATTAATTGATATTATATTCATAAAAATCTATGGTTCGGCCAAAAAAATTATATCATGATATGTGTGTCATTAATGGACTATTTGGGGGTCACATGGATGTATATAGTATGTTTATTAACTATATAATATAAAATTACAAAGTGAAATGGTAAATGTTAATCTGATTAACTAAGAGTTAAAAATAAAAGATAAGGTTAATATAATGACCAAAACCTGTCTAAAATATATTGGTTGAAATCATTATGTCCCATCCCCACCTTATAATTTTAATAATTTACTTTGGAGCCATTATAAACCAAAAATGAATTTATTCAAAAAATACTTTATGTTTTCCAAAAGAGCCCCTCCCCCCTTATAAAAGAACACCACTTTTAACCAATTATTTACACATTAAAAGCCTTTTGGTTTGGCCAAACACTGCCCAAATATTCTCTCAACTTCTCTCACTTCAACCTAGAGGCCTTATTTTGATCAGAAATCCAAACTAAGGATCCATTTTCATCAAATCAAAAGAAGGAACCCGAAAAAGAGGTAATGTTTTCACCACCCTCTTTCAAGTTCCTTTCTTCTTCAAATTCTTCTTTTTTAGCTGTTTCCATTTGAAAATAATAAATCCACTATCTTTTAAATACTGTGATTTTATTATAAATATGGTACAACCATATTCAGTATTCTCTCCATCCTTTGAATGACATGTCACCATACATGCGTACGTACGGCCTACCGTCTCCACGTCATTGTGTAATTGTTTTTCAATAAATTATTATTTGGATGGGTATAATAATGATATGTAATTCATGTAAATAATAAATATAACATGACAATGATTATTTATATATGATATACCATCCAATTATATATTATTTTAATATCAAAAAAATGATATTGTCGCTCGTGCGTACGTACGGATTACCGTCTCCACGAATGTGATGAGATTCATTACCCATCGTATCCATTCAAGTATAATTATCATTTGATAATTAAAAATAATGTTTAGGGACTTCTTATAATTCTAGATATGAATAAGATACATCCCATCCATAACAAATATTTCTCACATAACAATGACTATAAAGAAAAACAAATCTGTTAACACCCGAAGCGATGATAATAGTAAGATATTTTTAACAAATCATTGTTAAAAGGTCATATATGATATCATATTAATGTATATGATTCCTTTATAATTTAATAACAATTATTTCACCATTATAAAGGAGGTTAACCTACCCTCCACCAAGGAAAAGTACAAGTTAACGGTTTATTCCATAATCTCTTCATTATCCGAGTTTGTTTATACGTAATTATCTACTAGGAAATATTTATCATCCACATCCATATTTCTTAAAAATGTATTTCAAAACATTTATACTATTTTACAGAACATAGTTTAAATTCATTAATACCCTTTTTTGGCTTTTAATAGGATGTTTATAAAGGAATCATTCCATCATTTTCCAAACAAGGTCCTTTTTAACCTTTTTGACTAAATTAAGGTAAGAATGTCTTTTTTAACTTATACGGCGGGTGCGGCTATTTTCTACTGTTATAAAATTTCCGAAGCTTCCCTTACAAGCTCATAGTAGTATTTTAAATGTAAATGTTTTATTTTACATGAATCTTAAATGATTTCAAAATAGAATGAGGTATTTCTCTAAAAAGGGTTTTGATTTCATCTATGTCAACATCCTTTGATCAATTTTATGTTTATTTGATGTTGATTTATTATGATACAAAACATCCATATTGTATTTAAGGTTTTGTGATATGTTTTACTTTGGATCTGCTATTTTTATAACATTCATGGTTTATGGTTAAATTATTGACATTTCATATTCAAGTTTTAATACAAATTTTTATGATATGTTTAAACCTTTTCATATGGGGAATGTATTGGACTTAGTAAGTGATTGGTGGAGCCCACTATAGCTCTTTCATGCATCGGTAGGTCTAAAGAGACAACTAGACGTGGAATTGGATGAGGCCCTTTCCCAATTATATTTGTGGTTTTGGCTGAGGCATTGACAAAATATTTCATAATGTCCGGCATTATACATTCCCTCATTATGGAAATAATATTGATGGTTCATGTGGTCATTTGACTAGTAGAATACCCATGATTATATTTTATTATGGCATTATTTACTTAGCTCATATTCTTTCCATAAAATTATTCATGTTTATTATTGGTAAAGGCATGTGGTTTCAATTATTTACCATGCTTAATATTTATGTCATTTTTCGCTATATTACATACCCTTACTGAGCATTTGATCTCAGCCCTTTATTATGTTTCATTTTCCAAGGATATTAAAAAGTTAGTTATGAGTGACCTGCAGGCATAATCTTGGAGGCTTGGATGTTTTTAATGAAATATATTTGTGTTGTATTTCTCTTTAAGATGTAAAGTTGAACATATGAATGAATCTTGTTTCCAATAATACTAAACCGATTGGTCTTTCGAGACACGATTTCCTTATGATCATGCCAATGATTTGTAATAATGCACAAACATTGGGTAACTAGGGTTGGGGTGTTATAGTTGGTATCAGAGGAAGTTTAGTACATACCCTGGAAACTAGATTTAGATAAACTCTGATTAGAGCACATAGACCTAAGATAGACTTTGAGGATTAGTATATAAGAACTTCCTAGAATTTTGGTATTGTAGATATTTTGTGAGGTTTCTGAGCAATACATCCCTATCTGGATGAGTAGGTAGAGGCAGATCTGGCACAGATGTACCTATGGTTAAAACCTGAAAACACCGCTTTGAGCTAGACTTGAACGAGAACTGGTGTACGACAACGGGCCTTACTGCACTCTTGGTTACGACACTCCAGGTGGATATGCTTAGGATAATTCTCATTTCTTTACAAACCATTATGATAAGTTTATAAGTACATACTTCCTCAAAGAAAACATTTTTTTTAGGATTATGGGTTATATCTATAAACTGTTGAATTTATGTTAAGTGTTTTAGAAGTTTGGAATTATATATTTCGATTCATAAACTAATATAGTTTACGCCATTGTAAAGAAATTGCGCCTAGTGTGAGGAATGAAAACTATATCAATGCATTCACTCAATGTAGGGATTACCCTCTTGCTCAAGATAATTATAGTGGAGCTAGTGATGCAACTAGTGATGAACAAATAATCAACATACTAGGAAAAATCACTCATGTTATGAATAATAAACTTACCTGTATGGACCACCATGATCCACATCGTGGAGGATCAATGTTAGATCTCTTGATGAGGCAACAACCACCAACATTCAATGGGAGTACAAATCCCTTAGTACCTGAACAATGGATAATTTCTCTAGATAAAATATCCCATGCCTTGGGGAGTAGTGAAAGGGAAAAAGTTATCATGGAAGTTTACCGCCTCATTGGGGAAGATGATCAATGGTGGTAATTTATTCAAAACACAATGGAAGATGAGGAAGTATAAAATATGGGATGGAGGGGGTTCAATGATATTTTTTTTAAAAAAATAGTTTCCTTGTAACCATCAAGCAGATATGGAAAGGCAATTTCTGAGTCTGAGACAAAAGGAGGATGAAAATGTGGCAATGTATGAGGCTAACTTTACAAGGTTCGCAAGGTATGTTAAAGATTATATACATAACCCAAAAAGTAAGATTTATCGTTTTTTTACTAGTTAAAACTATTTCTCCACCGAGCATTGGTCTCACAATCCTTCTCGTCATATGAAGATATTGTCTCGTGTGCTATCAAGACAAAAAAAAATCTCTAAGTCTTATGACTTTAAATCAAAAAAGTGAAGAAGATATCTTCTGAACACTCTGGGAAAGGAAATAAGGAAACTGGGATGAAGGGAATAATTGAATTTCCACCTTGTGATAATTGCAGAAGGAAGATCCCTAGTGCCAGTCTAAAAGGAAAAGGAGTATGCTACAAGTGAGGAAAGAAAGGCCATCATGCTGGTGATTATAAAGGAAAGAAAGACGCTACCAATGATCAATGTTATAATTGAAGAGAGATGGGACATTATGCAAATGAATATCCTAAGAGTTAGGTAAAATTACCTCAAAAAAGGCCAAGGGATCAAGGCCAAGCTTATGTTATCACTACTACTGAGGTATAAGCTCTGAAAGATATGGTGGAAGCTAATTTAATGGTTTCTTGAAGTTTAGAAAAAGCTTTATTTGACTCTGGATCATATCATTGTTTCATATCTTCCCAGTTTTCTAAGAAAATTTGATATTTCCAATTTTATTTAACAGGGGAGTTGTCAGTTAAAACACCTAATGGAAGTATCATTGCAACAAAGATTTGTGAATCAGTCCCCATTAGAGCACACAAATTTTCTTTATCCAATTATCTCATCATCATTCCTATGACTGTGTTTAATATAATCCTCGATATGGATTGGATTTCGGACCATGATGTGATGATTTATTGTAAGAAGAAGGAGGTTATGACTTTTGATGATGATGATGAGGAACACTTTATCATTAGAGCAGAATCGTCACCACATAATTCTTATCTAGATCCACCCCCATTAGCTCATCTAAATTCAATTATCGGGGAGGAAGAGAATGAAATGACTATTGTTAAGGAAAGGAATGTTAAAATAGATGATGTTCCTATTGTGAAATAATATGTAGATGCATTTCCATAAGATTTTCCTGGTCATCGTCCCGAATGAGAAATTGAGTTTTCTATTGATTTAATTCCTGATTCAAGTACTATATCGAAAACAACTTATAGAATGGCCACTGTGGAATTATTTGAACTAAAGAAATAACTATACGAATTGAGTAATAAGGTATTTATTCTCCCTAGTGTTTCTACATGGGGATCCCCTATCCATTTTGTTAAGAAGAAAGGTGGATCTATGAGGTAATGTATTGACTACATGGAAATCAATGCTATAACAATAAATAACATGTATCACCTACCTCGCATTGATGATTTATTTGACCAACTGCATGGAGATCAATACTTTTCAAAGACTGTCCTTCGATCTAGATACCATTATTTGTGTATAAAGGAGGACATTCCAAAGACAACATTTCAAACCAGGTACGAGCATTATGAGTTTACAGTAATGCCTTTTGGGATGACTAATGCACCCTCTGTTTTCATGGATCTAATGAACAGAGTTTTTAAGGAATGCCATGATGACTTCATAGTGGTATTTATTAATGATATCTTGGTATAATCCAAAAGATATGAAGATCATTAAAATCACTTGCCCATTATCACGAAGTCTCTGAGAAGACATGAAGTATATGGGAAGTTTAGCAAGAGTGAATTTTGGCTTCAAGAGATTTCTTTTCGTGGCCATATTGTCTCTAACGATGGAATTTCTGTTAATCATTCCAAGAAAAGAGCAATCCATGAATGGCCAGCACCGACGAGTATAATCGTGGAACACAGGTTTGTTGGCATAG
Source organism: Viscum album (assembly GCA_963277665.1). Classification (NCBI taxonomy): domain Eukaryota; kingdom Viridiplantae; phylum Streptophyta; class Magnoliopsida; order Santalales; family Viscaceae; genus Viscum; species Viscum album. The sequence continues at coordinate 549,701,622 of OY728156.1, forward strand.
AAGATTATTATCGACATTTTGTCTAGAACATTGCCCGATTGGATAACACATTAATGAAGCTCACACATAAAGGGGTTAAATTTGATTGGAAAAAAGAGTGTGAATAATGTTTTGAAGAACTGAAGAGAAGATTAGTCAATGCTCTTATTTTGACTCTACCACTAGGAAATGAAGGGTTTGTTATTTATAGTGACGAATCAAAGAATGGACTTGGTTGTGTCCTTATGCAGAATGATAGAGTAATTGACTATGCATCGCGATAGCTGAAAATTCATGAGAAAAAATATCCTACTCATGATCTTGAGTTAGCTGCTGTAATCTTTTATTTGAAGATTTGGAGACACTATCTCTATGGTAAAAAATGTGAGATTTATACTGACCACAACAGTTTGAAGTACATTTTCTCACAGAAAGAACTCAACATGAGGCAAAGGCGATGGCTTTAACTACTCAAGTATTATGATTTCGCTATACACTACCACCCGGGAAAGGCAAATAAGGTTGAAGATGCTTGAGTAGAAAGGATCACAGAGTTTTGAACAAGATGAAAGTTTAAAAGGATCCTATATAAGTAACACCCCGAGATTTTATGAAAAATATTCTTTTTAATTTCATTAATGTCTTGTGTTGTACGCTACACCAAAAGGAGCTTTCTCAACACGCATACTTGACTTGCCTTGTATTACATGCAATCGAGACCTTTCTCGATAGCGTGTGTAGTACGCAATACCGAGTTTCACTAAACAACGATATGCTACTAAAATATTATTAAAACTAGACGTTATGAATAGTAATAACCACCTTTTAAAATTTTAGAAATTTTATCTCTCAAAATGGACTCCATTTTTGGATTCGGAGTATCGAATTTAGCCTAAGGTGAAATTTTGGTACTTTTCGGATAACTTTCATATTCTGATGAATAGTGAAAATTACTAAATTTTAATTAAAACCAACTTTTTTAATTGAAATAATTAATAGTGATAAATTGTTAATTTGAGTTGTTTTAAAGTATATTTAGAATATATTTTTACAATTTAATACAATGTTGGTCATTGGATGTAATTCTACATTTAAACCAGTTATAAACAAGTTTCAATCTTTTGATAGTTATTATCTCTTAAAAACACGCTATTTGTTTTGACGACGAGAATTAATTTTTAAATTAGTTAATGCAACTGATATGTTTTTAATTTGGTAAAATAGACATCATTTTTGAGTTCATAATATAAAATATAACTTAGGCCTAATTTTTGGTATTTTTATGAAAACTTTCAATTTTTGATGAATAGTGAAACCACTAAGTGGTAGTTAAAAAAACTGAATTGTTCATAAAACTTAATTTAACTGCTTCTGTGAGTCGAATTTCAAAAATCCGAGAGACACGGTTGATATCAGTAAGTAAAATGTGGTTCAATGAGTTGAAAATAATTTTTGGTGAATAGTAACTTTTTACTTTTATTTACCACGGTTAAAAGTAAATAGGGTAATTAAGGGTAAAAATGATATTATTATTAGCCTAACACGTGTCCTAATTCTTTTGGATAAGTGTAATTCGACCAAAAACAAACTTAGGAATAAAATATGACCATTTAGGCCCACTTGAATTAGATTAGGACTTTTATTATTATTTAATTCAAAGAAGAGTTAAAAGAGTTAAAATCAATGTTTATTTAATAAAACATTTTTAATATAGGGTTATACATAAGATAAATTCGACTATAAACAATCATTAGAAAGATAAAAAGATTTTATACATAGTGGTATTTTATTTTTAATTTTTAGACATTAAATAAATTTTTTTATTTATGACACAACGATGATGCAGTAATTATCTTATAAATGAAATATTGACATAATTGATGTTATAAATACCCAAATAAATATAATTTGAGACTTTTTATGAATTCAACTAATTTTCAAGGTTAATATGACATGTTAGTTTTGATTTAATTACCTTTTTTCGAACTTATAATTCTTTTATGATTTTCACAAAAATCAATTACTAAATAGTGTCAAAATTGACATAAAATAGTTTTTAAAACAAATATTTTATTATTAATTGTTATTTTATTCTTAAAAATCTAAGGTTCGGCCAAATTACTTATATAAGGTTATAAATATTAATAATAAACAATTCGGGGTTCGTTTGTCTTCTTATAGTATGTTTATTAACCTTATAGTGTAAGAACACAAGAAGCCACGGTAAAAATAAAATTATTTATCTTAATGTCAAATCTAAATGATAAGGTTAAAATAGCAACCTAAACTTGTCTAAATTATATTGGATGAGAGTATTTCGACCCATCCACACCTTAGACTCTAAATACATTAATTTTGATCTACTTAAAACCGAACTTGACTTTATAATTAAATAATATTATTAGTTATTACGAAGGTGCCCCTCTCCTCCCTTATAAAAGGGAACCTCCTCCCTCTCTTCCTCACACAACTTTGAGCCTTCAAGATCATACAACCCCTGCCAAATTCTCTTCTCCAGTTCCCTAGAAACATCCTAGAGGTTATGGTCTTCCTCAAAGACCAAGTTTAGTGCCCAAAGAGGAGGTCTCAAAGTGGCGCTTCAAAGAAGAGGTAATTTCCGTTACCGATTCATTCAACTTTATTTCTTCCTCCACTTCTTCTTCTTAGGTTGTTTCATTATGAAGTAATAAAATCAGTATCACACATATACTGATATGTTATTATAAGTATGAAACAATCCTATTTCACTATCTATCCATCCTACGGAAAATGAAATCACCGCCCGTGCGTACGTACGGAATACCATCTCCACGTCGTGGTGAAATCTATTTTCCACCACCACCTTACTTGGATTGGTATAATGGTGTAAATAATAACTATATATTAATATTTTAAAGCGATATTGATTCTGAAATAGTATACATACACTCCAATATAGTCCCACGATCATGAGAATGATATCATCGCTCGTGCGTACGTACGAACTACCGTCTCCACGACGCGATGAGATTCATTCTCCACATTAACCATTCATGAATGATTATAAAGTTTATATAATGAATAATAATGAAATATATGACATTTTAAATCTACTGGATTTATGTATATATATATGTATGTCATCTACTTACTTCCATTCAAGACAATAAGGAAAGGAAAACAACATTCATGCGTACGTACGGACTACCGTCTCCACGAATGGTGTGTTTCATTTAATTTATCTATCTATTATATATATATATATATACTGAATATATATGATATATAAATCATGTTTTATATTCTGTAAGTTAGTAAATCATCATATTGGTAATAATAATTTCAATAACAACAAGTCCAAACACCTACGATAAATGAAACGATTTTACCCAAAACGCTTCTTTAACATGGAATTTACAAAAGAACGGGTAATATAAAGTCATAAGTGAACCATATATGATATCATAACAATGAATATGATTCTATAATAAGTTAATGACATTATTTAAATCATTATACAGGAGGTTCAGATACATACAATGAATATCGGACATATGGTAAGGGAAATATCACAATCTCATTTTTTTCTGAGATTGTTTATACTTTGGCATTTACTGGGCTGTATTTTATCATCCACATCCATGTTTCCTCAATATGTAATATTATTTCCATCCACATAAAATTTTTTACGTCCAATTTTACCCTTCGGTGAGTTTTTATTAAAGGATATGAAAGGAATCATTTGTCGTTTTTCGTACGAGGTACTTTTTGGCTTTTCCGACAAAAGTACGAAGAATGTTTTTTTTAACTTATACGACATGAATGGATTTTTAAAACATTATTTCCAAGAAGCTTCCTTTACAAGTTTTCAAGTTTACTTTTTTAACTTCTTTTAAAATTGTAAGACATATTAAGAAAGGAAAAATGTTTTTGAAGTAGAATGGATATTTTCCTCAAGAATGGAGTTCAAGTGTTTTATCAAAATTATTTTACATCTTAGATAATAAAAGGTTCTGTTTCTATCCCTATTATTACATTGATTTTGTTATGTTGTGATGGAATTATTTTTATGAATTCCTTTATCTTATATGAATTGTTTTATGATGTCATGTTGTTTAAGAATCCCATTTTTATTACATGGGTTATGCTATGATGTATGGTTTATGATTTTGTCGCACACATAAGAATGGTATCATTATGAGATGGGTGGGACCTATATCGCCCTCCAATGCATTGGGTAAGGATTTTATATCTCATGAGATAGACATGGATGGAATGGTAGGTTATACCAGTTTAGTGAAACAAGACTGAAACGAGGGTGACTCGGTTCAGAAAGGGACTTTGTCCACTAAGATAGTCTTGGAAATGAGTCTTGACTAACATGAAATTATTATCTATGATTATGTGTGCATGCCATACAATGTAATGTTTTAGGTTATGATTATTGTGATTAAATTTCACTTCCATGATTTATCCCAGGTTATTTAATTATGATCTCTTTTACAGGTTAGGATTTCCAAAAGTTATGTGCTTATGTATATGATGTGATTGATATTTCTTTTGTTTACCCTTACTGAGCATTTGAGCTCACCCTTTTATGTTTTCTTTTCCCCAGGATATAATTATAGGTTTTATGTATAAAAAAGGAAGATCTTTATGGGATATGTTGAAGATCTATCACCAGGATTAGAAGATTATATTTCGAGAATCCAAAGACACTAAACTATTACGATGCTTGTGTGTGTGATTTTGTTGTGTACTAATTATTCTACAAATGTAATGTAATGTCAAGGTACGTCAAGCTTCGGGTCTCTACAGTTGGTATCAGATGGAGGTTTAGTCAACCTTTGGAAACTAGGATGCGCAAACGTTAGTGAGATCCCTATAGATATTTCTATGGTATGTTTAGGGATGTCCTTATGGTTAAGTATACGTATAGGTTATAGTACTAGAATTACGCTAACGATCATAGAATTAAACCTAAGATGTTAGATATTGAAGGTACTTCCACTTTATTATGTTGTTTTCCCTAGCTTGATTTTTTCCTCTCACAGTATTCTTTTTGGTTTTAGACGATGGATGGAACCTGAAGGAACCATGCTGATCAATGCAATGGACAATGCAATGATTTTCCTCCTGAACAAACAAATGTTATGGGAGATGGAGTGAAAAATCTTATTGCTATACTTACACAAGCTATGAATCATTCGAGACTTCCAAATGAGCAGAGAAGGGAACAATATTCTATTGAGTCCTTCATGAGGCAACACCCACCTTCTTTCAGTGGGACTTCTGATCCACTTGTTGATGAACAATGGATTAGTACCACTGAAAAGATATTTTCATTTCTTCAATGTTCTGAACATGATAAAGTCATGTTAGCAGTATATCGTTTGGAAGGTGAAGCTGATCAATGGTGGAATCATATGAAGAATACGAGGCCAAGAGATGAAATTGAGTCCATGGAATGGGACGAGTTTAAGAACTTGTTTTTCAGTAAGTACTTCCCTCGTATTCTTCGAACAAAGATGGAAAAGAAGTTTCTTGAGCTATAGTAGTAGGATGACGAATTTGTTGGTATATAAGAAGAAAATTTTACAAGACTTGCAAGGTATGCATCTGGCATTATCATCCAACCTGAAAGTAAAGTTGATCGATTTTTCAGTTGCATAAAACCAAGTCTTAGAAGGGAATTAGCTATAAGAGACTTCAGTAGCTATTAAGAAATTATGCGTTGTGCTATCAAGGTAGAAATGGAAGTTGGTGTTACATATCCATCTCATGGTTTTGACAAGAAACGAAAGATGGAGTTCAAGGTGAAATCTCAGAATAATGGTGAAAAGAAGATGAATGTTTCCTTATGCACAAAGTGTGGAAAAAATCATGGTGGAGATTGTCTTAAAGGGACTAGAAAATGTTTTAAGTGTGGAAAATAAGGTCACCGAGAAGCTGAGTGTCGAAGTAATGGAAAAATTGTTTCTAATGATGTGAATAAAGAAAACACTATAGAGAACGCACCACCAACACATCAATGCTTCAAGTGCAAGGAAATGGGGCATTATGCTAATAAATGCCCTAATCCAAGGGTTAGTGATGATCAACATGAGCAACCACTTAAGGCAAAGGACAAAGAGAAGTCACATGCGATCACTATTGGCGATGTTGAATATGACAACGATGTGGGGGAATGATTAAGTTTTTATGTAATGGGATTCGAAAATAATGTTGTATCATAAAGTATTGGAATATTTATGTGTTTGTCTAATGTGGTATTCAAAGTGATTGAGATTTTTTTGTAAATAAGATGATATGTTCATAATGAAGGGAAAACGAGAAAATGAAATGTTTAACAGTATTCATGGGCTCATGATTGATATAAGGACTAAGTGATATCATGGTTTGAGTATATAGAATTTTGAGGATTTTGGTATGTGGAAAGTGTTAACTTTTAACTGCATTCATGTTCTCGCTAAGGTTCAATGGGTATTCATTCTTCAAGAAAATATATGATTAAGGTATTTACATGTTTTTAATTTGACCAACAAGATATATCTTATGATAAATGGGGGATAAATGATGGCATTCACGTGATTGTTCTGTGACATTTCAAGTAATCATTTTCTTTATACTATGAGCTTGGACCGAAGTATTTTAGATAAGCCTAAAGATTAGAATGGATTATGTTGGACATAAGTTATGATAAAACGTTTTTCGATATCATTGATGGGATGTTATAGTAATATTCCTTTAGAAAAAGGACAACCTATAGGACGGGCGACAACCCATCTCGTCGGACAAGGCTGTGGGAATCAAACCCACAACTGAAGTGTGACTGGCCTTTATCGCCTACCACTGGCCTACAGGAAGTCCCTGTTTAGTAAAAACTAGTTTTATTATATTAAGTAGTATTATATATGAAGTATAAAGTTCATTTTTGGAACCATATATGATTAATCTCACTATAGATGGACTTATGTATTTTTTGATATCTTTTCTAACCTTTTGTTTGAGACAGATGGAATGACCCATCATTCTATCACATGATCTGCTAACACATCACGAATGACAAATTCAACTTCATTTCTTTAAGAGATGAAGTGGAAATTGTCCAAAGAATGACAAACAGTGAGACTATACCAAAATCATGAATGTATTTCTTCTAATTCAAATTTCATCAACTTTAGAGAAATGATCTTGAAAACCGAAAATGTTGTCCTAGTGCTCTTATATCTAATGAATCAGATGGTACCTTAGATCGTCAAAAATTTATGGCTTTGGGATTGCTGGCTTTTCCATAGCCATGTTCTCTACCACTCTCCATCAGAACATGATGGTTAGATTTCTCTTCCATATCCATATTTTCACCTATCTGGAAAACCAGTGATTAGTTTATTTGAGTAACCGTTATGTTTCATTATTTTATTTAAGATTGGTTTTGGTATTCCATTTTATGATGTGGGTTTCGATTAATGAAAATTTTTAATAGTAAATCATTTATAACCCGGACGAATTTCGAGGGCGAAATTCATTTTAAGGGGGGTAGAATGTAACACCCCGAGATTTTATGAAAAATATTCTTTTTAATTTCATTAATGTCTTGTGTTGTATGCTACACCAAAAGGAGCTTACTCAACACGCATCCTTGACTTGCCTTGTATTACATGCAATCGCGACCTTCCTCGATAGCGTGTGTAGTACGCAATACTGAGTTTTACTAAACAACGATATGTTATAAAAATATTATTAAAACTAGCCATTATGAATAGTAATAACCACCTTTTAAAATTTTAGAAATTTTATCTCTCAAAATGGACTTCATTTTTGGATTCGGAGTTTCTAATTTAGCCTAAGGTGAAATTTTGGTACTTTTCGGATAACTTTCATATTCTGATGAATAGTGAAAATTACTAAATTTTAATTAAAAACAACTTTTTTAATCGAAATAATTAATAGGGATAAATTGATAATTTGAATTGTTTTAAAGTATATTTAGAATATATTTTTACAATTTAATACAATTTTGGTCATTGGATGTAATTCTACATTTAAACCGGTTATAAACAAGTTTCAATTTTTTGATAGTTATTATCTCTTAAAAACACGCTATTTGTTTTGACGACGAGAATTAATTTTTAAATTAGTTAATGCAACTGATATGTTTTGAATTTGGTAAAATAGACATCATTTTTGAGTTCATAATATCAAATATAGGTTAGGCCTAATTTTTGGTATTTTTCTGAAAACTTTCAATTTTTGATTAATAGTGAAACCACTAAGTGGTAGTTAGAAAAAATGAATTGTTCATAAAACTTAATTTTACCGCTTCTGTGAGTGGAATTTAAAAAATCAGCGAGACACGGTTGATGTCAGTAAGTAAAATGTGGTTCAATGAGATGAAAATAATTTTTGGTGAATAGTAACTTTTTACTTTTATTTACCACGGTTAAAAGTAAATAGGGTAATTAAGGGTAAAAATGATATTATAATTACCCTAAAACATGTCCTAATTCTATTGGATAAGTTTAATTCGACAAAAAACAAACTTAGGAATAAAATATGACCATTTAGGCCCACTTGAATTAGATTAGGACATTTATTATTATTTAATTCAAAGAAGAGTTAAAAGTGTTAAAATCAATGTTTATTTAATAAAACATTTTTAATATAGGGTTATACATAAGATAAATTCGACTATAAATATTCATTAGAAATCTAAGAAGATTTACTACATAATGGTATTTTATTTGTAATTTATAGAGAGAAAACAATTTATTTTACGTATGACACAACGATGATGCAGTAATTATCTTATAAATGAAATATTGACATAATTGATGTTATAAATACCCAAATAAATATAATTTTAGACTTTTTATGAAATAAACTAATTTTCTAGCTTACTATGACATGTTCGTATTGATTTAATTTACTTTTTTCGAACTTATCATTCTTTTATGAATTTCAAAAAAATCAATTACTTAATAGTATCAAAATTGACATAAAATAGTCATTAAAACAAATATAATATTATTAATTGTTATTTTATTCCTAAAAATATAAGGTTCGGAAAAATGAATTACATAAGGTTATATATATTAATAATAAACAATTTGGGGTTCTTTTGGCATCTTATTGTGAGCTTATTAACCTTATAGTTTAAGAACACAAGAAGCCACGGTAAAAGTAAAATTATTTAACTTAATGTTAAATCTAAATGATAAGGTTAAAATAGGAACCTAAACTTGTCTAAATTCTATTGGATTATAGGATTTCGACCCATCCCTACCTTAGCCTCGAAATAAATTAATTTGGAGCTATTTAAAACCGAACATGACTTTATAATAAAATAATATTCATAGTTATTCCAAAGGTGCCCCTCTCCTCCCTTATAAAAGGGCACCTCCTCCATCTATTCCTCACACAACTTTGAGACTTCAAGATCGGCCAACCCCTACCAAATTCTCTTCTCCACTTCCCTAGAAACATCCTAGAGGTTCTGGTCTTCCTCAAAGACCATGTTCAGTGCCCTAAGAGGAGGTCTCAAAGGGGCGCTTCAAAGAAGATGTAATTTCCGTTACCGATTCTTTCACCTTTATTTCTTCTTCCACTTCTTCTTCTTAGGTTGTTTCATTATGAAGTAATAACATCAGTATCACTCATATACATATATGTTATTATAATTATAAAACAATCCTATTTCACCATCTATCCATCCTACGGAAAACGAAATCACCGCACGTGCGTACGTACGGAATATAGTCTCCATGCCGAGGTGAAATCTATTTTCCACCACCACCTTACTTGGATGGGTATAAGTGTGTAAATAATAACTATATATTATTATTTTAAAGTTATATTGATTCTTAAATAGTATAAATACACTCCAATACAGTCCCATGATCACGAGAACGATATCATCGCTCGTGCGTACGTACGGACTACCGTCTCCATGACGCGATGCAATTCATTCTCCACATTAACCATTCATGAATGATTATAAAGTATATATAATGAATAATAATGAAATATATGACATGTTAAATCTACTGGATTTATGTATATATATGTATGTCATCTACTTATTTCCATTCAAGACAATAAGGAAAGGAAAACAGCGTTCATGCGTACGTACGGACTACCGTCTCCATGAACGGTGTGTTTCATTTCATTTATCTATCAATTATATATATATATATATATACTGAATATATATGATATATAAATCATGTTTTATATTCTGGAAGTAAGTAAATGATGATATAATTAATAATAATGTAAATAACAACAAGTCCAAACACCTACGATAAATTAAACGATTTTACCCAAAACGCTTTTTTAACATGGAATTTACAAAATAAGGGGTAATATAAAGTCATAAGTGAACCATATATGCTATCATAACAATGAATATGATTCTGTAATAAGTTAATGACGTTATTTAAATCATTATACAGGAGGTTCAGATACATACAAAGAATATCGGACATAAGGTAAGGGAAATATCACAATCTCATTTTTTTTCCGAGATTGTTTGTACTTTGGTATTTAATGGGGTGTATTTTCTCATCCAAATCCATGTTTAATCAATATGTCTTATTATTTCCATCCACCTACAATTGTTTAAATCCAATTTTACCCTTCAATGATTTTTTAGTAAAGGATATAAAAGGAATCTTTTGTCGTTTTTCGTACGAGGTACTTTTTGGCTTTTCCGACAAAAGTACGAAGAATGTTTTTTTAACTTATACGGCATGAATGGTTTTTTAAAACATTATTTCCAAGAATATTCCTTTAAAAGTTTTCAAGTTTATTTTTTAACTTCTTTTAAAATTGTATGACAAGTTAAGAAAGGAAAAATGTTTTAGAAGTAGAATGGATATTTTCCTCAAGAATGGAGTTCAAGTGTTTTATCAAAATTATTTTCCATCTAAGATAATAAAGGGTTCTGTTTCTATCCCTATTATTATATTGATTTTGTTATGTTGTAATGGAATTATTTTTATGAATTCATTTATCTTATATGAATTGTTTTATGATGTCATGTTGTTTATGAATCCCATTTTTATTACATGGGTTATGCTATGATGTATGGTTTATGATTTTGTGGCACACATAAGAATGGTATCATTATGAGATGGGTGGGACCTATATCTCCCTCCAATGAATTGGGTAATGATTTTATATCTCATGAGATAGACATGGATGGAATGGTAGGTTATACCTGTTTAGTGAAACAGGACTGAAACGAGGGTGACTCGGTTCAGAAAGGGACTTTGTCCACTAAGATAGTCTTGGCAATGAGTCTTGACTAACATGAAATGATTCTCTATGATTACGTGTGCATGCCACACAGTTTAATGTTTTAAGTTATGATTATTGTGATTAAATTTCACTGCCATGAGTTATCCCAGGTTATGAAATTATGATCTCTTTTACAGGTTATGATTTCCAAAAGTTATGCGCTTATGTATATGATGTGATTGATATTTCTTTTGTTTACCCGTACTGTGCATTTGAGCTCACCCTTTTATGTTTACTTTTCCCTAGGATATAAAGATAGGTTTTAGGTATAAAAAATGGAAGATCTTTATGGGAGATGTTGAAGATCTATCACCAGGATTAGATGATTATATTCCGAGTTTCCAAAGACACTAAACTATTAAGATCCTTGTGTGTGTGATTTTGTTATGTACTAAGTATTCCACAAATGTAATGTAATGTCAATGTATGTCAAGCTTCGGGTCTCTACAGTTGGTATCAGAGGGAGGTTTAGTCAACCTTTGGAAACTAGGATGCGAAAATGTTAGTGAGATCCCTAGAGATATTTCTAAGGTATGTCTAGGGATGTCCCTAAGGTTAAGTATATGTATAGGTTATAGTACTAGAATTAAGATAACGATCATAGAATTAAACCTAAGATGTTAGATATTGAAGGTGCTTCCCCTTTATTATGTTGTTTTCCCTAGCATGATTTTTACCTCTCACACTATTCTTTTTGGGTTTTAGACGATGGCTGGAACCCGAAGGAACCGTGTTGATCAATGAAATGGACAATGCAATGATTTTCCTCCTGAACAAACAAATGTTTTGGGAGATGGATTGAAATATCTTATTGCTATACTCACACAAGCTATGAATCATTTTGGACTTCCAAATGAGCAGAGAAGGGAACAATATTCTATTGAGTCCTTCATGAGGCAACGTCCACCTTCTTTCAGTGGGACATCCGATCCACTTGTTGCTACACAATGGATCAGTACCACTGAAAAGATATTTTCTGTTCTTCAATGTTATGAACATGATCAAGTCATCGTAGTAGTATATCGTTTGGAAGGTGAAGCTGATCAATGGTTGAATCATATCAATAATACGATGCCAATAGATGAAATTGAGTCCATGGAATGGGACGAGTTCAAGAACTTTCTTTTCAGTCAGTACTTCCCTCGTATTATTTGAACAAAGATGGAAAAGGAGTTTCTTGAGTAGAAGCAGTAGGATGATGAATCTGTTGGTATATACGAAACAAATTTTACAAGACTTGCAAGGTATGCATCTGGCATTATCATCCAACCTGAAAGTAAAGTTGATCGATTTTTCAGTGGCATAAAACCAAGTCTTTGAAGGGAATTAGCTATAAGAGACTTCAGTAGCTATGAAGAAAATTGTGCGTTGTGCTATCAAGGTATAAATGGAAGTTGGTGTTACATATCCATCTCATGGTTTTGACAAGAAACGAAAGATGGAGTTCAAGGAGAAATCTCAGAATAATGGTGAAAAGAAGATGAATGTTTCCTTGTGCACAATTTGTGGAAAGAAGCATGGTGGAGATTGTATTAAAGGGACTAGAAAATGTTTAAGTGTGGAAAACAAGGTCATCGAGCAGCTGAGTGTCGATGTAATGGAAAAAGGGTTTCTAATGATGTGAATAAAGCAAACACTGCAGAGAACGCACCACCAACACTTCAATGCATCAAGTGCAAGGAAATGGGGCATTATGCTAATAAATGCCCTAATACAAGGGTTAGTGATGATCAACATGAGCAACCACTTATGGAAAAGGACAAAGGGAAGTCACATGCGATCACTATTGGCCATGTTGAATATGACAATGATTTGGCGGAATGATTAAGTGTTTATGTAATGGGATTCCAAAATAATGTTGTATCATAAAGTATTGGAATATTTATTTGTTGGTCTAATGTGGTATTCAAAGTGATTGAGATATTTTTGGAAATGAGATGATATGTGCATAATGAAGGGAAAATGAGAAAATGAAATGTTTAACAGTATTCATGAGCTCATGATTGATATATGGACTAAGTGATATCATGCTTTGAGTATATAGAATTTTGAGGATTTTGGTATGTGGAAAGTGTTAACTTTTAACTACATTCATGTTTTCACTAAGGTTCAATGGGTACTCATTCTTCAAGAAAATACATGATTAAGGTATTTACATGTTTGTAATTTGACCAACAAGATATATCTTATGATAAATGGGGGATAAATGATGGCATTCACATGATTGTTCTGTGACATTTCAAGTAATCATTTTCTTTATACTATGAGCATGGACCGAAGTATTTTAGATAAGCCTAAATATTAGAATGGATTATGTTGGACATAAGTTAGGATAAAACGTTTTTTGATATTATTGATGGGATGTTATAGTAATATAGCTTTAGAAAAAGGACAACCTACAGGACGGGCGATAGCCCATCGCGTCGGACAAGGCCGTGGAAATCGAACCCACAACCGAAGTGCGACTGGCCTTTATCGCCTACCACTGGACTACAAGAAGTCCCTGTTTAGTAGAAAATAGTTTTATTATATTAAGCAGTATGATATATGAAGTATAAAGTCCATTTTAGGAACCATATATGATTAATATCACTATAGATGGACTTATGTATTTTTTGATAACTTTTCTAACCTTTTGTTTGAGACAGATGGAATGACCCATCATTCTATCAGATGATCTGTTAACACATCATGAATGACAAATTCAACTTCATTTCTTTAAGAGATGAAGTGGAAATTGTCCAAATAATGACAGACAGTGAGACTATACCAAAATCACGAAAGTATTTATTCTAATTCCAATTTCATCACCTTTAGGGAAATGATCTTGAAAACCAAAAATGTTGTCCTAGTTCTCTTATATTTAATGAATCAGATGGTACCTTAGATCGTCACAAATTTATGGCTTTGTGATTGCTGGATTTTCCAAAGCCATGTTCTCTACCACTCTCCATCAGAACATGATGGTTAGATTTCTCTTCCATATCCATATTTTCACCTATGTGGAAACCCAGTGATTAGTTTATTTGAGTAACCGTTACGTTTCATAATTTTGTTTTTAAAGATTGGTTTTGGTATTCCTTTTTACGATGTGGGTTTTGATTAATGAAAATTTCAAATAGTAAACCATTTATAACCTCGACGAATTTCGAGGGCGAAATTCATTTTAAGGGGGGTAGAATGTAACACCCCGAGATTTTATGAAAAATATTCTTTTTAATTTCATTAATGTCTTGTCTTTACGCTACACCAAATGGAGCTTTCTCAACACACATCCTTGGCTTGCCTTGTATTACATGCAATCGCGACCTTCCTCGAGAGCGTGTGTAGTACGCAATACCGAGTTTCACTAAACAACGATATCCTATTAAAATATTATTAAAACTAGCCGTTATAAATAGTAATAACCTCCTTTTAAAATTTTAGAAATTTTATCTCTCAAAATGGACTTCATTTTTGGATTTGGAGTATTGAATTTAGCATAAGGTGAAATTTTGGTACTTTTTGGATAACTTTCATATTCTGATGAATAATGAAAATTACTAAATTTTAATTAAAAACATCTTTTTTAATCGAAATAATTAATAGTGATAAACTGTTAATTTGAGTTGTTTTAAAGTATATTTAGAATATATTTTTACAATTTAATACAATGTTGGTTATTGAATGTAATTCTACATTTAAACCAGTTATAAACAAGTTTCAATCTTTTGATAGTTATTATCTCTTAAGAACACGCTATTTGTTTTGACGACGGGATTTAATTTTTAAATTAGTTAATGCAACTGATATGTTTTGAATTTGGTAAAATAGACATCATTTTTGAGTTCATAATATCAAATATAGCTTAGGCTTAATTTTTGGTATTTTTCTAAGAACTTTCAATTTTTGATGAATAGTGAAACCACTAAGTGGTAGTTAAAAAAAATGAATTGTTCATAAAACATAATTTTACCGCTTCTGTCAGTGAAATTTAAAAAATCCGAGAGACACGGTTGATGTCAGTAAGTAAAATGTGGTTCAATGAGATGAAAATAAATTTTGGTGAATAGTAACTTTTTACTTTTATTTACCACGGTTAAAAGTAAATAGGGTAATTAAGGGTAAAAATGATATTATTATTATCCTAACACATGTCCTAATTCTATTGGATAAGTGTAATTCGACCAAAAACAAACTTAGGAATAAAATATGACCATTTAGGCCCACTTGAATTAGATTAGGACATTTATTATTATTTAATTCAAAGAAGAGTTAAAAGAGTTAAAATCAAAGGTTATTTAATAAAAAAAATTTAATATAGGGTTATACATAAGATAAAATAGACTATAAATATTTATGAGAAAGCTAAAAATATTTCCTACATAATGGTATTTTATTTGTAATTTTTAGACTTTAAATAATTTAATTTATTTATGACACAACAATGATGCAGTAGTTATCTTATTAATGAAATATTGACATAATTGATGTTATAAATACCCAAATAAATATAATTGGATACTTTTTATGAATTCCACTAATTTTATAGGTTAATATGACATGTTAATATTGATTTAATTAACTTTTTTCGAACTTATCATTCTGTTATGATTTTCACAATAATCAATTACTAAATAGTGTCAACATTGACATAAAATAGTTTTTAAAACAAATATTATTTTATTAATTGTTATTTTATTCCTAAAAATCTACAGTTTGGCCAAATTACATAGATAAGGTTATATATATTAATAATAAACAATTTGGGGTTCGTTTGGCTTCTTATAGTATGTTTATTAACCTTATAGTGTATGAACACTAGAAGAGACGGTAAATGTAAAATTATTTAACATAATGTTAAATCTAAATGATAAGGTTAAAATAGGAACCTAAACTTGTCTAAATTCTATTGGATGAGATTATTTCGACCCATCCCCACCTTAGCCTCGAAATAAATTAATTTGGAGCTATTTAAAACCGATCTTGACTTTATAATAAAATAATATTTTCAGTTATTCCAAAGGTGCCCCTCTCCTCCCTTATAAAAGGGAACCTCCTCCCTCTCTTCCTCACACAACTTTGAGCCTTCAAGCTCGGAGAAACCCTGCCAAATTCTCTTCTCCACTTCACTATAAACATCCTAGAGGTTTTGGTCTTCCTCAAAGACCAATTTTAGTACCCTAAGAGGAGGTCTCCAAGAGGGGCTTCAAAGAAGAGGTAATTTCTGTTACCAATTTTTTCACCTTTATTTCTTCTTCCACTTCTTCTTCTTAGGTTGTTTCATTATGAAGTAATAACATCAGTATCACTCATATTCTGAATTTTTATTATAAGTATGAAACAATCCTATTTCACCATCTATCCATCCTATGGAAAACGAAATCACCGCATGTGCGTATGTATGGAATACCGTCTCCACGTCGTGGTGAAATGTATTTTCCACCACCACCTTACTTGGATGGGTATAATGGTGTAAATAATAACTATATATTATTATTTTATAGTGATATTGATTCTGAAATAGTAAACATACACTCCAATATAGTCCCACGATCATGAGAACGATATCATCGCTCGTGCGTACGTACGGACTACGGTCTCCACGACGCGATGAGATTCATTCTCCACATTAACCATTCATGAATGATTATAAAGTATATATAATGAATAATAATGAAATATATGAAATGTTAAATCTACTTCATTTATGTATATATATATATGTATGTCATCTACTTACTTCCATTCAAGACAATAAGGAAAGGAAAACAACGTTCATGCGTACGTACGGACTACCGTCTCCATGAACGGTGTGTTTCATTTCATTTATCTATATTATATATATATATACTGAATATATATGATATATAAATCATGTTTTATATTCTGGAAGTATGTAAATCATGATATAAGTAATAATAATGTCAAGAACAACAAGTCCAAACACCTACGATAAATGAAACGATTTTACCCAAAACGCTTCTTTAACATGGAATTTACAAAAGAACGGGTAAAATAAAGTCATAAGTGAACCATATATGATATCATAACAATGAATATGATTCTGTAATAAGTTAATGACATTATTTAAATCATTATATAGGAGGTTCAGATACATACAAAGAATATGGGACATAAGGTAAGGGAAATATCACAATCTCATTTTTTTTCGAGATTGTTTATACTTTGGAATTTACTGGGGTGTATTTTATCATCCACATCCATGTTTCCACAATATGTAATATTATTTCCATCCACCTAAAATTGTTTAAATCCAATTTTACTCTTCGGTGAGTTTTTAGTAAAGGATATGAAATGAATCTTTTGTCGTTTTTCGTACGTGGTACTTTTTGAATTTTCTGACAAAAGTACGAAGAATGTTTTTTTAACTTATACAACATGAAAGGATTTTTAAAACATTATTTCCAAGAAGCTTCCTTTACAAGATTTCAAGTTTATTTTTTTAACTTCTTTTAAAATTGTATGACATGTTAAGAAAGAAAAAATGTTTTTGAAGTAGAATGGATATTTTCCTCAAGAATGGAGTTCAAGTGTTTTATCAAAATTATTTTCCATCTAAGATAATAAAGGGTTCTGTTTCTATCCCTATTATTACATTGATTTGGTTATGTTGTGATGGAATTATTTTCATGAATTCCTTTATCTTATATGAATTGTTTTATGATGTCACATTGTTTAAGAATCCCATTTTTATTACATGGGTTATGCTATGATGCATGGTTTATGATTTTGTGGCACACATAAGAATAGTATCATTATGAGATGGGTTGCACCTGTATCTCCCTCCAATGAATTGGGTAATGATTTTATATCTCATGAGATAGAAATGGCTGGAATGGTAGGTTATACCGGTTCAGTGAAACAGGACTAAAACGAGGGTGAGTCGGTTCAGAAAGGGACTTTTTCCACTAATATAGTTTTGGCAATGAGTCTTGACTAACATGAAAGGATTCTCTATGATTATGTGTGCCTTCCACAAAGTTTAATGTTTTAAGTTATGATTATTGTGATTAAATTTCACTGCCATGAGTTATCCCAGGTTATGAAATTATGATCTCTTTTACAGGTTAAGATTTCCAAATGTTATGTTCTTATTTATATGATGTGATTGATATTTATTTTTTTTACACTTACTGAGCATTTGAGCTCACCCTTTTATGTTTACTTTTCCCCAGGATATAAAGAATGGTTTTAGGTATAATAAAAGGAAGATCTTTATGGGAGATGTTGAAGATCTATCACCAGGATTAGAAGATTATATTCCGAGTTTCCAAAGACACTAAACTATTATGATCCTTGTGTGTGTGATTTTGATACGTACTAAGTATTCTGCAAATGTAATGTAATGTCAATGTACGTCAAGCTTCAGGTATCTACAATATATATGTATATAGTAATGATGAATATGGGAATTACTATAGATGGTGAACCTTCAATACTTTTTCAAATAGTTTCCAAACTATATTTACTAGAAAGGATAACGAGTTATCAGACCGATGATGACGAATTTGAAAAGAATATTAATGCTGTGAATGATGGGAGATTGAGTGAATTTGTGTTTGAAGATGGAATTTTGAATTTTGGGAAGAGACTTTATGTTCCCAATATACCAGATCTGAAAAGAGAATTGTTTGATGATGCTCATAGTTCTAATTTATTGTTATACCCTAGGAGCCCCAAAATGTATAGAGATTTAAAGGAACATTTTTGGTGGGACAACATGAAGAGAGAGATTCTTGATTTTGTGTCACGATGTATGGTTTACCATCAAGTGAAAGGTGGAATGAAATAGCCTATAGGAGTCTTGCAACCTCTTCCCATACTTTAGTGGAAAATGGAAAATATTATGATGGACTTTGTCATGGGGCTACCAAAGACTCCTAGAATGAATGATACAATATGGGTTATTGATGATCATCTTACCAAGTCAGCACATTTTCTTGATATAAGGGAGGATTTACCACTCGAACGCCTAGCACGACTATATATTAATGAAGTTGTGAGACTTCATGGAGTAACCCTATCAATTGTTTTTTATCATGATCCCCATTTTACTTCAAGATTCTAGAAGAGTCTTCAGAAGGCCTTGGATACTGAACTTTGTTTGAGCTCTACCTACCACCCTCAAACAGATGGATAATCAGAACAGACTATTCAGACATTAGATGACATCTTGAGATCATTCTCACTTGACTTTTAGGGTATGTGGGATCAATATTCTCCTCTGGTAGAATTTTCCTATAACAATAGCTTCCATTCAAGTATTCAGATGGAACCATATGAAGTGTTATGCAGTAAGTGATGTCACACACCAACCTGTTGGGATGACGTTGGTGAAAGAAAATTTGTTGGCCCAGAAATGGTGGAGGAAACGATGGAAAAGGTAAAACTAATCCAAAACCACATCAAAGCAGCTCAAAAAAGCCATAAGTGCTATACCGATAACCGAAGGAAGGATTTGCAATTTCAGGTAGGAGATCATGTTTTCATGAAGGTATCTCCATGGAAGGGTGTTATATGTCTTGGTAAGATGGGAAAATTGAGTCCCAGGTACATCGGCCCATTTGAAATTCTAGAATGAATTGGGGCTGTAGCTTACCGTTTGAAAATTCTGCCAAGTCCTTTCAAAGTTCACAATGGGTTCCACGTATCATTGTTGAGAAAATACATGCCTGACCCAACGCATGAACTCACCTATGAGGAATTAGAACTGGAACCTGATCTCTCTTTTTGCTGAGATTCCATCAGGATTCTTGATACTAGATAACAAGTGCTGAGAAATCGGATGAATCGTCTGGTAAAAGTTCTATGGAGAAACCATAAGATGGAAGAGGCAACGTTGGAACCCGAGAAACTTATGATGAAGAACCACCCAAGTCTTTTCATGTGGTAGTATTCTAGAAATTTCTAGGACAAAATTATTTTAAGGAGGGTAGAATGTAACACCCCAAACATCCACGATACGCTTCTCTTTGAATATTACAGTAGCTTGTGTTGTATGCAACTTCGAGTTCCAACGCACACCATAACCAATCAAAGTAGCCATTATGAATAGTAATAACCACTTTTTGAAATTTTTAAAATTTTATCACTCAAATTTGACTTCATTTTTGGATTCTTAATATCGAATTTAGAATAGGGTTAAATTTTGGAACTTTTCAGATAACGTTTAAATTTTTGATGAATATTGAAAATTACTAAATTTTAATTAAAAACAACTTTTTTAATCAAAATAATTAATAGTGAAAAATTATGAATTTGAGTGGATTTAATTAATATTTAAAATAATTTTTTTCCATTTAATTAAATTTTGGACATTGGACATAATTTCACAATTAAACCGGATATAAACAAGTGTCAATCATTTGATAGTTATTATTTCTTAAAAACACGCTCTTTATTTTGACAGCGGAAATTAATTTTAAATTAATTTATGCAATTTCTGTGTTTTTATTTTGGAAAAATGGATTCCATATTTGGAATCAGGATATCCAAATTTTGTAAATAGGTATCTTTTATTTTTAGGCATTTTGAATAATTACTTCGGTAAATATTTTATTATCATGGTTAAAGGGTAAATCCGGTAAATAAGGGTAAAAAATAATATAATAATAATAATAAATTACCCTAAATCATGTCATAACCTTATTGGTGGATACATTTCTAACCATGTGCATCTTTGGGTCGATTTTGGGACCCTATCTAGCCACTTTTAGGTGATAGGGACACTTTATATTAATGACGTCAAAGTAAATACAAAAATGACAAAAGCATATATCTTTTAAAAAATAAATTTTTACATAGGGTTATGTATGTTATATTTTCGACTATAAATATTAATTATAAATAGGAAAATATTTCCAACATAATGGTATTTTATTTATAATTTTTAGACATTTAATAATTAAATTTATTTATGAAAAAATAATGATGCAATATTATCCTTATTAATGAAAGAATCAAATAATTGATATTATAAATATCAAAATAAATGTAATCTGAAACTTTTTATGAATTCCACTAATTTTATAGGTTAATATAAAATATTAGTACAGGTTATATGAAATATTTTATAAGTAATAATGCTGTTATGAATTTATCAAAAAAAATACCCAATAGTGTCAAAATTGACATAAAAGAGTTTTTAAAAAAAATATTATATTACTAATTGATATCTATTATTAAAAATCAAAGGTTCTACCAAATAACATATATTATGATAGTTGTATCATTAATGGACCACTTGGGGGTCACTTGGATGTATATAGTATGTTTATTAACTATATAAAATAAAAATACAAAGTGACATGGTCAATTTCAATCTAATTAAGTGAGAGTTAAAACTAACAGATAAGGTTAATATAATGACCAAAACCTTTATAAAATCTACTGGATGAGAGGATTTAAACCCATACCAACCTTATTATTTTAATAATACTCTTTGGATCCATTTGAAACCGAATATGAATTTATTATAAATTAATACTTTAATTTTTCATAAAGAGACCCTCCTCCCCCTTATAAAAGGACACCACTTCTAACCAATTATTCACACCATCAAAGCCTTTCTGGTCATCCAAACACGACCCAAATATTCTCTCAATTTCCATTACTTCAAAATATAGGCCTTAGTTTGACCAAAAATCCAACCTAGGGTGCCCTATTGATCAAATCAAAAGGAATAACCCGAAGAAGAGGTAATGTTTTTACCACCCTCTTTGAAGTTACTTTCCTCTTCAACTTCTTCTTTCTTTGTTGTTTCCAATCTAAAATAATAACTGAAGTATCATATATATACTGTGATGTTTGTATAAATATGTTAAAACCAAATTCATTATTATATTTATCCTTTGAATGACATGTCACCATACGTGAGTACGTACGACCTACCGTCTCCACGTCGTGGTGTAATTGTTATTCAATACTTTATTATTTGGATGGATTTAACAATGATGCTTAATTCATGTAAATAATAAATATAAAATTATAATGATTCTGTATATATGATATAACATACAATTATATATTATTTTAATTTCAAAAAATGATATTGTTGCTCGTGGGTACGTACGGATTACCGTCTCCATGAACGTGATGAGATTCATTCCCCATCGTATCCATTAAGTCTAATACTCATTTGATGATTAAAAAAATGTTTAAAAACCTGATATCATACTGGATATGAATAAGATACATCTCATCCATAACAAATATGCCTCACATAACAAATAATATAATTCAAAACGAATCCGTTAACACCCGATGCGATGATAATAGTAACATATTATTAACAAATCTATGTTAAACGATCATATATGATATAATATTAATGTATATGATTATTGTATAATTTAATAACAGATATTTCACCATTATACTGGAGTTTATCATACCCTCAACAAAGTAAAAGTACAAGGTAAGGGTTTATTTCACAATCTCTTCATTATCCAAGGTTTTTTATACGTAATTATATACTGGGAACTCTTTATGATCCACATCCATGTTTCTTAAAAATGTATTTAAAAAAATTCTTACTATTTTATAGAATATGGTTTAAAGTCATTAATACCCCTGTTTTACTTTTTATAAGATGTTATTCAAGGAATATTTCCATCGTTTTCCAAACAAGGTCCTTTTTAACCTTTTCAACAAAATTTAGGTTAGAATGTATTTTTTAACTTATACCACGGGTGCGGCTATTTTCTAGCGTTATAAACTCATCGAAGCTTCCCTTACAAGCTTATAAGAATATTTTGAATGTAAATGTGTTATTTTATATGAATCTTAAATGATTTCAAAATATAAAGAGATATTTCCCTAAAAAGGGTTTTGATTTCATCTATGTAAACATCCTTTGATGGATTTTAAGTTTATTTGAAGTTGATTTATTATGATACAAAAATTCCATATTGTATTGAAGGTTTTATGATATGTTTGACTTTGGATGTTCTATTTTTATACCATTCATGGTTTATTGTTAAAGTATTGACATTTCGTATGCTAGTTTTAATACGAATGTTTATGATATGAATAAATCTTTTCATATGAGGAATGTATTGGACTTAGTAAGCGACGGGTGGATCGTGCTATAGATCCTCGATGCATCGGTAGGTCTCATGAGATATCTAGACGTGGAATTGGCTGAGGCCCTTTCCCAATTTGATTTATGGTTTTGGCCGAGGCCTTAATCATGTTTAGACATCTTGGTCGAGGCCTTGACAAAATGTTTCAGAATGTCCGGCATTATACATTCCCTCATTATGGAAATAATATTGACGGCACATGTGGTCATTCGACTAGTAGAATACCCATGATTATTTTTTTATAATGGAATTATTTACTCAGCTCATATTCTTCCCATAAAAGGATTCATGTTTATTATTGGTAAAGGTATGTGGTTTCAATTATTTACCATGCTTAATATTTATGTCATTTTCAACTATACTACTTACCCTTACTAAGCATTTGAGATCACCCCTTTCTTATGTTTCATTTTCCCAGGATATGAAGAAGTTAGTTATGAGTGACCTGCAGGTATAATCTAGGAGGGTTGGATGTTATTAATGAAATATATTTGTGTTGTATTTATCTTCAAGATGTAAAGTTGAACATATGTATGAATGTTGTTTCTAATAATACTAAATTGATCGGTCTTTCGAGACATGATTTCCTTGTGATAATGCCAATGTTATGTAATAATGCACTGACTCTGGGTAACGAGGGTTAGTTCATTACAACTAATCACCATGTTTTAGGACAAATTATGCTTAATAAAGACTAAAACATAATCTTAGGGGAATAATAATCTAGAAACATGTCCTAAACCCATTTTATATAAATATTTAGAAACTAAATATTATATTATTTAGTTTTTAAGCTTTTTATGTATCATTATGAGGTAATTATATGTGTATACAAAACTTGTTTCAAATAATCCCAAGTGAGACCTTTTCCTTCCAAATAAAAAGCGACTACTTCTATCATTTTATCAGACATTCCAAAACCTCTTATAACAAGACAAGATATTCCTAAATAGTCTCCAAAATCCCAAAACCTCTACCTATAGACTTATATTTGGGATGAAATCATTCAAATTAGTAATTTTGGTATAAACCAAAAGAAGATTCTCTTTTAAGAGGTAATGTCTTCAACCAAGACTTTGTGTTTTATTTCATATTCCCACCCAAATATTATTATTATTACATTGTTTTATAAAATTACAAGTATCCTTAATATAATATTATTCTTTATGATTTTTTTATGACCTAAAAATACACACACATCAATTTAGTGGATAATGATATATTATTTTTGTGAACAGTGAACTACTGCCTCACGAAATAATGATTGTTCAATTTACCCTTACCACCTATATTGTTGTACATTATGAAAGAAATGTTATTTTATAAAGTTATATATGATATTTATTATTTATTTATACTTATTTATTACTTTTATAACACATTCATTAAATAATTTATATTTTACATTTATAAAATAACATCATTTGAGGAATTGTGGACTATCTCCCCCTCAAAGCGATGTGATTCATTCAAACAATCCATGAAATATATAAAAAATAAATATAATTAAAAATATGTTAAAAAATCATCAATATAATATTATTTAAATAAATAAATATCTATATATATATATATATAAATATATCATTTTATTTGTTTCTCTTTAACACACTTAAAAAGTGATAACATCATTCGTAGACGTGTGGATTGACACCTCCTCGACATGATGTGATTAGTTTTTCATCACAAAAATTATATATATTATTAAATATTATTAAATAACATGATATTTATGGTATAATTATCATTAAAGAACGATTTGGGGCTACATATATTCTTTCCATAATGATCATTGAAAAATAAGAACATTACTCATGCACATGTACAACCTTCAGTCTCCATGATCGTAACGTTGATTAATATTCCATAACATTATTTAATTATTAATTATAATGGTTTAAATAATTTAAAAATTTGATAAATATGTAATTAGTTTTATTCTATAGGGGTTATATAATGACCCATTTTACAAAAGTATATATTCCAATGTTGATTTTGACATATAAACAAAATTTGGCCTAAATGCCCAATGTAAACATAATTGTTTATGTAGTTTTACACAAAATACTAATAAGTGAAATCAAAATAATTATAAACATGAAAAAATATACTATATAATGTATAAAATTAACATAAGTTTATTATAATTGATGTTAAATGATGTTTAACCAAAAGGAAAGAAATGTTATGGGACTCATGTCTCACTTTTCTTTCTGTGAGGCATACTTTATTTTTGTGCACCTAATTTATTATATATGGTAAACATAATCCCACATTGATTTGTTATAGCATTAATTATTTTATATTAATGGTATTTAGATGTTTTAACTTATGATTATTACTATTGGGTCTTCCGAATCATATGTAAGGTATTCAACTATCACTTTTAACTTTTGTGAGATAAATTTTTGGTTCACCATTTATATTTTCAATGTGGTGTATATACTAAACCTATTGTTATATTTTATCAAGAATTCTCTAAACTATATGGTATTTAAGATTATAATTTAATAGTATTTTTTCATAAGGATTATGATATAAAAATTTTCAATGTTGTATGAGACACTATGGAATGTTAAAAGATTATTTTCCATAACTATATCATTAATGATCATTAAATGTATTTTCATTTTGAGAACAATACATAAACATTGTCCGAAAAATACTTTCATTCTAATTTTTTTGATTCATGACCATCTTCAATATTAGTACCACTATTTAATTACATGTTACTCAAAATGGTTTAGAAAATGTATTTCCGAAATATTGACATTATTTTTCCCTTTAGCTAGAGAATCAATTTTCTTTTAAATATATTATTTTACAGATTTTTTTAAAAAAATGTTTCTAAAAATATTCATTGAAGACATTTCTACAACTTTTTGTCTTTTAATTTTTTTTCAATGAATCCTTATTGTCAAATTTGGAATGAGACATTTTATAACATCTTACCATACAAAAGAAATATTCTTTTTTACTTTGTATAACATGTTTGTATTTATCTAACATCATTTCATGGAAGCCTCCATTTATTGTTTATGATCATTCTTTTTAATGACAATTTTATAAAAATTTATTTTTAATGATTGTTTTTTCCAAATGTTTTTTCATAATAAAAGGAAATTGTCCTATAGAATTTTTTAAGAGATCATTTTATATTATTTATATTCATTAACAATAATAACCATTTATTTGACATCGTTTGGTATTTTTTTATTAACACCATAATTATTCTTTCTTTGGATGGATTATTATTGATTTAGACAAGGATAATATTGACATTCACATACTTGAATAATTTTGTTTCCTTTCAAATATCTAATTTCATATGTTCATTCAACCTTGAATTTTTCATTATTATCCATACCACATATCATGTATATTAATATTAACTAATCTATATACAATTTTATATATGATGTTTAAATTGGTAATTATTGATAAATATGAATTTCTCATTCAAGACGATTATTTGATAAGGCATACTAATTATTTTGAATATTCATTATGAGGAATTTTTTGGACTAGCACAGATAGGTGGGGGACAGAAATCTTATAGATCCTTGGTGCATCGAAAGGTTCTCATGAGAAAAATAGTTTTGCAATTATATTTAAACCATTATTTTCAAACTCTTTTGTGAATGGTCTTGATTGTGAATGATTTTCATGTTTCGTAGACATGATGTCAAACAATTAATCATTTACCTCATACTAGTTTCTGTTATTATTCATACATGACATGTTGCATCAATATATCTATTAATATAGTTCATTTTAGTTCATTGATAAAATCTAATTTGTTTTAGTTTCATAGCATACAATAGTAATTTTTCCTTATATATTTATTTGAATGGCCTGATTTCTAGTTATTACCCTTCTATATTGTTTATATTCTTTCACTCCTTTTATTGAATACATGATATGTATATTTAGTTATTTACCTTTCCAAAATTATTACTCTCATTGAATCATTATTTCTTTCTCTATATTTTTCTCTTACAAATCATTTTATCACAGCCTTGTTATGTTAAATTTTATGGACTCCCAAATGAATACTATAAAATATATGTAGAGATTTACTATATGGATAATAGATATCTTTGAAGATGTTGATTTTGGAAGGAAGAAAAAATTATGTTTTAATTAGTTTTGATATTTGTTTTAAAAAAGGAACATTTATATATCTTTTTCCCCAAGACTGTTAAACAGATCAATCGCTAAAGGATTGATTTATTTTGATCAAGCCAATTTAATTCACATAAGACACCGTCTCAGGTCTTCTAGGGTCGGTTCATTAAAGTTGGTACCAAGAATGTTTAGTAGCAACCATTAGAACTAGATTTAGGAATACATATACTAAATAACATAATACTAAGATAGAATTTTAGGATATGTTCATTTGAAAACAATAGAAATTTTTTGATGTATATATTCAATGGTTTATCCTAGAAATACATCCCTATATAGATAATACAAGTGTATGTGTTTCTGGAATAGATATAACTTGGATTAACAACTCTGACAAGGTGTTATGGGCATGAATCAGAGTAACCTAGTACACATCAACGTAAATCACTGTTCACCTAGTTTGATAGCCCTTGGGGATATTCTTTTTATAATCCATCTTTTATTTACAAAACACGGTGAATGATTTTTATAGTGAATGATCATGGTTAAGCCTAAACAGTTCTAGATTTCGGATATGGTGTGATGATTTAGAAATCATATGAATGATATTATTGATGAAACCAAGACCATTGAAGGACCTATGTGGAAATAAATGGATGAATATTTAATATATTTAGGTTTTATTAGTTAAAAGTATATTTAGTGGTTAATTATATTTCAAAGAATTTCTATATTATTTAATTTGTAAATTATAAAAATTTGGTTTTAGAAAATGACTACCAATAATCCAGGTGGCATCCAATTAAATAGGGAATGACTAAAGGTCTTGAAACCCAGACAAAAGGATGGTAAGGTTTCACTCCAACAATTTACCTACACAATTTCTTGCTTAATTTTTCATTGTTTTTAGTTAAACAATTTTAAGAATAAATGGTAATGATGGACCATTATTGTCTCTTTTGAGGATTTGATTTTAATATACTAACTACATTGTTTTTTCTAATTTAAAAAGAGACATATATTTATACTTGTCACACTTTAATTGTCCATAAAATCCATTATATGATTCTTTTAGTGGTACAAGAATAAAAAACTCATTATTGCTAATTACTTTATACGGGTATAAAGATGAATTTGAATTTAATATATGAAAAATAAAAGGTTAGGATTTTTCTTATGAAATTGATACTATCAAATAATAATATTTTCTAATATTATTTTTAAGTAATATAATTACCCATCCTTATAAAAATAACTTAAAATTAAAATGTTTTCCAATTACATTAATTTTTATTAAACTGATGACCTTATAATTAATCGAATATTTATGGATTTGAGACACTCAAATATCTATTGATCATTCAATTTTTTTTGGTTTATTACATAATTCACTTATTGTAAATATTTAGGATTTTCATCCAATTATGTATTTCTACTTTCCAGTAATGATCTCATACTTTCAAACCAAGTTACATTGTAGTCCATTTGAATTTTTGAAAATCCCATTATGTATTCAATAGAGTGTGTTTTAAAAAACATTCTAATGATGTCGGATTTAAATATAGGAAATATAAAAAACAATATTCTCAATATCAAGTTTGAATTGTGAGGATACAATTTTAGACAGGTGGGGAAATGTAACACCCTGAGTTTATAAAGTAGGAACCTTGAATGTGATAGAGTGTATGGTATGTGACAAGAATCATGTAATGGAAGATAATATCAATAGACTCTACTATATGTTTACTATATTAAATAAATTTAATACATTATGTGTCCTATAATTCATTGAACACTTAGTAAGATTTTTTTACCAATAAGAGAAACCTTCCATGATATCATGCATTATATACAAGACCATGTTTCGACAAATAACAATGTATTATTAAAATACTATTACTTAATATAACATGATATAACCTAACCATCATGAATATTATTGACTAAATTATGAAATTTTATGGTTTATATAAATATAAATTTAATTCATGGGCTATCAGTTTAAGAGAAATGAAAGTAAGAATCAATTGAATATAAATAAATATTATTATTTTTTATGATTCCAATAGAGTTTTGTCTTAATAAATGTAATTAAATACAATTAGTTAATTATTTTAATGAAGTATCTATGATACATATTCAATAATAAATTTTTGACATTCTTCTAATTTTTTTGATAAGAATATGAATAATATATAAACAAACCTAATTTTACATATAAAAACCTATATATTTCTTAATGGCTTTTACCACGTTTCTATGGCGCACTAATTATAAATATTAATTTTGACACATTTAAAAATTTAATTTTATAATATAAAATCTATTTTTGAATTAATAATGTTTCTTAAAGTTTATTTTTGGTATTTCTTTGAGAAACATCATTTTTTGATGAATATTGAAAAGTACTGCATTTTGGTAAAAAAAATTATTTGAATTTAAATAATCAATAAGGTTAAATTTTATTTTAAATTAATTTTAAATTCAGATTAATAAAATATAAATATATTAATTCAATTTAATTTATTATAATCAATTTTACTTTCAATTTTAATATAAAAATATTTCAATCTTTTGAACATCTTTATACTAAAACTGGTTAAATCGTCCATCTGTAAGATTAACATTAATTTTAATTTTTCCACATATGTGAATTTAATTTAGAAAAATTTAAATTCTCCACTATAATCAGGATGTTATTTATAGTCTAGTATTACCATGTTAATTTTTCACCAAATATTTTAGTAATAGTGATTAAAATTAATCAGTTCAATTAAGGTCAAATGAACATAATTTGAAACATAACATTAATCCTAGGGGCCAAGAAGACCCATCCACTTTTCCCAAACCCATTGGCTAGCCATATTTTGACCATAAACCTTATTTTTTTTGATTTTATATGGGTTTTAATACTTTTTATTAGGTAAAAACATGTGTATACCAATCATGTTTCCAAAACATCCTTGTGAATCCATTCCCTCCTTTATAAAGGCAACAACCTCTTCCACTTCTTTAAACATATCAAACCTCATAGGCTCATCCAATCTCTTCTCAAATAGTCTCCCAAATTTCCTACCCAAGACCTAGAAACATATATTTGGGCATAAATCCTACCAAATATTCCTTTTGGTATAAACCAATAGAAGCTACCAATTAAGAGGTAACATATTATCACAAGATTTTTATTGTCATTTCAATTCTTCACACTATATAAAATTATTATTACATTAAACTATGAAATATTTTTTTACTAAATATACGGGGATATTTTTAAGCTATTTTATCTTCCTATACATACACAGACCACTATCTATTCGGTAAACAACATATTGTTTATGTGAATGATGAACTAATGTCTCAAAAAACAATTATTGTTCGTTTTCTTTTACCAACTATCTTGGGAGCCATTATGATGAGAAAATATTTTTTATTATTATATATTATTTTTATTATGTATTTATACTTATTTAATCTTTTTATAACACATATATTTAATAATACCCCCTTTTTTTAATATTATAACATTGTTCGAGGATGTGTAGACTACTGGCCCTCAAAGAGATCTGATTCATTCAAAATATCCATGTAATGTATAAAGGGTAAATATAATTAAACATATGTGAGATAAAAAATATCATATTCATTACATAATTTCCATTTATATATATACAAATATATATATATATCATTTTTTTCATTTCTCTTTCACACACCTAAAAGTGATAACGCCATTCATATATATTTAAACTACCGCCTCCTCGACCTGATGTGTTTCAATTTTCACCAAAATAATTTGATGATTAATTAAATATTATTCATTAATATGTTTTTTATGGTATAGAGATAATTCTATAATTATATGGGGTTACTAACCTACTTTCAATAATAATCATTAAAAAATAATATTGTTACTCATCTGTATGTACGACCTACCAACTCCATGATCGTAACATTGATTAATTTTTTATAAACGTATTTAATGATTGATATTAAATCCATTATTGATTAATAAATATGATAATATTTTCATTATTATTATTCTATAGATGTAATATATTGACCCATTTATTCATAGTTGACCTACCAAAGTGGTTTTTGACACATGAATCAAATTTTGTGATAACTCATGATGTAAAAATAATTGATTCAGTAGCTATATAAAAAATGTTATTAAGTGAAATACAAAGAATTATACACCTGAAAAATTTTCTAATGAGAGTAAAAATTTAAAATAAGTTTATTATATAAGAATTTAAAGATGTTCACTTGAAACAAATCTCAAGGTAATGGACTCGTGTGCCACTTTTAATTCTGTGAGGAATACATTATTTATGTGCAAATAATTTCTTATATATGCAATATAGACATCCACATTTATGTGTAATTTCATAAATTCATTTATCTTCATTGTATTTAGATGTTTCAATTTATTTTTTTTAGTTTTGGGTCTTTCGATTCATATGTAAGGTATTCTCCCTCACTTATTTACATCAGTCAAGTAAATTTCATATTAGCCACTTATATATATTTTAGGTGTATCTACATACCCTATTATTATATTTTATCTTTAACCATCTTACCATAATGTTATTTAAGTGTTTAATTTAAAATTATTCAATGATAAGGATTATGATTTTAAATGTTTCATGGTGGTATGGTAAACATAGTAATGATTGAGATTTATTTTCCTCAACTATATATTAAAAGATAATTCAATGGAATTAGAATTTTAGGAAATTATATTACTATTATTAAATAAAACCATTCATTATCCCCTTGTTTTTCATGACCATTATCGATATTAGTACCAATCTTCTATACATTGGTACTTAAAAATGTTTTATATTTTTTTTAATAACCAGATATTATTTATCTCTTTAGTCAAAGAATATATTTTCATCTGAAAACAATGTTTCAATAAAAATGAATTCAATTTTTTTTAAATTATTTGGTAAAGAAATGTTTACCCATTTTTTATTTTTCCAATGTTTTTAAATTAATTATCTCATCTATTTTTTATCAAGGAATTTTTTAACATTTTTCCATTCAAAAGGAATATTATTTTTACCTCGTATAACATGGATTGATTTACACACCGTCATTTCATTGAAAATTACTTTTCATGTTTATAAGAATATTTAAAAAAAATATTTTCAAAATAGGCTTTCAATGAAAAAAATTTAAAATGGGTTTTAAAAATAAAATGGTATTTTCTGTAAGAATGTTTTCATAAAATCATTTTATAGTATTTCTATTCATGAACAAAAACAACCCTTTATTTTAATATACCTGTTATTTTTTTCTTAACACCAACATTATTCATCCATTTGATGGTTTTTTTTAATTTGATAAAGCATAGATGTAAAGAACCAAATATTCATTAATGGAAATCTCTCTTGATCTAATTTAAATGTCTCTTTAGGGAAACGTTTTATATAAAATGTCAACTTGTTTGGTTTTATGTTTTTGGGTTTTAAAATACCATTATGAATTGTGACCATTGCTAATATTTCCATTGAATAGTGATCACATGATTAGTATAAATATAGGGCTTTAACAAATCCAATTTACTCAGATAAAATTAGTGATGGCCTCATCCCGTAGAGGTTCCTCATACTAATATGTTATTCTCGAGAAGGACTGCCTAGGAGAGAAGTGGAAGTAGATAATGATTACCACCTAGGAAATGTTATTCGAGCCACCCCAAGAGTCGGTCACTATCGCACACCATACTCTTTGGTCTTATGTGGGTGTTATAAGGGTTTATGTAACAATACCATAGTGCCATGGTTATCTACATTATTTTTGTATATAATAATGAATATACATTCATTTTATTATTGTAACCTTGTAAATAGTTTTTAAAGCACAAATAGAATTTTTAGTTAATGTTAAAATTGGAAATATATTTTGATTAATTAATTGATATTTTAATTAAATAATATTTTAATAAAATATAATTATTATTAAATTAATTTTTATTAAATATAAATGATCATATAATTTTATGAATGCAATTGTAATTTTGATTAAGGGTTAAAATCACTTTTTTTCAAAACCCAAGAATTATCAATAAATGTCAGTTTATATTTTAAAAGTTAAAATTAAAAAATATATATAAATATTTATATAAACTGAATATTATTTCTAGAATCATGATATCGAAATTATCAAATGGTTAATTTTTCATAATTTTCCGACACAATCAATTTTTTGGGTAAAAATTTAATACTGTTTAAAAATATAATTTTCTTTATGACATCATAATTACCCAATAGTGATATAATAATATACCAAAATCTTTATTTTTAGTTAATATATGTTTTACCATTAAAATAATGTGATTTTGGGTTTGATTGATATATTTTACAAAGATTTAAGGGACCCTTCAAGACTTATTATACTTTTTGTATTTTTAAATTGATTTCCTTGGGAGTGTGACTCACCTCCATAGAATCAATACAATTATTTTAAGAAGGTATAACTTTTGACTTATAAAATATTGTTTTCCACATCCATTTTCCAAAAACCATTGTAAAAAACCATGGTATGGTTTGTGGTTCGGATTGGTTTGATGTGAGGTTTCCCAAACCTAAATAATAATGAATTCCCTCACCTTTCCTATATAAACCCACTTAATCTCCCACTTACTCCTCATTGAAAGCCTTTTTAGTTCGACCAACTCTGACCAAATATCTCTAGAATACTTCTAAGGTTCCCCATTCTCCCAAAACTCCTCTCTCAAACCTCTCTCATGCCTTTGGATGCACACTTCAAAGTAAGGGTTTTTCTTCCTTTCTCATTTTTGTCAAATATTCTTTAAATTGTTATTCCCTTTAAATTTCAATTATAAATGTTGGGTTATGGTTTCTAACATCCCCCATACTAACCTATTTTGTTAATAATGGGAGACCTATTTCATTCTCATTAAATTCCTTCCATGTACACTCATTACTATGCCAAAATTCTAAAACTTTTATCTCTCTCCTCATTTACATTCAAGCAATTATTTTGTATAATGAATCTAAATTCCATTAAATTTATTGGGACATGTATTTATATTAACCCCTTAATGTCCATATCATGAAAATATTATTAGAAATCTCTTTCCCTCTCATCATCCATTTTTATGAGTTCTTATGTCATGCTGTTATGTTGTCGAAATTGCACCACGCTTTTTCAATCCAAAGTCATTGTGTAGTGAATACCATGCCCATTTCTCTATCAGGGTATTCACCTTTATGTACATTTTCTTATTTTTTAATGATATTAATGTATGGATTCAACATTCTCTAATCTTGGAATAAAATATTATGTTGAATGATTCAATGTTTTATGATCCATGTCCCACACTTATGCATGAAATGAAATGTTTAAGAAGGGTGTGCCCTTATAGCACTCCAATGCATTGGGTAAAGTATAGTATCATGATACATCATGTGAAATGGGTGTTTAGTAATTCTAATTCAACTATAATGATGGTTTAAACATGATTCATATGCAATGAGGTCTTACTCATGCTCCATGTGAAATGATCCTTGGCTCGTGCTAATTCCATGTTAACTGTTGGTTCCACATTTCCATGTTATGATTATCATGATTTATAATGCCTTTATGATTATGCTTCTATTTTGATATATTGATATTATTATTTTCTAACATGTATTGTATTATTCTAGTTATTCCATGATTATTAACTTAATGGGATTTATAGCTCACCATTTTCTTATGCGTGTCCTCAGGTTATCCCATGCAACGCTAAGTGCGAGGGAATGTATCAGTCATGTAAGGTAAGTTTTCAATAAAGATGTTGTATTGCATGTTTTCTGTTGTTATTTAATGATCCTAATCCCTAATGACACTATACCTCTCGATCTTCTATGTTGTATCAAGTGAATTTCATGTGATAAATTATGTTTAATTGCGTAATAAAAAGAAGGGTTGTCATAGTAGGTATCAAAGGATAGGTTTAGTTATTTTTGGGATTATGATTAGAAAACCCTAGTAAAGACTTAGATACAAGACTAAGTATAATAAAAACATCCTTATGTTTTGATGAGTATTGAGTATGTTTTTTATAATAAAATACAACCCTCTCTAGATACGAGCAGGTAGAGGTGGCTCTGGCACAAATATATCATAGGGGTAATACCCGAAAACACCGCTTTGATCTAGAATCGAACTGGAACTGGGGCAAAAAATGAGCCTTAATCCACTCTTGGTTACAACTCTCCTGGGGGATATGATTTGGTAAATTCATAATCTTTTAATGAATCATTATTAATGGACAAAAAATGAACAAAAAATATGTGTTAGAAAATAGATCATGGAAAACATAGACTGAAGCCAATAGAATCATATGTTAAGGAAATAAGTGTTATTAATAAGTCATTACCTTTTCCCTTATATTACCCTTTATGTATTACCTATAACTTTCCTTTTATTCCAGCAAATAGATTGTAATAGGAGGACTCTGGATAACAACCAATGTGAAGATAAATGTGATGATTGCACTAATGAGATGCGCAATCCAATGGGAGCAGGAATCATGAACTTTTTCACACTTATATCACAACTAACTCAATATTTGAATAGAAACATGGGTCATGAAGAACATTCAACTCCCCTAGGAAAGAACAATTCTCTGTCGAGAGTTTCATGAGACAATGGACTTATACATTTAATGGATCATCTGATCCCTCAATTACTGAACAATGGATCAACTCCATTGAAACGATCTTCTCCATCATTAATTGTTCTGAGCAAGAGAAGGTTATCCTGGATGCTTATCGTATGGAGGGTGAATCTGGTCGATGGTAGGCATTGATAAAAAATATGAAGCCTGAGGAGAAGATCGATGCTTTAGAATTGAAGGATTTTCGGAAGATGTTTTTTGATAAATATATTTCGTGCACCCTCTAACTTAAGATGGAAAGTGACTTCCTTGCGCTGAAGAAAAAAAGCGATTTATCTGTCGGAGCGTACGAGGAAAAAGTCATAAGGATTTCATGATACACCTCTATCTTTTTCATTGCCCCCGAATTCAAGGTTGAATACTTCTTTAGTGGGTTTAAACCTAGCCTTTGGAAAGCGCTGCCGATCTATGGCTTCGACATCTATGAGGAAATTGCCTGATGTGCCCTCAAGTTTGAAATGGAGATCAGAGAATCTCATGGGTATCATGGGGATAAGAAGTGTAAGGTGGACTTCAATGTTGGCAGAATGATGGTTTAATCCAATGGTTCTAAGAAGATCCTACACCCCACTTTCCAAAGGTTTGAAAAGAATCACCATGGAAAACTACCTAATGGGGATGAGGAAATGATTTTGGTGTAGAAGAGAAGGGAACGTGGGTATTAACTGTCGACAAGAAAGCCCCGCGACCGCAATAGAGGAGAATAATGCTCTATTCCAACCTCAACGAATGTTTCATTGCTAAAATTGAAAATAAGCATGGAATCTTTCAAATCAATTCCTAAAGGAAATGGTTTTCAGAGGCAACCAACAACCTCCAACATAGTAAGGGTGAGCTTCTTCCGTCACTACCGCCGAAGTGAACCCTCTATAATGAAGTGGTTATAGGTATTCTAGTTATCCATTCAAAAATGGAGAATCTAATTTTTGATTCAGGTTCTGCACATTCTTTTATATCTCGAAAGTTTAGTAGAACAATCCCAGCACCCCCACAAATTATGGATGTGAAGATGTCGGTGAGTATGAGAAATGGGGCAATCATTGTATCCCAAGAATATAACTCCTCTCATGTCATAATCTATGGATTAATCTTCCCAGAAAACCTTTTCATACTCCACCTGGTGGAATTTGATGAAATTCTTTGCACAGATTAAATTTCCTTGTATAAAGCCAACACAAATTTCCGTGGGAGGGAAATCAATCTCCATGTGGAGAATCGATCCCCGATTCTTTACAAGTGCAAGGATGATGATGGACCTTCTTTAGCTCTATCATCTCAATCATGGATATTACTTCTCTATGAGCATGCATATCTGGATTTGTATATTAATTTTAAGGAGGAAACCATCTGAGAAGACATGCCTATTGTGAGTGAATTCATTGAAGTGTTTCCTAAGTAATTTCCTAGTCTTCCTCTTATAAGAGACGTTGAATTATCAATTTATCTTATACCTGTGGGGTTGAAAATATCCAAGATTCCATATAGAATGGTTGTTTTTTGATCTAGAGGAGCTAAAGACACAATTATAGGTGAATTTTGATGACGGGTTTTTATGCCTATGTGCTTCACCATGGGGTGAACCAGTCTTCTTCGTCAAGATGAAGGATGGGATAATGCGCCTTTGCATCGATTTTTGTGATCTTAACAAAATCATCATAAAGAAGAAGTATCCCCTCCTATGAATTTATGATTTGTTCGATTAGCGTCTTGCAGAAAAATAATTATCCAAGGTGGATTTTTGGTCGAGATATTATCATGTAAGGGTGAATAAAGAAGATATCCCCAATACAACATTTCTTACAAGATACGAGCACTATTAATTCATAGTAACGCCTTTCGAACTCACTTATTCTTTAGAACTCTTCATGGACTTGATGGATAGAGTCTTTAGAGATAACCTCAAAAAAAAATTGTAGCCTTTATAGATGATATTATGATATACTCCAAAACTAAGGAAGATCAAGAAAAGCATATAACAACTTTAATAGAGACCTTGTGGAAGGATAAGCTCTATGAAAATTAAAGAAAGTGTGAGTTCCAGTTGAAGGAGGTATCATTCATGGGTCATATCATCACAAGCAATGATATATGTGTGGATCCCTTCAAAAAAGATTCAATTAAGGGATGGACGAGGCAAAAATTAGTAACATATATCCATAGCTTCATGGGGTTAGCTCGATATTATCAATGATTTGTGAGAAATTTCTCATGATTGTACAACCCTCTTACCAAGCTAGCATATAAGGGAGTAAACTATTCATAGAGTGATGAATGAAAAAAAATTTCGAGGAGTTGAAAAGGTGGCTTATCACTGCGCTTGTGCTCACATTGCCCACAAGTGGAGAACTTTTTGTGGTATTTAGTGATGCTTTAAATAAGTTCATGTGATCTTTGTTGATATAAAATGACAAAATCATTGCATATGGCTTAAGGAAATTGAAATTTCATGAACAGAACTATCCAACACATGACATCGAGTTGGTTTCAGTGATCATCGCTTTGAAAATTTGGCGGTATTATCCATTTGGGGAGAAGGGTGAAATATATATATAGACCAAAAAAGACTCAAGTATATATTCAAAAAGATATTGTTGAACATGCACCAATGAATATGGTTAATGCTAATGAAAGTCTATGACTTCCCAATCCATTACCACCCTGGAAAAGAGAACAAGGTGGAGGATTTTCTTAATAGAAAGGACCCATCGATTCTATCATTGATGAGAATTGAAAATGATCTAATATTCTTATATTTGATGTATATGGGCATGGGAATCATAAATAAGGGAACATCATAAATCTTTCACAATTCATTGCTCAACTGTCACTTTTGGAAAGGTTAAAGGATTCTCAGAAGGATGATGTGGACATTCAGGAAAAACTGGAAGCTATCAAAAAAGGGAAATCACCAGAGTTTAATGTTAATGAAGAATGAATTGTGAGATTTGGGAAAATACAATGTGTTCCATAATTTCCGGAGATAAAGAAGGAACATTTGGATGATGCACATAGTTAAAATTTCTCTATTCACCCAAGAAATGCAAAGATGTATTGAGATCTTTGAGAGAATTATTTGTTGGATGATATGAAGAAAGAGATCATTGAATACACATCAATGTACCTGGAGTGTCAATATGTGAAGGTATAGAGGAAGATGTCTTATGGGGTGATGAAACCATTGCCTATACTAGAATGGAAATGGAGGAACATCACCATGGACTTTGTCACTAGACATTAGAAGACATCCAAAGGCAATAATGCAATCTGGGTTGTTGCGGATTGTGTTACAAAGGTTGCACACTTATTTTCTATTCAGGGATATTTCTCATTGGATCAACTGGAACAAATATATATCAGCAAAGTGGTAAGGCTATATGGAGTACCACTATCTATTTTGTCTGATCGAGATCCAAGTTCACCTCTATGTTTTGGAAGACTCTTCAACATGCTCTGAATATTGAACTAAACTTCAGTACGACCTATCATCCTCAAACTGATGGCCAATCTGAGAGGACTATTCAAACACTGGAGGACATGTTGAGAGCATTCTCAGTGTATTATTAAGGAGAATGGGATCAAAATATTCCCCTGGTTTATTTATCTTATAATATTAGTTTCAAATCGAGCATCCAAATTTAACCTTATAAAGCCCTTTATGGGAAAAGGTTCATTACACCTATGTGTTGGGATTAAGGTCGATAAGAGTAAGATGATTAGACTAGAAATAGTCAAAAATAATTGTGGAGAAGGTCAAAACCATTCTACAGCATATCAAGGTTGCATAGAGTCGACAGAAGAGTTATTCAGATAACCGTTGAAAATACCATGAGTTTAAAGTTGGATACATGGTATTTCTATGCATATCTATATGGAATAAGGTCATGAGGTTTGGAAAGAATGGGAAGTTAATTTCAAGGTATATCATCCCCACCGAGATTTTTGATCGTGTAGGGGTTGCGGCCTGTCAACATGCTCTACCATCTACCATGGCCAATGTACATAATGAATTTCATGTATCCATCTTAAGGAAGTACATACCAGACCCTTCACATGTACACTCTTCAGAGGTGGTACAACTAGAGGATGCCCATTCTTATGAGGAGAAACCAGTGAAGATCGTAGATCGTAGAAAAAAAGTTATACCAAATAAGACAATTCCCCCTAGTCAAGGTGTTGTGGTGAAACCACATGTTTGAATAAGCAACTTGGGAATCAGAGGACATGATAATGCCAAGTTACCCACATCTGTTTAAGTGTGTGAAAAGAAAATTTCAAGGGAAAAATTTGTCATGGGGGAAGATTGTAATGACCCAAACATTCATTAATGGGAATCCATGTTGATCTAATTAAATATATCATTATGAAAATGTTTATATAAAATTTCAACTACTTTGGTTTTATTTTTATTTTGGATTTTAAAATATTGTTAAGAATTTTGACCGTTGCTAATATAGTCGTTGAATAGTGATAACATGATTAGTATAAATATAGGGCTCTAAAAATCCAATTTATTTATGAAAAGGAACCAATGAGCTTATTTAGTATACATGCCCCATACGAAGCCCATTTGTCAGAGCCTAGATAGGAGGTTGCATCTTTGGGCTTTGATCTTGACCAATCCCAATACCATCAAGAATATTTTAAGCTCGAGCAGGATCTCTTACGTGAGAAGTGGATGTTGATAGATTTTACCACACGAGCAATGTTATCTGAGCCACCCCAAGAGTCTGTCACCATCTCAATCCATAATATTCCATCTTATGTGGGTGTTATAAGGGGTTATAGAACAAGACCCTAGTGTAATGGTAATGTATATTATTTTTCTATATAATAATGAATTTACTTTCATTTTATTATTGTTTCCTTGTAAATAGTTTTTAAAGCACAAATATTGTTTTTATTTAATGTTCAACTACAAAATCTATTTTGATGAATGAATGCATTTTTTAATTAAATGATATTTTAATAATATTTTATTGTTATTAATTTTTTTTTATTAAATATAAATTATCACATAAAATTATGAATGCAATTGTAATTTTTATTGAGGTTTGAAAGCCAATTTTGTCAAAACACGTTAATTTTTTATAAATGTCGGGTCTTATTTTAAAAGTGAAAATTGAAATATTTAGAAAATTATTTAGAAATTATGAATATTATTTCTAGAATTAGGATGTTGAAATTATCCAATGGTTATTTTTTCATAATTTTCAGAGATAATAAAATTTTTGGGTCAAAATTAAATAATTTTTAAATATTTAATGTGTTTTATGATATCATAATGACCCAATAGTGAGGTAATAAAATTATATAAACTTTATTTTCTGCCAATATATGTATTACCATTAAAATAATGTGATTTTGGGTTTGTTTTATTTATTTTATAATGTTTTAGTGGACCCTTCAATACTTATTAAACATTTTGACTTTTTAAATTGTTTTCCTGGGGAGTGTGACTCACATCCACATAAGCAACCCCATTATTTTAAGAAGTTAGGAATTTGGACATATAAATTATTGTTTTCCACTTCGTTTTTCCAAACACCATGTGAAAAAAGCATGGACTGGTTTGTGTTTGGGATTAGTTTAATGTGAGATGTCCCAAACCGAAATAATAAAGAATTCCCTAACATTTTCTATATAAACCCACAAAATATCCCACTTCCTCCTCACTGAAATCCATTGGAGTTCGCCCAAACTCTTCCTTACACTCTCTAGAATCTCCCCATGGTGTTGAAGCTCCCATGGTGCCTCCCTAAAGCCCCTCTCATGCCTTTGGAAGCACACTTCCAAGTAAAGATTTTTCTTCCTTTTTCATTTTTGTCCAATATTCTTTAAATTTCAATTCCATGTCAATATCAATTATAAATGTTGGGTTATGGTTTCTAACCTCCCCCATAATTCCATATTTATTTTTCAATGATGGTAGACACCATTCTATCTCATTAAATGCCTCCCATGTACACCTGTTACTATGCCGAAATTCCGAAAGGAATTTCACTCTCCTCATTTACATTCAAGCAATTCTTTTATATCATGATTCTAAATTACATTACATTTTTTCAGAAATGTATCTTTATGATACATTACTATTAATTTTAGGTAAATATCATGAGCACCCCTATCTGTCTCATCAACCATTATTATGTGTTCTTATGTCATGCCGTTATGCTGCCGAAATTGCACTGGCTTTTCCATGCCAAAGTCATTGTGTAGTGAATACCATTCCCAATTATCTATCATGGGTATTCACATTTATGGACATTTACTTATTGTTTAATGATATTAATGTATGTATTCCACATTTTTTTATTATTTAATAAAATATATTGTTGAATGGTTAAATGTTTATTGATCCATGTTGCACACTTATGCATGAAATTAAATGTTTAAGAAGGGTGTGCCCTGATAGCACTCAAATACATTAGGTAAAGTATAATATCATGATACATCATGTGCAATGGGTGTTTAATAATTCTAATTCAAGTGAAATGAGGGTTTAATCATGGTACATGTGCGATGATGGTTTACTCATGCTCCATGTGCAATGAGACTTAGCTCATGCTAATTCCATGTTAAGTGTTGTTGCCACATTTCCATGTTATGATTATATTGATTTTTCATTACTGTATGTTTTTGTTTCTCTTGTTTTATATTGGTATTCCTATTTTCTAAAATTTATTTTATTAATCGTGATATTCCATTATTATTCCATTATTGGTCTTTATACCTCACCCTTTTTATGCATGTCCTTAGGTTATCCCATGCAATTCTATGTAAGAGTGAATGTAGTTGTCATGTAAAAGATGTTTTCAATAAAGATATTGTATTTCACAATTTAAGATGTTAATTAATGATCCTAATCCCCATAGACACTAGAAAAGTTTCTCATCTATGTTTTATCAAGTGATATTTATGAAATAAATTATGTTCAATTGTGTAATAAATAGCAGGGTTATCATAATTATATTCTCATTCAATTCCTAGAATAATTTGTTATTCCCCATGAAATTTCAAGTTTCAAATGATCATAGAGAATTAAATTTCTCCTAATTTACCATACCATTTATCATGGATATTAATATTTCCTAATTTGTATACCATTTTACATACATTGTTTAAAAATGTAATTATTCATAAATTATTTCCTATCGTTCAATATGATTATTTGATAAAGAATATTTGTTACATTGATTATTCAATATGAGTAATGTTTTGGATTGGAAATTATGGGTGGATCCCATACATTATATAGATATTCAATTCATTAATAGGTTCTCA
Organism: Viscum album; assembly: GCA_963277665.1. Taxonomy (NCBI): domain Eukaryota; kingdom Viridiplantae; phylum Streptophyta; class Magnoliopsida; order Santalales; family Viscaceae; genus Viscum; species Viscum album. The sequence continues at coordinate 549,745,071 of OY728156.1, forward strand.
TGAGACAAATAGTTTTGCAATTGGGTTTAAACCCTCAGCTTTAATCAATATTGGTAACGGTTTTAATGGTAATAGGTTTTCATCTTCCTCAAACATGACGTCAGAAAATTAATAATTTCCATCATAATAGTTTCAGTTATTAGTAATCCAAGAGATTTTTCATCAACATATCTATGTATATTGTTCATTTTAGTTCAATTATCTAATTAGAAGTGTTTTTGTTTCATACGTTTCTATAGTTATATATTTATCTAGTTATTTTAATTCCATGTATTTCTAGTTACTATAATTCCATAATTTTTATGTACTTCTACTCAATTTATGGATTATATGGTATGTTTTAGATGTTATTTTCCATGAAAAAATAATTAATCACATTTCTTCATTATTTATTTTACTATATTTTTTCCATAATGAGCATTTGTGCCCCCACATATTATTTTTCTCCCCAGGAATACAAGAAGTGTACTATGAAATGTAAGTAATGATGTACTAGATGGATTGGTGTCATCCTCGAAGAAATTTATTTAGAATGACAAGAAATTATTTTTTAAATATTTTAGTCATTTGTAATAGAATACACATTTATGTATTTGGTTCAGCAAGCCATCAAAAAATTTTCTTTCCTTTAGGGATTTATTCATTGTTACCATTCCAATGAAATTGATAGCAGACACTAGCTTTGGTCTTCTGTGATCAGTTTTCTAATTTTACCTCATTTACTCTCACTGATAAAGAGGATATTAAATAATTTTAATTGTACTAACATAATGGAGTTGTTCCCTATGTATTTTACCATAGTTATTATATTGTTGTATTATGTTATAATGATACATCTCAAGTCATTTGTTTTTATGAACCTCATTTTTTGTGATGAACACTTAATCAATTTCATTTGAATTTTTTTATCATTATATTAACAAATTATCATAATGGGAGATCATAGTTATCCTTATGACACAAATACTCTTCCCTTGGATATTGGGAATTTTATTTCGGTATGTGATTTGTGATGATAATCGAACATGGAAATTAGAAATTTCTATTTTTTCTTCTATAATGTGTCATTAAATTATTTTATAGTTTTGAAAATGCTATTTATTTTTCATAATGAATTTTTTAAATGGAATTGAAACTTTTGTTTTTTATAATGAATTAAAATATTGTAATTATGAATGTATTTGGATAATTGAGGGGGTATGATTTCTTTAGTAATGATGTTTTAATTCACGCACTAATCATTAAAATTGATTAAATAGTGTCACCATAATGATGGGAAATTCCTTTTTAACCTCTTATATACAGGGTATGGTGGCATGTGATTCATCAAGTACTGGTAATACATGGGTCTAATTCATCAACCATGTGGATGTTTTAGGGACTAATGAAGTTTATATTACCCGAAAGTACTAGTTTGGACATGGAAGGGTATATTTCTCTTGGTCTAGAGTATATTCAAGTTAGAACAGTCTTCATGAAATTCTAAGAGAGATTCCAAATTGGAAAAAATTAGTAGGTCAAAAATTTAATCTCTTTATAGAGCCCCAGTTGAAATTCATATATATATATATATATATTATTTATATTAAAGTTGTCAAATTATTTAAAATATGTCAACATATAATGAATTTACTCATTGGAATTGATTATATAGGGATTCCTATAGTGGTCTCTTATTGATTTACATTCATACATTTCTTGAGAAACATTTTTGTAACCGTGAATTTTTTATTGATGTTGTTAGTTACAAGGAAAGTTTCCCTATTACTACTGCTTAGCTATGTTTTATGATGGAGTAGTGGGATGGGTATCGGTCCTGATGTTGAGACTATTATGGATAGTCATGTATCTTTTTTTGGATAATTTTTTATATATTTGGGATTCATTATATATATGGGGAATAAATTATATGATACTCTAACACACAATTTTCATTATTCAAATTATTATACAAGTGATGTTCAGTTAATTTATTATTTTATTATATATTTATGATGTGGTTTACCATTTTTACTTCTATTACCTTTTAGTTAATTTTACACTAGTATATTAGGGTATATTCTCCCAATGTGACTTCACCTCACAATCATTTATACTTAGTATCCATTGGCATATCGAGAGGTGTGTTTAAGGTACCATAGTGACTACTAGACTGAGAAAATATGGGTTTTCAAGTATATGGGACATTTCATATTTTTATTAGAGACCATTTTATTTTGAATTACTATTTTGGTATGGTATAAATTATATTTGTAATGTGTCGGGGTTTTATAATTAGGTCATTCATAGCAGTAGCTAACCCATGCATCAGTGAAAGTCAAAGTCATCGAGGTGGGATTATTATTCTTTCCTCACACTAATATGGTTGATTTATTACCACCATTATTAGTGAAAATGGATTTAATTGTTAATGGTTATTAGTTTTTCATAATCTAGGCCTATATGAGAAGATATAATTTTTATATTCATGAATCATGTTTTGAATGTTGGGTTTATGAGTCATTTCGGATTTGTCTTTCAATAAATGATGTACATAAAAAAATATTGTTCATATATATAGATAAATTAGGGAACACCATTTAGTGTGTCAATAAAATCATATATGGTATTACTCCTATATGTTGATAATTTATCATCGTACATGAGAAATTACATGTAAAATAAATTGATAAAAAGGCATATATAAATGGACTGTTAAATAATGGGTCTAGTTAAATAAATATTCCGTAACAAACAAATAACATGTTTTCACATAAATCATAGGAATGGAACTCTATTTGTATAAACCAAAAAAATAAAAAAATTCATATATACTTGATGTTGTTTTAATTTAAATCGTATGAATACAATACCTTTGTAAAAATTAAATAATAACAATGTTAAAATCATCAAGAATATAGATCAAAAAAATTGCATCTCTATCATGTCAGGGAGCCTTTTCTTTTGATTTTTTCTCATTTTCTGTAAAAGGAGAGAAATGGAAGAATGAAATATCAAGAAATAATATAGTTCATTTCATTATCAACATCATTATGTTATCATCTATGTAATCACATTTAGATTTCTATGTGACTATACTACAAAATTTAATTTAATTAGAAAAAAAAATTGTACCCATATCACTTTGGATATTGATTAAAATAGTGACTCGCATAAAATCCATAATCATATTATAAGTAATAGAATCAAGATCCCTTCATTTCATCAAAAATATTATTAGAATATTTTAATACCATTGAATTTCTATCATCGTATGCCAGAACAAAGAGTGAAATCTCTTACGTCATCGATATAATCATGGAATTATTAATATATTGATTTGGATGGTAGAACATGGATTAGTATACTAATAAATACCCTTTTAAATATATATCATGTTGGAGATGTGATAAATTATATAAAATTCCATATAAAAATATTACCCCTCCAATTTGGTAATTTTTAGAGTTATATAGTTATGTTAAATTTATTAAAATATTTTTTTATCTCATAAATGTGTTTAAGGATATATATATATCCCATATAATAATTATATCTTATTGAACATGTCACAATGTTTATAAATAAAATATCTTTTACATGAAACACAAAACTAATATCACATAATAAAATAATATCAATTAACATGACTTGTTTCACACATTTATATGGTTATGGAACCTTAGATAATAAATATTGAAAATCTGTTCATTTTTTGTCAATATTCATTGTGAATCTCATGAAGATAATATTTAAATAAATTATTTCGATAATACACCAAACATGAAATTTTTTTAATTTATATATTTTTATCTGGATATTTAAACATGGACATTAACCATCCCCCTCCATGGGGCTCGAAATGTCCTTAAACATCAATTCAATATAATTTTTCAAGATTTTAAATATATGTTGTGATTAAAACAATTATTATTTTCATTATATTTTGTATTATTATTCATAGTCCTAGATCGAGGTATAACAACACATTAAGGCCACAATAGATATAGGATGCAATCATATCAACAACCACCTCTTATGAACACTATACGTGTAATATATTCTCTTTATCTTTTGAAATCTCATAAAGAAAGATACCAACTTTGTGTCATCATACATCATTGCTCTATTATTAATTTTACTAACCAGAAATAATTACCTTCTTCAACCATGATCATTGATTTGGGGAAGGTACTACTATCCAGATCAACTGGGCCTGAGGTATATCATCATTTTCAAAGTGAAAAATACACTCTAGATAAATATTCCAATTAAATATAATTATTTATACACCAATTCTAAGTAACCAAAAAACAACATAAATTTCAGGTTTTTCATCATGAAAAAATTTACTATATTATTTAGTATACATTAATAATGATGTAATGTTTTGATATCAATACACATGTATCTATATAGTAAATACATATGACACCTGAAACATGTGGTGTTCCTATTAGCTGTTTTTACCTCATGTTCTTCACTAAATTAGATCAACAAGAGAGAACATCACAAAATGATGTATTCATGTTTATGAGCCTCAAACTCTTAATATTCATATTTTATCTATATCCTATAATTATAAGGTACATAAACCTAAGGTATATGTTTATGATTAATTTTCTTTTATCCGGTGCTTCTTATCATATCTATAAATTGTTATAATATATTAATATGAAAAATAACATAATGATAATAATTTTTTATAGAGGACATATGAATATTGAAATTATTATTTTATTCATACATTATTCATACATCACTTTATATATTATATATTAATAAAAATGTCTGTTTCATATTGGGTATTGAGGAAAACATTCAAAACAATTTCACATTCACATTATATAACAAACTAAAAACATATTTAGGTATTAAATTCAAGGGGTATGCATAAATTAGGTTATGATTTTAGTTGTTCGACCTACCATATTTTTCCTACATTACTACCATACGATCGGAAAATTAATCTCCATGAGTAATTATTCCCAATATATTATATCACCATGTATGGGGTTTTTTTCTTATATAATAATCTTATCAACTTGGTTATTACAAGAAGTTTGTTTTCATGAGATGAAAAAAATTGTTACATATTTTGTAATACATTTATTGAATCATAATTTAAAATTTATAGGTTATTATTTGATACATAAACCATTATCTTGAAGGATATTATAATTTTGGTTACCAAAACTAAATTATGTTGTTAGATAATTTTAATTTATACTATGACTAGTCTCTATCCCATTATATCTAGTGTCCATTTATCTCTAAGAATGAGGTTTAAAAGCCTTGAATAATCTCAAGTTCGTATGGATATTTCAAAATTCATGATATATAGTTCTCCATGATTTATAAACCATTTTAATATAAAAAATTTTATTATTCATTTATGAAATCTTATTCTAAACATTTAATATGTTAAAATTTCATAAATAAATTTAATGAAATTATAACCACCATTATAATATCTTCATATTTTTTCTATATGTCAACATAGATAGATTTATTCCATATGTTGATGGTAATAAATAAATCATGAATTTTTCAAACCCTTAATTTAAAACCCAGATTGTTATTGTACTTAAACAAGGGATAACAACCCTATGATATACCTCAATAGATCAGATACCATCATACATAGGTTTCAACCTTTTTTATCACTGATGAGTCACATTCATTTAAAACATAACTAATTTTAAGACTATAAAATTATTTTTCTTATGTAATAAACATATTTTATTAGGAAGACTATTGTTCTCCCACTATCCTCTTTCTAAAACATGTCCTATTCTCATTCAAAAAAAATCTAAGATATCAATTCTTGCATTATTAATTAGATAGAACTCTTTAAATTGAATTTCATATTTATGTTCATTTTTTTCATCAACCATTTCTAGAGGAACATTATAGACCCCTTCCATGAAAGGGGGTCGTAACATATAATTCATAATATAAAAACCACCAAAAAAATACTATGATTGTTGAAATTAAAATTGTTTTAATAATGTCATTATGTGAATGTTTTTTTCATGGACTATCTTTAAACATATCTTTTTAACCATTATAGTTATTAATCATTCATTATTAGTTTTAACAATAAAATCCATGTATGATCTATTTTGACTACTGTGTAGAGCATCAAGATGTTAATCATTAAAAAAACAAAGCACCTAAAGTGGGGAATTTTGAACCTATTTTTGAATTTCAATTAAAATTGTTTACCACGGTGTGTTACCATTTACTTATTCATTTTAGTATTCATTGTTATCAATGAAAAATGTATCACCTACTATGGTGAATATATAAAACCATCTCTCTTTTTTATATATTTATTATATAGTATGTTCTTATGGAACAATTCCTAACAAAAAGATATTTTGAAACAAGTTCATATATTAAAAAACTATGCATCTATCAAGTTTCCTTAACCAAAGTCAATCATTTTCTTATTTTCTATTATTGATATAAGAACACTTTAATATTAATATAGTGTACCTATCCAATTTTAATTTTATATCATAGGGGTTTATCTTTCATGAACTTTATGATACTAATAGAGATGTAATTTGTGTTTTTCTTAATACGAGTTTTTTTATTGACATATCCTTTATAAAATATTCTCATATAAAAACATGATGTTATGAAATAATATATTAATTTCTTAATAAAAAACATAAAATATTTTTTTTCATTATAGTTTTAATATTGTTATATAAAAACAACAAACTTTGTGAATTGTGTATCAAAAATAAAATGGAATAATTTTCAATGGTTATCAATCACATAATCATTCACATTTTAATAAATTCATAAAAATAATGTGAATAATGGAATAAGAATCTAAGAAATACACCTTGCAAAATTTTAATGATCAATGTTTTGAAATAAGACTCATCAAAAATCCACTTTACTAAAATCATAGATTTCATGTGGAAAAGGATATCTAATTTTAATTAAAAATCCATTCTATATTTTAATTATTAAGGATTTCAGGGTTTATATATTCTTCATCTAATATGTTCAAAAAATTTTGATATCATCCAAAATTTCATATTATTTACATCATTTTTACATTCGTTATACCTTTTAATGTAATTCAAATTATTAAATGATTTTATTTATACATTCTCCTTGGCATAGTTTACAATATCTATATGAAAAATAGAAATGATATCTATATTACATTTATTTCAAAATGTTTATTTTTACACAACTAAATAGGTTAAAGTTTCGATAATACCTAATATTTTTTATATCCAAAGTGTCAAAATACCAACCAAGGTATATCCTCGAAAACAATTATATATTTATTAGAAAAAGAATTTTGATGAATCAACTAGGTATTAGATTCATAAATGTTATATTCATCATTTCTTTCCAATTATTCATGTGACACATATCAATTGGCTGTGTATAGAATATCCTAAAAAACATTCCATCCAAAATGTTATCATAGAATTAAACACACATTTATAATTTCCAAAGACATGTTAACTTAGAAATAAATATATTCTCATTTTCTCCACAGAGGTAGGTATCATTATTTCTATAAAATGTAGAGAATTCACCTTTAATTTTTTTAATATTTCATGAATTTAATGGTAACTGCATTATAAACTAATATTTTAGAGACATGTATCAAATACCCTAGGTGTATTACTAAATTATTACATTAATTATGAATATGGCATAATTATAAAATCAAATATTATTTAATAATGAATGAATTAATTTTTATGTTTATGTGACTGATAATTCCACATGTGAAGAAAATTAATTCTGGTTCAGTGTTATCCATATTTATCATTAGTTCCATATAAATATAATGTGAAAGTTCTTTTAGTGGTGTAAATTTAGTTGGAATTTTCACTATGTACTTCTTTTCTTCACATAAAATGTTAATAAATAATATCACATAAATTTTCATTTTCTTTGAAGACATATGTCACAATATATTGGAGGGGTTTCTATGAAAAATAAAATTTTCAATTTTTGCAAAATTGAATAAATTGGTTTGGGTGGATGAGGGAATGACATGAACAGAATGATAATGATTTGACCAAAATCCCAATTATTCTTGTAATTAAATGTTCTCGGTTATCGTCAGTATATAAAGACCATCATGAGTTCCACCATTAAATCATTATATAATCAGTTTTTTCATAATAACATAGTTTTACCACTTCACATTCTCAATACAAGATTCTCAGAGATGAGGCAAAATAATATTACCATCCATATCTTCATTCTGTATTTATAAATATTTGTACACTGATGATAAAATTATGATATTAAAATTAATGAAATTATTCATATACTTACTATAAATATATGTCTCATCATTAATTTCATTTAGATGAGGAAAATAATATAATAGGGACTCCAACACTTATAATATTATTTTTTATTATAGTACTATGTGAAAGATCATGTAAAACTCATGTAAATTTATTTCAATGGGTACTTTTTATTTTTATAATATTGGCCACAATGTATATTTGGTATCACTTCACATTTTATATACAATTTAATATAATAATATATGTACATTTATCATGACTATAGATTAGATATTACTAATTAATTATTCCATTAAATTCAACAAAATATTTTATTGAATATCAGTACCCCTCACTATTAGATTAAAAATACCAATATAATTGAGTTTTCTAGTGGGAGTGATCCTTGAAACCTCATGTTATAGTATATGTTATGGATACACCACTACTAAAAGAGTTTAAATGTCGTACTTTGACTGGAACCCGGTATTGACTCACGAATCATTTAACATTTGAGTGATGTCCTAGCATTAAGGAATCATAACATTGAATTACTCAACTATTTTCCTCAAAATATGGAACATAATAGCTATGAATATTTTTTATTTCATCCTTGGTTATGTTGACCCATCATTCTTAAATGATTTACCTTATAGTATGTTGAACCCTCTACAAGGGATGAAATAAATTATTTAAAAAAATTCGTGTTCAAATTCAAGTGATAAAAAGAATAAAGAAATAATTTTCATTTCCGGGTATTTATAATTAATATATGAATGAAATAATATCCTATTTCATATGATCATAATATGTAATAGCACTCAGAATAAGATAATAAAAATTGAAGACATTACTTAGGACTAATTTGTTTGAATCTATTACTTTTTTAATTTCAATGGCTATGTAAAGATTAATATTTATAAAAATAAAATAAATATTTCAAAAATTAAATAAAAATCACGGATGATCTAGATTAGATACTATAGATTTAATTTTCGAGCATAAATAGATCAACCATGACCTTATAAATTGATTACATAATTCATGCCAAGTTTTTTAATCATAGATCGATCAAACTCCTAATATATCAATGACAAATCATGAGTACAACCATATATTTAAATTGTATATGTCTTCTATCATCATTAAAATTCTTCGTAAACACTCATAATTAATGATGTACTTGAAAAAAATTGATGGAATCACATGACCTTATACATCTAAAAATGGGAATTGATGATTTATATACCATTAAAAATAATTTAATTATTAAAATCATCACATGAAATTTCAATAATTTTATTTAAAAGAAAAATTATAAATACATTAGTAAGTTGATGTTCAAGATCGTTTGTTAGGAGATAAAATGGGATATAAAATTTAATTTTAAATAAATTCTTTTTGAGGTATTTTTTAATGAATTAGAATAGTTTTATCACATTTTAATTTATATAGAAATAATCGCACAATCCCCAAATATTATTTTTATCATTCCCAAAAAATTATTATTATTTTAAATTTATTCCAAATTTTTTTCAAAACTTGGGTGGCCCAAAAAAACCTTGAAATTGGGTTTGGGCCATTGTTGGGCCCATATTAGGTTAGAGGTTCATGATGGACTTGAACTGGAGTAACCATAGTCTTGAAAACCTTGTCTGACCACTATACTGATCTGTTGTGGCACCCCACAATGCTATAGATAGGGAAGGGGGAGGGGAGGGGGGAATGTCAACACTACCATATTAAAAATGGGTTTAAAAAATGTAAATGCACTATAGAAAGTTGAGTGTAATTTATTTTCATATAACCATAATATTTGTGGGGAAATTGACTCATGCGAGCATTTTTTGATTCATGTATTTGAATCCTTTTTTCCCTGGCTTAAATAAGACACTCCTATACCATTCATAGTATATATATTATATTTTTCCTTCAATTAAAATTTACACTCCTACATAATTTGGATTGTTTTGAAACAATTTGATTTGAAATCTATGTTTCTTTGGAATATAATCCTTACTGAGAAATGATATTTCAGAGACTAGAGCTTCAAGAATTTAAAGAATTAGTCACAACCAACTGATCACACTGAAATTATTTTCTTATTCAAAAAAAATAGCACAACATAGCCTCATAATAGTCATCAAAATGATATAACTCATCCATTAGATGTTATATTGAATCACTATATGTTACAAGACAAAAATAACAAAACCCTCTTATGATTTAGTGTAAATTTAATAATACATGGAATAAAAATTATGCATTCTCACCGATACCAATTATTTCTACTTGTTATTGAGCATAATCCTAAAAAATAATGACTTATAAAATATTTCCTTTCGATCTACATTGGGATATCATCACTAGAATAATCACTGATCCTTTAATACTATCAGATCCTATATAATTTAAATAAAAAAAATTAAAAACCATACATCTTAATATTTTGATTGGAGTCAAATTCACCTAATATTTGATGATTGTTTGTTGATTAAAAAATTCTAGATCCCCATAGACCATCATCATCTGTATCAAAAGCTTCATTAGCTATCAAAACTCAATATCCAGGTGTTAATATTAATGTCAATATGATTGAAGGAATAATAATTATTTGATATGTGTGGTAGAACATGGAATAGAGTTCTATACTCTTCCCATTCAATATTTATAAATTGAGGGAGAGAAGATAAATAATCTCATATTATGTGGAGTAATACTAAAATTGAATTTTTAAATTTTTGGGATTATATATGTTTCATAAACTGAATACAATTTTCACATTAGACCATTAATATGATTAAACATCTATAGATACCTCAATAAATAGTTATAACCCAACAAACATGTCCCAATAGTCCCAAATAAATTACCACATATGTGTAACACTAAAAGAATTCCATGTGATAAAACAACAGTCAACAACACAACTCGTTTCTCCCACATAAATATTTTATGAACCTCAAATATTAAATATTTAGTACTGATTTGAATTTTTTCTTAATATTTACCAAATAAATCTTGAATACAATAAATAAATGAATTAAATAGATATTATTCTAAACATATATAAAATTCATTATTTATTTCAATGTGACCTTTTAAACATGTACATTAAACATCCCTTGTTGTGGGCCCCACAATGACCCAAAACAATTATTCAATAGAATTATACAATCTTATGAAGATGTTTTTTGTGTTAAACTATAGGTTATCACCCTGATAGTAGTGATTTTGTGGCTAGGGTTTAGAAAATGTTTAAATCCCCTACGGTTATAAAGTATAGTCATATAGAAGAAAACCTCCCATGAACAAATGTTGTTTATATATAATTACATTTTCCATAAATATCTAACAATGGATGATAATTTTTTCATCCTTTTTAAATTTATTAGTCATTGATCTATTTTTTAGGGACATACAATCTTCTACCATGTTAATAAATTATTCACTGGTAATAGTATTCTAGTCAACTGGGCTGATGGTATCTCATCCTATCAGAACTGATAAAATGTTTTTTGAATGGTCATCAAATTTCATATCATCTATAAATCAGCTATTTTATGCTACCTAAAAACAATATTAACTCCATAGGTTTCATATAAAATCATAATAAATGATCTGATAGAACACATTTATATTTATGTCATGTCTTGAGACCAATACACATGTGTGTAGATAGATCTACCAATGAGAATACAAACATTTAGAGTTTTTATTAGGGGGTTATCCCTCATGATGTCTTATACATTATATCACTAGGTAAATACTACCTAAGATGAATTATTAATATTTATAATCATGTATCACATGATATTTGACAAACATCTATGTCTATTAAGTATTATGTATCTAGATTATAGTACATATGACTAAGATTAATTTTATTTTATCATGTTTTTCTCTTTATATCAGTGAAATTTTATAACCCATTGATAAAATAAGTAATATAATGAAATTACCATGTAAATAGTCAATATAGAAATACAGAATCTATTTTTGTGTGAATACATCATGAAAAAATCAGTTTATACATGTTACAGTGATCAAAAAGTAAAATTCATGTTGGGTATTGGGAACCCACTTTCACATGAATAATATAGTTGAGAACTGATAAATTCTAGTTATATATATCATTCATGGATCTTTGAAGGAAATATTTCAGATATACATCCATAGAGATTTTTTTCCAAATACAAAGTGATTTTGTGCACGATGACCCTCCGATGGGTGGACAATAATCACTAATATCTCATAGTCTAGTTATAGATGATCGACTCCGTTAAAGAATCTAGTTTTTTTATATGTCTCATTTTGGTTAAAAATAAAACTAATTCAACTATGTTAGATATATCCCATGAGTTCTTGTGCCATCACCCTCCACATTATATATAATGTGGAGTTACACAAGTGGAAGAGTTTTTGATGATGTACATGAATAAAAATTAAGAGAACTTATATACTCCTATGGACAATTTTGTAAAATTTCAAATTTATATATTATTTTGGTTAGTATGTATAAGTTGAGACATTAAATTATAGGGTTAGTATCATGATGGAATTACTTATAATTCATTTTAGATATGATTACTTATATAATTCCTTCTTGAGACCATGGGATCATATAAGTATCATTAGTAAATTGGAATGGATATGGTCGATATGGTTGTTATAAATTATAATTATTAATCTATATAGATATAAATGGTATCTATGAAAGTATTTGGTGATGAGGGAGCTAAATTCATGATATTTGAATAAATAATGCACTCAAATATAATGATTCTGGTGAATATGTTTTTTTATTTAATTATTATTAATTAAAAACCATGATTTCATTAATAAAAAGGAATATTAAAATGGGTCACATTTGTATTTTAATACCCTCTTCGTAAGAAATTATTACAGGGTTTGAATCATCCAATAGACTAAATAGATGATTAGATAACTCACAAAATGGATGAAGGGGTTAGTAATGGTATGAGAGTGGAACTTTTCTCCCTTTGTGAGGGAGAAAGGATAATTGTTTTTTTCAATGTGTAAATTTTGGTACATATGAGAACTTAGTGCTTCTGAACACCAATAAAGTTTCATATTATTTGTAATATGGGAAATTTTTACCATGTTTTAAATATGGTGTATTGGGGTGTTATTGTTATAGAATATTTTCCTTATCATTGTTCTGGGGCTGGGTAGACTATCATGCCACAATAGTTAAGTAGTTTGATATCTATTGGCCTCTTTAGATGTATAGATCAAGTATGAGGGTAGTTGTATAAGAAAACTATAATATGGATTATTACATTGGTAATATAGTCTATAGTGTGGGTACATGTGGTGGGAATCAATTATCTAGTAAATCCTATTATGATAGATTATAATGTTGGCCCATCAACAGTTCAATGAATGATTTTGTTTACACCAAGTAATTCTTTAACTTTATTTGACATACCGACCATACATTATTTTTCTCATACCCTTTAATTATAATCTTTGGAAAAATAGTATATGTTCAATATGGAATTTATATCATTAATACCCCCTTTTAAGTGAAAAAATATTGTATTTATTTGTGTGATGGTGTTTATATAGTCATTGGTAACTATCATTTCCTCAAAGAGCTCATCGTGTTGTAAATCAATGACTTTGTTAGAATTTATTTGATAGAATTTATTGGTCATTGTTGATATCATATTGCTTTTTATCACTAATATATTTCATTTACATATCATGTGACTGGAATAATCGTGCATATTGAATTTTTGGATGCCCATTAAGGACATATTAGACAAGAAATACAGTGACAATGTGGCATCAATGCCCACATTATTATGCATCGTTGTAGATAATAGAGAGACTCATATGCCTTTTTCCATTTTTGGATGATTTATTCCTATATTACTTTCATATTTTCATTTTATTATTACCACAAGACCATGAGTTCATTTTTTATGATTTAATTCTTTCAATATAAGAATCTCCACTCTATCCATCCATATAGTATGGTACACGTCACGCTTTGGAAATTGAAATGCTTTTTAGAGGATTTGAATGGAGTGGGGATAATAATATATATCACGCCCCCATAAGATATTGTGGTTTTTTTTCAATGCTATTTTTATTGATATTTGATTTTACTTGAAGACTATTAGAGTATTTACCGTGTAATTTTTAAGAACAAAAACATAATCCCCTATATTAATGACACATTTGACCAGCTAAAGTGGACCCTTTTTGTCTTATTGTTTAACCACTTTTTAGGATATTGTTATTTGATAGTTTTACCATTTTAAGTCCCTCCTATAGAAATAAATAGTATATACTTCAATATTATGACCTAATGATGTCGTTTAGGCTGACACATGTTCCCACAATCATCATGGTTCTGGTGAATAATGTATTACAATCATATATAGAAGTGTTTGTGTGTTTTTGTTAATACCATTAAGATGAAAACAATGCTTATATAGGGGAATAGTAGTCAAAGGAGATATTTTATTTTCATTAATCTTTGATAGTACCATCATAACAAATACTAAAAATGTTAGTTTTGGTTGTATAGAGTTCATTTCTTAAGACACATAAGATCTAAGGCTACAACTATTTTGGATCAGTAGAATGATGGTTCTATTGTTTCATAGGAGACACTCATTAGTAAAATTTAGAATAAAATATTACTCATGCTAACTACACATTACTATATATTTATTATGTATTTCTCCTATACGGTGTCACCATTTCTTGGAATTAGAATGAATGGGATAAATTTATCATATATAATTCTTATGGGTAAACCAATATAGTAACAAGAAAGAGGATAATTTTCTTGGCATATTGTGACATTACATAATATAAATAAGGAGTAAACACTATACTGTGATGCATTTGGGGTTGTTTTTTGTTTAATATTGATTCATAGTGGGAGGGTGGTCAGATATGGGTCGAATAAGCTAAAGCCGCATGGGAAAAACTACCTAACCCTTGACATAGAGTTAGATGTTGTCATATATTTTGTATGATATTAGTGAAGATAACTCATGAGGTGGGGTTTTTTGTTTTACATATATAAATAAAATTAAATGTGTTATCTCTTAGTGTGACATAATTCACAACTAAAATAGGTTGTTTGAGTACCTAAAATACTTTGACTCAGAGTAGGAATATATAGAGGGGATGTGAATCATATTAGAGGATGTTTTGAGTTGGATATCTCTATTCTAGGTTGTTTTGGATATCAGTTTCAATTGTAATATCTTCTATTTGTTTACTGAGATGTTGTTTTAGGTCCCAGATTACTAGGGTATAGTGTCCTTGGCATCCATATCTATTAAATCTTCACTCCATGATAAAGAGAAAATTTTCCAGTTAATAGATTTTTTATTTATAGTAATGAGGGAAAAATATATGGGGGATTATACAATGAATTATTCCACATATCATGATGATACATTTCAAGTACAAGGCCATGTTGTAGTACATAGAGGTATCTATTAGTAGTTGATGAGGGAATTTTATTCTTTGAGACGGTCTATGTATTCAAGGATGACCAATATGAATTATTAATTATTTGGGAATTATTTTCATCCAAAAAAAATTCATAGGTGGTTTTTCCCATTGATTCATCAATCCACAAGTGATGAATAAGAATCTACATCATGTGAGTAATCTCATTCCTTTATCCATTTGAAAGAATACGTGGGATGAATTTGTGATAGATTTCGTGTTGAGTGTACTTTAGATGCCTCATGATCCTTATTTTATCTTTATTCTCATATATTATTTGATTAAAACACACTATTTATTTCCAATTTTGGATGATTCATTAGTAGGTGAGCTTCTAATATTTTATATTAGTGAGGTGGTATGAATTGTGGAAGATCTATGGAGCATCACTTATTATAAGGTTGTAAATTTCACCAAATGTATTTGTATGGGATTTTATAATCCATTGGGTGGACTGGTCTATGTTAGTACATCCTATCACCTATATATGGATGAGATATCTTACAATAAGACATATGTCCATGAAGAAATAAACCTAATATGTTACCTCAATTTTAGAATATACAGTATGAGTCATCTATACATAGTATAATTTTATAAAATTATTGTTATATGGAATCCATTCATATGGAAGCATATGAGTCTATGTTTAAGAGGTTCTTCTGTTAAACAAAATTATTTCTAGATGTTTGGGATTTATCCCTACATAGATTGAACCTAGTATAGGAGACCACTGAACATGTTCAATAGATCATAAAAAATATTATAACCACTTGTATTAGATATAGATTCAATAATGTTTAGTGATTTAATACCATGTAATTTTAGGTGGAATGTTAGGATTTATTACTCACATTTTCAGCGATTTGAAAATGGAGGGGTTGGATGTATGTGAAGTTAAAGGAAATTTTGGGGGGACCATAGAGGTTATAGATAGGTTAAACATAGTTTCTAATAAGTAGAATGTTTTTTAGGCACAAAGATATTAATGAAATATTCCATGTCCACTTATCTTGATTGTATCATCCAAACGAATTACATTAGATTGATATTGATGATATTGAGATGGATGTTTATGATTTTATTAAGGATATACCAATTCTTATTGTGGATCACAGTGAGAAAAAAATTATGGTTAGACCACCCCTCTTATACATGTACTCATGAAACATTGAAAATATAGAGTTAATTTCAGATTAGGAATATTATGTGTGTGCCTAATCGATGGATTAATTGTTCGATGAGGATAAATAAATATTGGGAGTTTAGTACACATATGTGCGTGAATATAAGGGATAGGTGGAAAAACATTTCTCATCACATGATGTATGAATTGAATTAAATTATATTGAACCATATTTTATTTTTATGAAATTTTTTAGGGGGTTTATGAAAACATGGAAGCATATGGTTGGATTATGAGGAAGCCCCCACATGCATCAAAGAGGATATATGTCCACCAACTGGGAAAAGGTTTCACGTATTCATAGAGAGACACTTGAATACCACAAGTTGGGAAAATGTTTCACGTATTCATAGAGAGACACTTGAATACCACCAACATGGTGGGAATACACACTATCCAAATGGTGGGGTATTAGTATTTTTTATTGGAAACATTTTTCATTAAATATACATTCAACATTAAACATAATGGTTTTTTATTTTCAAGTTTAATAAAAAAACGTCATAATACCTTCCCCCACACTTCTTCAACCATTACAGAACCAATTTTATCTTCATTCATTTTGAGTTATATTTTCTATAATATAATTCCCTTAGTGTGCATATAACTCTACAAAACTTATTTTTTTAAAATATATTTACCTATGTGTTTGTTCCATTTAAGGATAATATTTAATATTTTTTTGGATTAATTCATGGTTTATAATTTTCACTCATGTATTTTAAATGCAAAGGATTATAATTGAAGAGTGGAACTATAATATTATAAAATGGGTGGTCCATATTTATTTTCCCACAATCACATTGTTTTCCTCTTATGTGATTGTGGTACGACTCATGTAATTTGTCGTGCTTTAATTTTTTTGTAAAAACATATACCAAATATTTTTCAATAAAAAGACATATAGAATCCATTTTATAATCAATGTAAAAGAGTAGGATCATGGTAGATATTATATAGGAGTATTCTACTTGGAATATACACTTGGATATTGGGATTTAGTTTTGGGTTTGGGATTAGTTTTGATTATTAAATGTGTTAATAATGAATAGTATGTCCCCCATAAAATGTGTCATGAAATGTTTTTCAGATTTGAAATGTATTATTTGGATTTAGTAATGAAATTTTTAATTACAATTGGACCATTCATTGGATTTCATTGTTTAGGAATTATATGATGGTAATTGTTAGTGGTTTTAAATTATATAATAGGGGTGAAATAGTTTTCTTAATGGATTGTTGATTGATCCCCTATGAAATGAAATTATTTATTTTTTGTAAAGGAAATGATGCTATATTAAATATTTTCATCATATATTCAGATATTTATAAAACAAGATTCCTTTATTTTGGTTTAGAACAAGGGATAATCAAGACCCAATGTTTTTGTGTTGGGCCTCAAGTATGGTTATATTTTTACTCTATGTCATTTGTACAATTGATATGTATATTACTACAAGTTAGAAGTGATATTGGATTAGTATAGTTCCCAATAAATACTCAAATACATCCATCGTATGATGAATTAGGAGGTTCCATACTTGTGTTTCACCTCAAAAACCATGTTTAGAGTCCTATTTTTTTAATTTTATTTATTTTTCAATTAAAAATTTTTCTGTATATAGAACCATCACAAGAAGATACTACTATGAATGGATTATTTAGTGACACTATTGGTGGTGGAATACAGAGTCTTAATAACACCTGGCTCATGTAAACATTTAGTACCTATGATGACTTCATATTAGTATGAGGGGAAAGGTGTAAACACTAGATAAATAATGTATGACTACCTACTAGGACAAATCACATGGTTAGGTCTAGCGATATATCACATGCCTTTATAGAGTGTCTTGTAATTTTTTTGGTAACTTTTTTTTCTTATTTGGAATTCATTAGGTACATGGGTCATGACATGAATGATAAAATTCAACACATATATATCATTAATATTTTATCATAGATTAAAAAACAAGATATCCTTATATAAATTGAAAATATAATAATCTTTTTCATTTCATGGGTAATAGAAACATAAAAATGGTTTATATTATATTCATTATAAGGGTAAACATCAATGCCACCAATAAAATATTGTAACCAAGCGTGGGATAATCATGATTATTTGAGAACATCATAAATGTTAATGAATATATCAAAGGAAATTAATCCATATTGAATGTGGTTCATAAATCAGGGATCAAAACATAAGGATTCATACAAAACACAATACATGAGTAATGATTCAACATTATGTGATTATAACAAAGGTATATTACATAAATTAGGAACATATAAAAAATATGTGGATAGAACTATGATAATTTAATCCTATAAGGAAATAATTAACATAATGTAAAAATCCATACACATATTAATTGTCTTGTTGGCTTGGAATAACAACATATGTACCTTATTAGGCATGATCATACCACTTATATACAATTGGTCTAGAACATACCCCCTAAGTAACTATAATCTTTTATAGACCACCCATATTCCAATTGGCATGGGGTGACCAACTAATTACAATTTTGAGCTCATTAGTTATAAATAATTTCCCAATGCATTATAGGGATCTTAGAGAATAATTAATCACATATTGAAAAATGATATATATTTTTTATTCCAAAATTGCTTTAAAACAATAATATTTCATTCACTTATTAATTGAATCATGAAAAAGAAATTTCTTTCCTGAAAATGACCACAAGAAGATATCATAATCCATATAAATAAAACAGGTGGATTCTTTCATTATGTCATACTCCAAATGAAACATAAGATACATTAAAGGTTATTAACATAGATTAAAATAACTCTAAAAATATCATTAAACATTACCTAGAAAATGTTGAAGAAATACCCATTATATTTTTGGTATCTATTAATAAATTTATTTAAATAAATGGAAATCGAAATGTCATTGAAAATAAATGAAAACATATATAGGGTTTTGTTAAATTAAACTGGAAAGGGATAGATTGAATGTGTCTTAGTGAAAATAAATATTTAAATATAATATCTCATTGAAATACTATAATTAATGATAACATTGGTTGAAAATAACCATTTTTAATTAATAAAATTTATATCCCATTTATGAAGAAATAAATATCCATTTAAAATTTACTTAATAATTCATGAAGTAACTATAATGAAATAGAATAGAAATAAATTATTTAGAGATGTGGAGATAATATTCCTAGTAAAAAGGTAGTGATAAAGACAGTTTCACTAACACATATAAATTTGAGTGAGTTATGAAATAGAGGAAAGTGAAATGGATGTAAAAAATTAAAACCCCATGATAAACTATAAGAGAGTTAAAAATCGGGTCGTTAGAGAAAAATTTCACAAAATCTTTCTATATGGCACTTAGTTGTAATAATATTAAATTAAAAATTAACTTGGCATGAAAACCATTAAGTCATCAAGAATTGTTTTAAAAAATTGAAATAAAAAATTTCAATTAATTTCTAAATACCATAAATTTAATGAAATGTATGACAAAATATATCCACATATTGTATATACAACAACAAAAATAAACAAGTTTTGAGTAAGAGGAATATCTCAATGAGAGATAATTGAGATGAGAAAACTATCACCTTTAACTCCCAACTTATATGAATGTACATTAAGATGTTTTATAATAAAAAACAATCACAAAATATTATTTTGGAACATTATTAATTTATATTAAAAATTTTAAACATAATTTATAATAATAATAAAAAGATATTTATAGTTATAATTTATTTTCACTACTGAATGTTAATAATTTTGTTTAATTCATACATGTTCAGTAATGATAATGTTGGTTCATGTCAATTTATATAGATTTCAACATTACATTAATATTAAATATTGTAAAATATTTTTTCAATTATTTATGAAGATAAATTATAATTTAAAATAGTATAAGGATATGGTTTTCAATAATGGAATCAAAGGTGATACTGATTCAGTTATTTAACAATAACATTGTGTTACCTTATATTGATCCATAATATTATTATATAAATAACTAAATAATATGTTCATGAATTGACATTTAATATCATATTTTATTATTATTCAAGTTTTTAAATTTATTTATGATGGATATTGAGAAAAATCTTTAGAATCATCCATGTAGGTGGTTAAAAGAACCTATAAAAGAATTTTTCATAGTCATGAAAGACGAGTATGAGGAAATATAAATTAAGTAGAATTTTTTAGATGTATTATGATTTTAATATGACCTCATTATAGCAGGGAGTAATTTTAGAACGTATTTAGACAGGAATTAAAATAAATAAAAAATTGGATAATTGGATTTATTATTTGTGTAACTTCCCCTTCACAAGTATAATTTCATAGGAAGGAAGGACATAGAGATTCTTATTGTGGATAGAGTTTTCCAAAAATATAATTGAATTATTGAATAAGAAATATGAGTCACTGTTAAATATTAATTTTATTGAATGGTTTGTTTTGATGTGGGTTGATGTATGTTCCTTTAATAGGTCCAATTGAGGGACATATCCTTGAAAACTAAATTTGTGTGAGGGGTAAATATAAAATATCATCGGATATAGGTGGGTAAGGAAATAATTATTTTTAGTATATGTTCTTGATGATTTACTTCAAAAAAATTAACTCATTGAATGTCAATGTTGAATGATAACATTTCGACATTTAGCCATGAAATATTACATTTCCTCCCAATTTATCTTATTTGATATACTTACTATCATAATATTTTTTTTACTAAATAGATAAGGTGAACAATATTATTCAATTTAGACATAGTGATTATAAATTTAGATTCCAATAAATATAATTCAATTTCAATTTATAATAATATTAAATAAGAAATTAATATAAATAATTTATGGTAAAAATATTTTTTCCAAAAAATAATTTAATGGTTGTAGGAATTTGAGGTCTATTTTATTGTCAATTATTAATTTAATGATTTTAATAAATT
The DNA here is from genome assembly GCA_963277665.1 of Viscum album. Taxonomy (NCBI): domain Eukaryota; kingdom Viridiplantae; phylum Streptophyta; class Magnoliopsida; order Santalales; family Viscaceae; genus Viscum; species Viscum album. Next base: position 549,766,999 of record OY728156.1, read on the forward strand.
ATATTACATAAATAATCATTCAATATGAGACATTATAAAATTTATATCAAATTAATTTTCTTATATATTAATGACAATCAATTTTGTAAAACAATATTTGAAGCTAATGATTGTTCGTTTATTGTTGTAACAAAATTCTACATCAATAACTTATTTTAGTTTAATAAATTAACATATTAAAAGAATTACAACATTATGTTTTCAAAAATTAAATCAATTTAAATAATTATATTTTTTAAAAACGTTTATTTATATAATGTATTTATTAGTACTATTTCACAATAAAAATTATTTAGATGAATATTTATTTAATGCATTATTTATATAATACATATATTTTATTAATTTCATTATTCTATTTTAAAAAATTTATTTATTAATATATAATAAATAATAAAAATATATCATTAAAAATATCAAATAAATTATTTTATCCGTGTCTTATTTTATTTTTTTTATTATAAACATTTCATTTTACCAATCCATTTGTTTAAAAATAATTCATTTAAATTAAAAAAGACTTTATATCATTTCTTATAAATAAAAATAATTTTAAAAAATATTTAATTTTTATCGTAGAATATTTCAAATAAATATTCCATATTTTAATTCTTTAAAGAATTTTCTATATTTTACATAAACATACTTGTTATTAATATAACTATTATATACATTCCTATCCAATAAACATATTTCTAATGTCAAAATTTCCCATGAAAAATATCCCTTTATAAGGGATATATAAACCCAATAATATACTTTAAATTCCATTCATACCTACTTCATAAAAAATATATTTATTTAAATTTTCATTTAGAATATTTCATATTATTGTCACCTTTATTGATGTTCTTTCTTGTTATAAGTTAGGATATAATAATATTTATTATCATTGGTGAAGATTTTTCAAGTGATCTATGATTTTTAATGATATTATTCACCATTTATTATTGTCATATTTTAAATTATGCTCTTTTCAAATATTTAATCATCCATGGTATGTAATATTGCATTTTTTACAATGCACAATTCATTCTATTTTGATTTAATGTTCCATTACAAATGAAAAGAGTTTGGTTTCCTAGATTCATATCTTATAAGACTCATTTTCATATCAATATTTATTATTTTTAATTAATAAAAACTTATATTATTATAGTAATAATATTATATGAAGGAAAACTACTCCTAATACATATGAGTTTATATCATTTAAATCTCTATGTAGCTCATAAGTGGTTAATATTTAATTTTATGTCAGAGGTGGTATCAAATTTATCCAATTGTTAGCACATTAATTTTAAAAGTCTATGATGCAAGATTTTTTCAGGATAACATATCTTATATAAATTCTTCAACACTTACATTATTTGGAATTTGTAACCCCTCCACCAAAAGAAATTTCTAGGGTGGAATATATATAAAAATCCTGGAGTCCCACCTCAAGTTGAGCCTAGATTGGAAACTAGCAAAATGGTAATTAAAATATCATATACATGGGATTCATTACCCACAATAATAAAACAATACTGGGATATACAATAGAATATCATAAAAATAGTAGATAATATAAAATAAGACCAAAACCATTCCATAATGAAAGTATATATAAATACAACACTAATAAAATTATCCAAATTTTCTATAGGAAAATTTATACAGTAGAGACTCAATAGAATTTACATAACCCATGCTAGGAAATTCATGATTGTTCATAAATTTCCTCCCGGATACTTGAAAATCTGTATATATACATAGGGTGAGAGTAACATGTACATTCTTTATGTACATAACCATAGTCTAAAGTGGAGTTATATAAAAAAAATCTAATTATCTATTGATCAAAAAATAAAACAAATAAGAACCTATATAGGAGAACAAACCATTCAATAATCAACATTTCCCACTCTCCAAATCGTGCATCAAATATATTAATATATCATTTGGATCATAACAAAGAATTGGGACCCTGTATTACTACCCAAATGATTTTTCTCTCTCATAGCCCAATATAAAATATCCTGTTCTCCCATCCCATTCATACTTGTCACATAAGAACCAAGTCAAATTACATCAAATAAGTCCCTAAGACACCATGACCGTCTATGTTTTTGGTTGTGACACATCCCCACTAACCCCACCCATGAAAGGCCTAGAATTTTTTGTTAACAACAAGAACCACCACACCACATCTCGCTCAAAGACACATGTTCCGCCACATCGCATCCCATCATATCAATTTTTTAGTTCTGTATTATAAATGTGATGGATATTGACATAATTTCTTCATCCTACCACACATGAAGCCCACAAAATATCACATCGCATCTCATACAAAAAACTGGGCAAACACTACTGGAAAATTTGTTACACCGACCCTGTATCATCATGATAAATGAAGGAATATCAGTAAAGAGGGGGTAACCACACATACGTATCACCGCCATCAAGGATAATGGGAAAAAATATAGAACCCAAAACCATAAATCATTGGTATGTTCATCCATAATAGGTGGTTCACATATTTTACATACTGAGTCGGGTTCCACTGAATGTTATACTGGATTGCTGAGCCACAAGGCCTCAAGGGAACCTCCCCATATGTTAGTGGATAGAAACTAATTGAGAGCGCCTACTGTGTGTCTATGGGTATATAATTCCCCTAGTAAATGTATATCAATGGTAAAATTAACAGATTAAATAGTGGAATCATATCAAAAATAGAGAAAATAGCATATTCACATATAAACACCAAACCACAAAATAATATTCAAATGTTGTCAACTGAATCATATATAACAGATGGGGATGTCATGTTTCTACAAAAACATATAAATTATGTATATATGGAATCTGAAATTCAGTATAGTATATGTTATAAAAAGATAAAAGGAAAAAAAGACAATTCAATCATCCTGACCTCGAACTCGATCATCTACCACAATGATCGCATCATTATTTAAGGAATAATTCACACATCCATACGTGGATGTTTTATCTTATCTAATCAAGAATTCATATAGTATTCCCATGTATCCTCTGTGGTCCTCATATAGTGTCAGAAAAAATCTGTATACAACCACTAATTATGTCTATAAATATCAAGTCGATGCATATAATATGGTCGTGTGTATATATATTAAGTAGTAATGACCTAGTTCCTAAATAAAACCTCGATAATAGTTCCTTCTTAGACATTATATATATAATATTAATATGTAACAAGATATATACATTTATATGTTTTATATTTATAATGATCTGTGTACTCATATTTTTTGATACTACCACTAGCCTGGACCTGTGTCTTAACTCCATTATCCATAATTTGTGGCATGAGTATGACAAGTATCAAGGGACACCATGCCCAGTTGATTAATAGTATTGGTCACCATGACCAATATCATAACCATAGGTTACCAATTATAGTATCATAATAATATGGGATTCCATTACTAGAATAATAATAAGTGACATCATGACAATATATAATAATAAGGGTTGTCATGCATATATATAACGACACAGGTCATGATTCCCATGTATAAAAGAAAGGGTTAGCATGCCTGGTATCATAATAATGTGTTGCCATTCCCAACTGTCATATAAAGGAATTCCATGACTGTATCAATTTATATGGACACCATTCCCATAAATACTAGAAAATATATGGGAAACTATTCTAGTATCATAAATCGTATGATTAAGTATTCACATTCATCAAAATTAGCATGGTTTGTCACGCCATTGCATCATAACAGTTATAAATAACCATTTGAATTAATATGAACAAATTTTTATTTCAAAACTCATTAATATTTAATAAAAACAAGGACATAAAAATATTTCCTTTAAATTATGTTATGTGTTCATACCACTCATATTGAATTAAATTCATTTTAATTCCTTAATTTTGGTGTCACTCTAAATTTTTTTTGAACATTAGTTGGCCATTTAAGAAATTAATATTAGCACACATGACATTAAGAAAAACTATTATGGGTCCTAATCCAACATAATTATGTAACACCCCAAGATTCCTTGGTACATTTACTTTTGAATAATGTAATAGCTTGAATTGTATGCAACTTCAAGATTCTAACACACTGCAACCAATCAAACTAGCTGTTATGAATAGTAATATCAACTTTTTGAAATTTTATAAATTTTATCTTTCAAAATGGATTTCATTTTAGCATTCAGAATATCAAAACTCACTTAGGTCAAATTTTTGGTATTTTTCTGGAAACTATAAATTTTCGATGAATAGTGTAAATACTAAATTTTAATTAAAAACATCTTTTTAAAAAGAAATAACTTATTGTGATAAATTATACATTTGAATACTTTTTAAGTATCATTATATTATTTCTTTATCATTTAATTTAATTTATGTCATAGGATGTAATCTCATGATTAAATAGGACATAATCAAGTGTCAATCTTTTGATAGTTGTTATTTTCATAAAAACATAATTTTTGTTTTGACAACAAGAACTAATTTTAAATTAATTTCTTCCACTTTTGTGTTTTGAATTTAGAAAAATAGATTCCATATTTAATATCATGTGTTAAAATTTTTGTAAATATGTAACTTTTATTTATATACATTTTGAATTATTACATCGGTAAATATTTTATTTACCATGGTTAAAGGGTAAATCTAGTAAATAAGAGTAAAAAATAATAATATAATAATATTAATTTGCCATAACACATTTCATAACCCTATTTCGTTCTAAAATTCCAACCATGGGAATCCTTTGGTCTATTTGGGGACCCCATGGAGCCACTTGTATGTGATAATGACACTTTATATTATTTAATTTTAAGTAAAGACAAAAAAAACAAACGGGAAAATCTTTTAGGAAAAAAAATCAATTTCAGGTTATATGATTGATATATTAAACAATAAGTAGTATTTAAAAATATAAAAATATTTCCTACCTCATGATATTTTATTTATAATTTTTAGACCTAATATAAGAATATTTATTTAAGAGACAATGATGATGCAGTATTTTCTTAATTAATGAAAGAATCAAATAAATGGTATTATTGATGTTAAATTAAATATAATTTGAATGTTTTAATGCAATACACGAATTTTCTAGGTTAACGTGTCATGTTAGGTTTTATTAAATTATTTTTTTGAATTAATAATGTTTATATAAATTTATCAAAAACAAAATTGCAAATAGTTTGAAAATTGACATAAAATGGTTTTAAAAAAAATATTATATTATTAATTGATATTATATTCCAAAAAATATAAGGTTCAGCCAAGAGTATTATATAATACTATATGTGTCATTAATTAACCACTTGAGGGTCGTTTTTATGTTTATACTATTTTTATTAACCATATAATATAAAAATACAACGAGACATGGTAAATGTCAAACTAATTAACAAAGAGTTAAATCTAAAAGATAATGTTAATATAGTGACCCAAACATGTCTAAAGCATATTGGTTTAGTGGTTTTTGGATCATTACCACCTTAGTCTTTAAATAATATATTTTTTAGCCATTATAAACTGAAAATTATTTTATTATAAAATGATAATATAATCTTTTCCTAAGGTGCCCCTCACACCTCTTATAAAAGGGCACTTCCCCTTATCCCTAATTATCAACTTAAAATCTATTTGGCTCAGCCATACCTCGCCCATATATCCACTCCACTATCATCCCTTTATCTTAGAGGCCTTCTTTTAGCCATAAAGCCAATCTATGGATCCCTTTTTATTAAATCAAAATGACGAACCTAAAGAAGAGGTAAATATTTCGGCACCTCTTTCAAGTTCTTTTCTTCTTACACTTCCACATTAATTGTTTTTTCCATTATAAAATAATAAAACTAGTATCTTATTTATACTGTAATGTTATTATAAATATGGTACAACCATATTCATTATTCTATCCATCCTTCGAATGACATGTCACCATACATGTGTAAGTACGGCTTACCATCTCCACGTGGTGGTGTAATTGTTATTCGATACATTATTATTTGTTTGAGTATAATAATTTTGTGAAATTGATGTAAATAATAAATATAAAATGATAATTATTCTTTATATATTATATAAAATCCAATTATATATTATTTTAATATCAAAAGAATGATATTTCCGCTCGTGTGTATGTACGGATTGTCGTCTCGACGAACATGATGAGATTCATTCCCCATCATATCCATTCGTGACTAATTTTATTTTTCTGATTAGAAGTAATGTTTAAAGACTTAATATTATTATTAATATTAATGAAAAATGACCTATCCATAACATACATTACTTATGTAACAAAGCATATAAAGGAAAACGAATCAATTAATACTCGAAACGATGATAATACTAAAATATTATTAAAAAATCTATATTAAAAGATTATATATGATATCATATTAATGTATATGGTTATTTTATAATTTAATAACAATAATTTCACCATTATATAAGATCTTACCCTACCCAAGACCAAGGATAATTACAAGGTATGGGGTTTCTTATGTAACTTTGAATTCCGTGAGATTCCCATTGTTCGCCACTTATTTATTAAATGTGGTGTATTGTGTACTTCCATTTGATATATATTTTCATTATTACCTTTTTATTAATATTATTTTTTTATTAATTTCTGGTAATTAACTTTTGGTCATATGACTTGACTCATTACAATGAAGTAAGGGTTTTCATCTAACTTTTTATTTCTGTGAGATTCGTGCTATATTGTCCACTATTACCTTTTGTGTGGCATATGTACTACCTATGATAGTATTATGGGTGTAATATACATTAATTTAGGAGTATTTACATTTTAATTGTATGATCCGTCATTCATGGGGTGTATGTTTCATAAGTTATCAAATCGGTAAGAAAGTTTCAAATTTCAATTTGCACTCATTGGGCTTTACGTATACTTCACTGATTATTTTACTCCAAGATTATGTCTGGAGTAATTATTTATTATTTATATAGTAATTTCCACTCCCATTTATGTGGATATACCTTTGATACAAATAATCAATCCATTGATAATTTCTCATTTCATTTATATTAACTTGGTTAGAGTAATCTTAACTCAATTTTCATTCATTGAGCTAAACATCCAAGACCATGGTGTTGTTTTTAAAATAATATATGTGAATTTACTCTGATTGATATACACTAAATATCCAATCATATTTAGTGTATTTATATTTTTCACACATAATTATGTCATTTATTTTTCCTTAACCTAAGGATACAATATTTATAAGGGATTTCATCCCAATTTAGAATCCATTGAGGCTTCTTTGTTGTTATATGCCAATTCACTTTTATATCATGTATATAATGTACTATGACATAATATATCATGAATCCATTTATTCTAATGATATTATAAATTTTATATTACCTAAATTATTTGTATTCAATTGTCTCAATTTTGGTTAGGAACTCTAACTAAAATATCATTTTAATGTTTTAAACAATTATTCTTCTAAATATTTCTCATTAATGTCCTTGTTTTAAAAATGGTTTTAATTATTTATTTATATGGAAATTAATGTTTTCAAGTTAAAATACCTTTTAAAAGTTTCAATGTGTTATGGGAAACTTTGATTCAAAAATATATTTTAAACGAATTCTCAAAAAATAGTGTGACATTTTAATGTTTTCAAGGAAAAGGGGGATATTTCTATCAAATAGTTTGGATGATTATTTTCATATTTTTCAATATCCTTCACTATTCTTGATTGAGGATAATTTATTATAATACAATCATATTTATTGTATTTAACGAGTTATGTTTAACTGTAGATGTGCTATTTTTATACCATATATGGTTTGTGGATAAAGGATTGACATTTTGTATATTAGTTTTAATAAGAATGTTTGTGTTATGTTTCAATCTTTTCATACGATGAATGCTTTGGACTTAGAAAGTGATGGGTGGAGCCCGCTATAGCTCATCGATGCATTGGTAGGTCTCATGAGACAATTAGATGTGGAATTGCCTGAGGCCTTTCCCAATTTTTGATATATGTTTTTGGATGAGGCCTTAATCATTTTTTGATGTCATGGCCAAGGCCTTGATAAAATGTTTCAGAATGTCCATCATTATGCATTCCATCATTATGATATTAGCTATTGATATTTCATGTGGTCATTCGACTAGTAGAATACCAATGATTATGTTTTATTATGGAATTATTTACTCAGCTCATATTCCTTATACAAAATTGTTCATGTTTATTATTTGTAAAGGAATGTGTTTTCAATTATTCACCATGCTTAATATTTATGTTATCTTCTGCTATATTTGTTTCCCTTAATGAGCATTTGAGCTCACCCCTTTATTATGTTTCATTTTTTCAGGATATGAAGGAGTTAGTTATGAGTGACTTAGAGGCATAATCTTGGAGGCATGGATGTTTCTAATGGAGTAAATTAGTGTTGTTTTTATTTTCAAGTTGTAATGTTGAACATATGTATGTATATTGTTTCCAATACTACAAAACTGATCTGTCTTTTAGGAATTGATTCCTTGTGATCATGCCATTGTATTAAAATAATGAACAGGCATTTAGATTATAGGGTCGGGGCATTATAGTTGGTATTAGAGGAAGTTTAGTACAAACCATGGAAACTAAATTTAGATAAACTCTAGTTACAGCACATTACCATGAGATAGAATTTGAGGATTAGTATAGAAGAACATCCTAGAAATTTGTTAATGTATAAATTTTGGGTATTATCTAAAAAACACATCCCTGTCTAGATACGAACAGGTAGAGGTGGATCTGGAACAGATGTACCTAGTAGTGAAATCTCCGATAAATAGTTTTGGGCTTGACTCGGGGTATCTAGGTACATGACAACGATCCTTGCGGCAATCTTGGTTATTACACTCTCGGGGGATATGCTAATGATAATTAACATTTTTTTTACAAACCTATTTTACGGATTTAAATATAATATGAGAATAAATGACCTTGTTTAAGCCTAAGATGTTTCAAATATAAAATATGGTGTCCTGATATTCTCTAAATTATAAAATGACTATTGTCAATCACACAATCCTTTCTGGTTTTTGTCGATGGCTGTATTCGACAGAATTCATTGTAACATTGATCATGATGTACTAGGTGGGAACAGTGGTGGAAATGAGAAACAAAATGGAATGTTGGTAGGCATAAAAAAAATCGTGTTCATTCCAAATCATTTTTCCAAAAATATGATCAACAACATATATATTAACCATCTCCCAGACTCCAAAAAAAAGAGAAAAGGCGATGAATGATAACATCTACATTAATGGAGATAGTGTATAAAAGAAACGTCGATTTCCATCATGAAGGAAATTTGGAAGGAGACACCCAAGAATGTGTCTCAATTGAACAAAGAAATGGATTACGTGTGGGAAAGAAGGAAATAAAGTAAAAAATTTCCAATGAAAAAAGATGTGTACTATGGAAAAAAATAAAAATGGTCCGATGAATCCATTTACAGTCATTTGCCGTAAATGGAGGGGACATGGCCATTACCTGAGTTAATTCCCTATTCTATAAGATATTTTCTTGGTCAATGAAAAATCAATGTGGAAATAAACGTTTGGAGAAATGTTTAAAAGTATTAGTTCTCTTTGTTGATAGGATTATATTGGAATAATTTTCTCTTGTATTTATAACCCAGTAGTTTTTCATGTGAAAATGATATTTGAAGAAGAATTATCTTTTATCTTGTGGATATGGTTATAAATAAACATTTGGTTTTGTATGATCATTTTGTTTGAGGAAATTACATGATTTAATATTTTGGGATGAAAAGGAAAGGTATGAGATAACATTTGTGGTTAAATTATGTTATAGCTATTTTGAGGAATTTATCTCATTATGGTAATCTTAAAAAATATAGTTTTTGAAAAAGGAAAAAATGCAGACTGTGTGACAACCCGTCGCATCGGACAATGCTCTGGGAATCAAACCCACAAACAGAGTGCGATTGGGATTTATCACCTACCACTGGACTACATGAAGTGTCTGGTTAGTGTGACTAATTATTTTTATTCAAATGATTTTATTGATCAATAATATGTTGATTAGGGATCTTATGCCTTATCTAATTAATACCCTTATCATAGGAAAATGATTTGGTAATTAATTGATAAATGTTATTTTGGAAGACGTTTGCTCTATTGGGAACACTATATTCCTAAAGTAAATTGAATAATATGGTATTTCATTTGAGGATTAGTGGTGGATTTTTATAAATATTTTCATTGTGTATTTATAGTGATTTGGGTTTTTTATTGAAATGATTAACCTATAATAAATAATATGTGATTAGGTTATTAATTTTATGTTTGTGACATTAAGAGTAGTCGATGTCATTTGGAGATAAAATTTAACCGAGAAGACTACATAACAAAATTCATCTAGGTTTTGGGTTTCAATATCAGTTTGGATTATATTGAAGGATTTTTAGGACATTTGACTGTTGAATGGTATGTATTTAACTTTTGGGTATTCATGGTTTAATTTTAAAAATTAAGATTAGTGTTTATTTCACTAAAGAATTATCCTTTTGGGAGATCATCTGATTTTGTACTAACCATTTTGGTTTTGGGTAATCTCTAAGGACAAGGTAAAAATATAGTTTATCCTTTTTGGATCTTGTGATTCTATAGAAGTTGATTCTAGCTCTTCTGGTGTGACGAAGTCATCATGAATACTCATCATTTGAAAAAAAATGATTTAGTGGTAGAAATTTATTAAAGAATGAAACTATACATAATAAGTAAGTATATATTTTTAGGTTCTTAGTAAATATCGTAAATAAAGTTCTCGTCTTTATGAAATGGAACATAAAGAAAAAAAACGTTTTCAGTTTACTTTTCCTATGGGGAAACTAATGAATGTTTTCTCCATCACAAGTTTTTGGTTTTCATGTTGTTAACATTCGTTGGATAATGTTATATATAGCTCCCCATCATATCTTGACACTTAGTCTATATTCCATATCCATGTTTTCTTAAATGGAATACTAGTATAGATTATCTCGGGTGACCTTTGTACTTCTCTTTCTTTCTTTTAAAGTGATAGTTTTATTGACTCTTTTTTCGATGTGGGACTTTCAGTGATGTTCCCAATCCCAATTTTAAAAATTTCTAGGTCACAATTTCCAAAAGGAGGAATAATGTAACACCCCAATCTTCCATAATAAATTTCATCTTGAATAATTTAATAGTTTTCATTATACTCCACTTCGTGATTCTAACACACTACGACCAATCAAACAAGCCGTTATGAGTAGTAATAACAAATTTATGAAATTTTATAAATTTTATCATTAAAAATGGACTTAATTTTTGGATTTGGAATATATAAATTATCTTAGGGTGAAGTTTTTGTATTTTTCTGGAATCTTTCAATTTTTGATAAATAGTGAAAATAATAAATTTTAAATAAAAACAACTTTTTTAATTGAAATATTTTGTAGTGGTAAATTATAAATTTTAATAGATTAAAAGTATAATTAAATTATATCTTTATAATATAATGTAATTTTAGTCTTTGTATGTAATCTCTTGATGAAAATGGACATAAACAAGTGGAAATCTTTTGATAGTTATTATTTATTAAAAACATGCTTTTCGTTTTGACAAGGGGAATTAATTTTAAAATAATTTCTGCCACTTCAATGTTTTGAATTTAGAAAAATGGATTCCATATATATAATCATGTGGTTCAAATTGGGTAAATAGGTAACTTTTATTTTTATCCATTTTGAATAATTACATCGGTAAATATTTTATTTACCATGGTTTAAGGGTAAATCCGGTAATGAAGGGTAAAAAAATAATAATATAACAATATTAAATTACTCTAACATGTGTCTTAACCCTATTGGTTGATACATGTCCGACCATGGGCATCTTGTGGTTCTTTTTGTGATTCCATGTACCCACTTTTATGTTATAATGACACTTTATATTAATTAATTTATTGTAAAGACAAAAATAACAAAAGAAAATATCTTTTTGTAAAAAACATTATATGAGATTATATAATTGATCTATTCGACTATAAATAGTAATTAGAAAAATAAAAATATTTCCTACCTCAGGATATTTGTTTCTTAAATTTTAACCATAAAATAAAAAAATTTATTTATGACACAATGATGATGCAATATTTTCCTTATTACTGAAAGAATCAAATAAATGGTATTATATATGTTAATATAAATATAATTAGAATATTCTAATTCCATAGACGAATTTTATAGGTAAATATGAAATTATATAATTTATTAAATTAATTTTATTTGAAATAATAAGGTTTTTAGGAATTTAACAAAAACAAAATAGAAAATAGTGTCAAAATTGACATAAAAGATTTTTTAAAACAAATACTATATTATTAATTGATTTTATATTCCTAAAAATCTATGTTTCAGAAAAATGTCTTAAATAATATTTTATATGTCATTAATGAAGCACTTTAGGTTCTCTTGGGAGTTTATAGTATGTTTATTAACCATATAATATAAAAATACAAAGAGACATGGAAAGTGTCAAAATAATTAACTAGTACTTAAATATAAAAAATAAAGTTATTATAGTGACCCAAACCTTTTTAAAACCTATTGGTTGAGTGGTGTGAGACCCCCCCCCCACATTATCCATTAAATAATTCATTTTGGAGTCATTAGAAACCGAAAATTGTTTTATTATAAAATATAATTTCAATCATTTCTTAAGGTTCCCCTCACCCCTCTTATAAAAGGGAACTTCCCCTTTTCTCTACTTCACACCATAAAATCCATTTTTCTCTGCAAAAAACTTCCCAAATATCCTCTCCATTGTCCTTCCTTAATCATAGAGGACTTAAATTAGTTATAAAGACAACCTATATAACCCTTTCAATCAAATCAAAAGGAAGAACCCGAATACGAGGTAAATATTTCGTCACCTCTTTCAAGATACTTTCTTCTTCCACTTACTCTTTCTTTGCTATTTACATTATAAAAAATTTACACCAGAATATTTTATATACATTTATGTTATTATAAATATGTTACAACCATATTCACTATTCTATCTAACCTTTGAATGACATGTCACCATACGTGCGTGCGTACGACTTACCGTCTCCACGTCGTGGTGTAATTGTTATTCAATACATTATTATTTGGATGGGTATAATAATGATGTGTAATTGATTTAAATAATAAAGATAACGTGATAATTATTCTTTATATATGAAATAACACAAATTATATATTATTTTAATATCAAAAGAATTATATTGTCATTCGTGCGTACGTACGGATTACTGTCTCGACGAACACGATGAAATTCATTCCCCATCATATTTATTCAGACTAATTTTCATTTGTTGATTAAAAATAAGGTATAAATAATTAATATGATTATGAATATGAATAAGATAAATCCTATCCATAACACACATTACTTAGATAACAAATCATATAAAGGAAAACAAATTAGTTAACACCCAAAACGACGATAATACTAAAATATTATTTACAATGCCATAATAAAATATCTTATATGATATAATATTAATATATATGGTTCTTTTATAATTTAATATCAATTAAATCACCATTATACATGAGGTTAACCTACTCTTGACCAAGGAAAATTACATGGTAAGGGGTTTTTTATCTCACTTTTAATTCTGTGAGATTCCCATTGTTCACCACTTATTTATTATATGTGGTGCATTTTGTACTTCCATTTGATATATATTATCATTATTATCTCTATATTCATGGTATTATGTGACTCATTTTGTGGTTATTAAATTTTTGTCATAAGACTCAATTGATTACAACGAAGTAAGGGTTTTTCATCTCACTTTTTATTTCTGTTAGATTCATGATATATTGGCCACGATTTCCTTTTGTGTGGCATATGTACTACCCATTATTGTATTCTTGGTGTAATATACATTTATTTATGGGTATCTAAATCTTCATTTTATGATAATTATTTCATGGGTTGTATATTTCATAAGTTACCAAATCGATAAGGAAATTTCAAATTTCAAATTCCACTCATTGGGATTTACGCAAACTTCATTGATTTTTTACACCAAGATTATGTGTGGAATCACTATTTATTATTTATGTAGTAATTTCCACTATAATTTTCATGGATATACATTTGATACACATAATAAATCCATTTATAATTTTTCAATTCATTGATATGAACTTGACAAGAGTAATCATAACTCAATTTCCATTCATTGAGTTAAATATCTAAGTTATTGGTGTTGTTTTTACAAGAATATGTGATAATTTCATATGATTTATTTACACTAATTATCCAATCATATTGAGTGTATTTATATTTCTCATAAATAATTATGTCGTTGATTTATCATTAAGCTACAGATACCGTCTTTATAAGGGATTTCATCTCAATTTAAAATCTTTTGAAACTTCTTTGTTGTTATACACCAATTCACTTTTATATGGTGTATATAATGTACATTGACATAATATATCATGAATCTTTTTATTATAATGATTCTATAATTTTAATTTTACCTAAATTATTTGTATTCATGTTTCTCAATTTTGGTTAGGAACTCTAACTAAAATGTCATTTAAATGTTTTAAAGATTTATTCTTCTAAATACTTATCATTAATGTCCATGTTTTAAAAATGGTCTTTAGGATTTATTTATATTGAAATTAATTTTTTCAAATTAAAATTCCATTTATAATTTTCAATGTGGTATGATAAACTTTTATTCAAAAATCTATTTTAAACAACTTCTTTATATATTGTGTGACATTTAAATGTTTTCAAGAAAAAGGGGGATATTTCGTTCAAATAGTTTGGATGATTATTTTCATCAATTTAAATATCCATCATCATTCTCTATTGGGGTTAATTTTTTATAATAATATTTTCCATATTGTATTTAATGGGATATGTTTGACTATGGTTGTGCTATTTTTATACCATACATGGTTTATTGATAATGTATTGACATTATGTATGATAGTTTTAATACAAATGTCTGTGTTATGTTTCAAACATTTCAAATGAGCAATGAATTGGACATATTAAGTGATAGGTGGAGCCCACTATAGCTCCTCGATGCATTGGTAGGTCTCATGAGACAATTATACATTGAATTAGTTGATTCCTTTCCCAATTTTTGATATATGGTTTTTGTCAAGGACTTAATTATTTTTTAGATGTCTTGGCCAAGTCCTTGAAAAAATGTTTCAAAATTTCCGACATTATGCATTCCATAATTATGAGATTAGATATTGATATTTCATGTTTTCATTCAAGAGTAGAATTTCCATTATTATGATTTATTATGGAATTATTTACTCAGCTCAAATTCCTACCATAAAAGTGTTTATGTTAATTATTTGTAATGGAATGTGTTTTCAATTATGCATCATGCTTAAAATTTATGTTATCTTCCGTTGTATTACATACCCTTACTGAGTGATTGAGATCACCCCTTTCATATGTTTCATTTTCCCATGATATGAAGGAGTTTGTTATTAGTGACATGCAGTTAAAATATAGGAGGATTGGATGTTTGTAATGGAATAAATTAGTGTTGTATTTATTTTCAAGTTGTAAAGTATAACTTATGTATATATGTTGTTTCCAAGACTAATAAACTAATCGGTTCTATGGGACATTATTCCTTTTGATCATGAAAATGTACTAAAATAATGCACTGACTCATAGTCTATGGGGACGGGGTGTTACAAATTAACTGATCATAATAAAAAATTATATCAATGTGATTGAATTGATCTTTTTGTAGTTGTATTTTATAAAAATGAATGGAAAATATGGAAAGTGAAATAATTAATCATTTTATAAAACATAAAGACACTAGGGGTGAAGTCAATACCACCTACTTCAAGAATGTAGTGATTTACTCTTCTAGAATTGGTCATTAATTTATATAGGGTCATGAGAAAATGGAGGAATATATATAAAAAAGGAATATGAACAAAAATCAAGAATAAAATCAAGGGAAAAAATGAATAACTTATCTAGAGGATTATTGATGATACATGGAGGAAT
This sequence comes from Viscum album, assembly GCA_963277665.1. NCBI lineage: Eukaryota > Viridiplantae > Streptophyta > Magnoliopsida > Santalales > Viscaceae > Viscum > Viscum album. The sequence goes on from OY728156.1 coordinate 549,783,093, forward strand.
ACAGAGATATCATCATAAGCTCAATGAAAATATACAAATAATAGATGTCTAGTTACATAGGTTTAGCCAATGTGGGAGCTAAACCAGATAAGAAATGCATAACATAGATGGAAAGTTGAGGAATGTTGAGGGGTTTAGGTTTATAATAATTTAAATATCCTTTTGTACAATGACACAAAATATATGGGTCAAATGTTTTTTTCCACATGGTCAGATAATCTTCATACCAATTGTGTGCATCACACTATCTAAGGAGGGACCCCCATAGTTTTATTCATATAGTTTTAATAATAGTAAAAATTCCATGATTCATTCTCTTATAAAAATGTAGGTAATCCAAAATGAGAATGCACCTTACATAGAATAGTTTAATAAAACAATTTGGCCTCTTGAGGAACTCTATCTAGACCTCATATGGTTACTGAAACTATATGGACTAAGGCACAGAGATTCCACTGATCATTCATCCATATTTCATTTCATAAAAATAGTGCCTTTGGTCTCCAAAATGTCATAAGAAATCCGAAAATATACATTGATCTTATAGGAATCCAAATTAGGTTAAAGATAAATATATAGACAAAATGATAAAGGATCCATAACTCGTAGAAAAACTGCATTTTTTTAGTCTACCCACATAATAAAACTCATCATTGATTACACCCTACAAGGGTTGTGAAATTCCATCTAAGAACTTATATGGCCACTAAGAATGTACGTTGGCCTCCCAATTCATAGTTATCATAATCTACCCGACCATACTACCACAATAATCATACTAAAGGGACGAAATAGCCTTTAATAGCCTTCACCCTATAGTCAATTATGAGTATAGTATACTCCCCAAAATAATTTTTAGTATCTAGATAAAATGTCCCTAAATAATGATGAGAAAACATACCATTCATTTTTATCAATCTATTCCATATTTTGTGTTATATTCATTAAAATTAATGATCAATGAACATGTACTATAGAGTTCATTGATATAAATCATCATAAGATTTATGTCTCGACTACATTATAGACTGCTAATTCTTATATGTGGAACTTTCTCAAAGTCTTCGGAATGAAAAAATGTTATAGTATAAAAACATATCCTACCTCTAATAAGGATAGTGTTCCAAGATATTTCCTAGAATATATGGGATTAAAAAGTTTCATCTGAATCATTTCATGTAACATACTATTATAGGTAATCTTGGTGATATGTATATGCTTCCCCCAAAACTTTTGAAATCATATATGCATGCTCATATTCCTTCCTCTAAAACGTGAATATTCTATTTCATCTGGACATCAATCTGAGGGTGAAAATTTGTTCTCAAATGAACTTGAATACCCTTATCTCACTAGAACCCATAACAAAACCTTGATGTAAGTTTAACAACCCTATTTGAGACAATGGTATCATGAACCCCATGTAACTAGATAATATCCAAAACATAAATTCATCCCAACTCACAAATGGAGAAACTCTCATAGATAATAAGGAAGTGGGAAACCTTTTTCAGTCAAACAATGACAACCAAAACTATTCCACAAGTTTAAGATTACCTCGGTAAGAGGATTAAAAAATCAACAACAGCATCCTCGCATTTCCATTTCAGGAATTATAATCTATATAAAGTTCCATCTAGTCTATGGTGCTATTCTATAACCTGCTAAAAGATGGAACACCTAGGATAATAAAGATATATTTGACTCAATATCCTTGGACTCCAATACTATCTGTTCATATAACAATATATCATAGAGATACCCAGGTGAACTGAACATTGTAAAGAATGATACTCAAACATAATATCCCCTATCATATCTATTAGAACAATCATATTATCTTGTATACACAAGATGTCATCATAATCAATAAAATAATTTGAAAGAAGGGCATGTGTAGAAATACTCTCTCATAGAACCAAGACATCAAAATATGAAAATAGTGTCACCTTAAATTTCTTCAGAAGTGAAGAGGTCATTGATATTGAGGCAAGGACACACATCCCATGATGGTATTGAACATCTATGTGCATCTCAGAAAATAGATCCTTAAGAATCCACTCACTATTGGTCTCATTAACCATCTGGACCTAAGTTATCACAATTAGTACCATAGAATCAGCATTGTCTTTTCATGGAATATAAGCTAGCTTGATATTAATGGACTGAAGTAATTCAACCAATCTTCACTAGTTGATATTATTGTTAAACTATCAAAAAATATCCATGATCAATTTTTGGTTCTTAAAAAGAACACAGTTTTTTACAAATAGTTATTTCCTCTGCCAATGCAAGGAATAAAAAAACTACTAGATCAATATCATGCATTGAGTAAATCCTATCATAAGGCCTCAGCTGAAGAGTCTCATACACAATGACTAAATATTCCAACATCAATAATTCACTAGTCCTGATACATAATGAATAACAATATACTTCATATGTTCTGCCCAAAACATAGAGAATCTGTAACAGTATTGAAGGAAATATCAATTCCATATCCTAAAAAGAAGTCTTAAAGGATTTAGACTATATAAAATTCAAAACCCTCTTATTCATACCAAAATAATATTTTTATAATCTTGCGATGTCATTTATTATATTTATATAATAACCGTCTATCCACAAAAAACTACTTATATAAAAACATTTTTTTTGGGATTATCCTAGGTATGTTCATCTCTAACCTTATCTAGGTCAACTAAAACTCATTCCTTTATGATAATTCAACCCATTAAGTGAAAATTGTCAATCAAGAAGTGATATTTAATGTGTCGTGAACACCAATGGTTCTCTCTCATTGTATTCAAAACAATCTCCCGATGTGTGGCGTGGTTTCTATAAATATGGGAATGCTCCAACATATCACATACAGAGACAAAGATAAATGAATATACATATTGTTGGAAACCCCTATTCATCAATTCCATAAATATCATAGGTGGATTTGTATAGCCAAACAACCTAATGAGATAATCATATAATCCATAGAGACTATGAAAAGTCTTATAAGGAATATCTGAAGGACTTAGTTGAACATGATGATAGCTTGATCTTCATTTGATATTTAGAAATAACATATATCAACTGAGATAGTAAAAAATATCATCTATATGAGGTAAGGGATACCAATTAATGACTATATGCTCACTAAATTTCTAATAATGCACACAAAAACTAAGGGATCCCTCTACCATCATAGAAAAAACTTCAGTTGAAAGATAGGGTAATGTAATGGGTTATCTAGAGACATTTCACTCTAAATACTCTAGAAACATTGTGAGCACTGGAAACTCATTAGTATCAATACTGTGAGGAGGAATGCATACCAGGGAATATCTAGGAACTATATCATTTATAAAAATAACATCAATCAAATGAGATATTCACAAAAGTCACCTTGAAAAACATCACTAAATCGATTGAATATGAGATAGATTTTAGTATTATGTCGTCCTTATAAATCAATCAAAAGAAAATAAACCATGGTTGTCACTCCACCTTTACGATGATTGTTTTCCATAGATCTATGTTCTTGGACAACACACCTTCACTTGTGAATATATGTATCATCCATTATTGATGTAAACAAAAATTTATTTTGATAACAATCCATATAATCTTGATAAGGCACCATCCTATCCATCCAAATAATAACATTGATTATAATAATCTCTAGGTTGAATATGTTTTATTAAAAATGATAACTCCATAACTCAAGGGGATAATCCTTGAATTGACAAACAATTTATAATAAAAACCCAATGGCGCATCAAGCTTCATATATATCTAAGAATACTCAACATGATCTTCATGAAACTAAAAAATCCATAGAGAAAAAACAATGCGATGAAACTTTATTGAACAAGGATGACACTATAATACATGTCAGTAGAATAGTTCCATTAATAGTATATAGTGAAGAATCCTACATCTCCGGAATAGGATATACTGAATAAATTTAGCTTGATCCATGGCCCTGTGTTGTAACCATTCAACTTGAAGAGGGTCTACCCAATTTGAAATATATATTATAGTGATGAATACCACAATCATGAAAAACTCTATATGTATGGATCATGGTTCACTAGGTACCTGATTGGAATGGTGATGGTGGATATTTTCTTGAATGTGGAGCTAATAAGGATGCACTCCCACTAGATGGGACTGTTGTAAATAAAAACTGATGATGCCCCAATTAAACATAAACTAGAAACTCAACATTATATATAGGAAATTATGTCTTAGTATTATATAGCTTCTAAAATTGGTGAAAAACAACATAAATATTAGTTGGTTTCACCTAGATTCCATTTCTCACACGTGAAATCCAAAAGGAAAACATCTCATCGCTAGATGAACCAACAACCTCTATCAGTTATGAACCTCCTTAGATCACACATTTATCATACCATAGATTAATATTGGTGATGATGACTTAGTTCACTATATCACATATGGTAGTCAGCTATAAATCATTTACCATAAAAAGAAGAGGATTCCAAATCCCATCCTCAAATAGTCTCATTTTTTATGGCTCGTCAATATTGTAGATGGGCATCAAAGAACTAATGATTTGAAAACAAGTTGAATGATTAATATATAATATATAACCTTACTACATTTTCATGAACACCATATAATGATCATCCCTCTTGGTATCATGGTATAAGTAGTCCAATATTCTCAATTTTTAATAACCTCGTGATACCCAATTGCATGGTTTAGAATATCCTTGCAATATTTTAATGACCCTTGATGTACATAAGTTGTGATCATTATTCTGCTATTAGGTGGTGTCTCAAGATGCTCAAATACCGACATAACCTTATCGATCAATAGCTATATAGGTGGGGTCCACCACCCTTAAAATCATTTGGAGGATTCTACTATGGAATATCTGCTGTACGATCTCCCAATGAAGGGGAAGAGTGTATATATCCTTTTATAGTCTTCATCATTGACACAATCTCCCCTTAAAATGGTCAACATATCCTACATTTGGGCTAAAATAATTTGTTATCGGCAACATTATTGGATAAATCCCTATTAGATCATTGGAATCCACCTCTGACGAAAGGTCATCACTGCCCTCCTCGAATAAAATCAAAGGATGTTGTGGGGTAATTTTATTAAAAATGTCCAAAATATTCCCCTGATAAAGGTCAATAATGTAATAATCCATAGATATTATAATTGATTAGGTACATATACTTTTATGAAAAAACATACTGTAAAATCTCAAGTAACTAATGAATAATAGATATTATTACCTATGTATATTTATGAATTATATAGTGTTTTAGATGCTTAAAATGAGAATAAATCCAATCTTAAACATGGAATACACTAATATTTTTAAAAGATTGTTTTACTTCCTTTTGATGGAAAACCAGTTTTAAATCAATATTTTGACAATTTCATAATCTATAATTGTCAAAATAAACTTATCCTTTATTATTTGGACATTGAAATTTACATTGGATAATTTTTTGGTATTTTTCTGACAATGTTCATTTTTTAATGAATAGTGAAAATACTGCATTTTTACATCAAAACTGCTTTTTCATATAATTTAATTATATGGTTAGATTATATATTTAATTGGTTTTAAAGTGTAAATAGAATATATTTTTACCATTTAGTCTAATGGTGGTAATTGGGATTAATTTCACTTTGAATTTGGACATAAACGATTGTCAAACTTTTGATAGAAATTGTTTAAAATAACCCCGCTATTTGTTTTGACAACCTGAATCATTTTTAAATTAATTATTGAAATTTATATGTTTAGAATTTGGTAAAATGGATTCCATATTTGTAATCAGAAGCTCCAAATTATTTAATTAAGACTCTTTTGTTTTTTGACTTTGTGAATAGTAACAATGGTAATTATCATTAATTATCTTGATTAATTAGTAATCGCGTAGTTAAGGATAATATAATAATAACATAATAATAAAAAATGACAGAAAACTATGTCCTAATACTACTAGTTGTGTCATGGAAGACCATGGTATGCCTTGTGACAAACTTGGGGACCCCATGGAATCACTTTTGTGTGATAATGACTTTTTATCTTTTTATTTTTTTAAAGAAAGTAAATATTTCAAAAAATGTATTACCTGAGTAAAAAAAATTTAATTTTATCTACATAAATTATCATTAAGACTATAAATTATCATTGGAATGATAAAAATATTTTTTACATCATACTATTTTTTATAATTTTTAGACAGTAAATAAATTAAATTATATATGAGACCATGATGATGCATCGATTACCTCATTATTTAACGATTTAAATAAAATGAAATGATAATGTAAAATCTAATACCTAAACTTGTAAAAAACCTATTTTATGGGTGGATTTAGAACTCTTATCACCTTATCCTCGAAATAAATTTATGTGGGGCCTTTAAAATCCTAAACTCATTTGAAAATAAAGTAACATTTTATACCTTTCCATGAGTGCCCCTACTCTCTTCTTATAAAAAGCCCCGACCTATACCTCCATACCCACACCTCTCAAGCCTTTGGCTCGGCCAAGATCTGATCATTTTGTCTCTCCACGTCCCTCTCTTCATCCTAGAAGCCTTACCTTAGGCAGAAACCTCTTGAAGAAACCCTTTTGGTTCAAACCAAGAAAAGGTACCCGATTCAATGGTAAAGTCTTCTCTAATGCTATTTTGTTTTATTTTGCTTCTCCAAACCCCTAAACTCTTTTTATTAATTAAATTTGTAACAATACAGGTATATTAGATATACTAAGATGTTATTATAAGAAGTATTCGAGCTACACTTACACACACCTACATATAATGGTTAAAGAACATTCTGTTTCTGTGGGTGGTGAATTTCTGCCTCACGAAATGATGATTGTTCAACACTCATATAACACCTTCAAAGGTGGCCATTAATATATAACTATATTTATAAATTATATATAATATTTTTATGTTTTACTTAAGCTTCTGTATTTTTCATTTATGGCATACCTTTATGGTTTCCATTATCGGTAAAAGCAATATCTTCATTTTAGGAAGTGCGGACTACCACCCCCTCAAAGTGATTTGATTCGTTAATACCATATGTGGTATATATAAAGGATAGATTTAATGATATTATATATGATATTATAATGGAATTATAATATACCTTTATATCATTATGATTTCACTCATTAAGTATGAAATAGAAATGAAAGTAGCATTCATGCATACGTACGGCTTACCGTCTCCATGAACGGTGCATTTAATTTCTTACATCTAAATTTTATGTAATATAATAAATTCTTGTATACACTAGATATATATATGATATATATGATATCTACATCATGAATATAATTGTGGATATAATGGATATTTTACCCCATAAACAACTTGTAATTATAAAGAGTTTATTTTTGACTCATGTACCAATGATCGACAAAATGACCATTATTAACATAAATAATTACATATTGATCATAACATGGAAATAAGTGATATAAAAGAAATAATGAACTTGAAAAAGTATCTTAATCAATTAGAAATTAACTCAAGTTTATTATTCAAAAGGTTAAAGAACAATAGAGTCAAGTCAGATCCGAGGTATGGGACATCGTCTCAATCTCCTTTCATTGAGGCTTATTTTGTTTTATACACAAATTTATTTTATACGGTGTATAAACCCCATTGAATTTTACGTTTATTCAGAAGGAAAAATTTTATACGAAGAGTTTTTATTAAACAACAAAATGAATGTTTTGTCTTACGTAAGCGGTGACAACGACTTCTTCGCCATCGTGACCATTATTTGAGTTTCGGCTTCCTCTACAAGCCACAAATTTTTCTAAATGAAAAATAAATACCAAGTTTTAATTTTATTTTATTTTGGTATTGAAAATGGTTTTCATAATGTTTTATTATATCGATGTGTTGTAATGATATCTTGTGATTGAAATGTGGAAATTTTATGATTCCTTTATCAATGTTTTATGTGATATGATTATGTTATGGTTCTTTGGAATTGTTATGAAGATGGGTGGTTATGTGATAAAGTAAGGGTGGGTGAGCCCGATATCGCTCTCCAATGCATTGGGTTACTCAAAGGAGTTAAATGTTAATGTTTCTCTGAAGAGATTTAGGGAATATACTGTGATGGGTATTCCAAACGTAACCAAGAGGGTTACTCCCTACGTAAGAATGTTATGAATGACTCACGTTACCTTTATGTCTTATGATTTCTATGATTTATTCATGATTTGATGAGGTATGTTAATGTGCTTATGTTTTATGAGTAAAGAATGATTTCATTAATTCTTATGTTTATAAGGAAAAATGATTTCATTTAGTACTTTTATATCCCTAACTGAGCTTTTTATGATCATCCCATGTTTTTGAAATGTTTTTCATAAGTCAAGGGAAAAGTACATGATGTGTTGATAGTGTCGAGGAAGTTTCAAGAAAGAATCCATGTTTTATTTTAAATATGTTTCCTTTCATGGGAAAAAATGAATACTATCTTTTATGTAACCACCTTGTTTAAATGTGGAATGTAATGCATGATTTATGATATAATTCTCTGAAACTCTAAACCTGAAAATATCCTGAATGTGTAATCTTGTAATAACTCAAGATTATGTAATGTTTAAGGCTGGGGCCTTATAGTTGGTATCAAAGGTCAGTTTAGATAACTTTAAGAGTTAGAATTAAATTAAATGATCATCCAAAAATATTTTTTTTATGGTAAAATTGAAATGATATAGAATTTTAAGATTACCATGTTGCTTTATCTAAGACATGTTTGTTCGGAATGGTTTTCTGCAGAGGAAATAGGGAAGAAGTGCTAGGAAGTAATATAGGAGGAAATAACCTTCCGAATCAGCATCCTGTGATGGTCGGAATTGGAACTAAACAATTTTTTTGCAGTAATGGCGTAGTTGACTCAAGCGATAAATGGTGGCAGTATCCATGCACGAGATCAGCCAGATCAACCGCAGAGGAACATGTCAGCGGTGGAACATTTCATGAGACAACATCCCCCATCATTCAGAAGATCATCTTACCCTGTGCTAGCTGAAGGGTGGATTAAAGCACTAGATATGATTTTCGATGTCATGTGGTGTTCAGACAATCAAAATGTTAGTCTTGATATTTACCGTTTGGAGGGTGATGCAGATCAGTGGTGGTTGATGGTTGAAAATATCCGGGATGCTGATGATATTGATGCTCTCGACTGGGATGAAATCAAAGGTATGTTTATTGAGATGTATTTTCCTAAGACAGGTCGATTTAAAATGGAAAAACAATTCTTGGAATTGAGGCAAGAGGAAAACTCAATGGCTGCCTATGAATAACGATCACTCGATTGGAAAGGTATGCTCTAAATTTTATCTGAGACCATGATAGTAAAATTAATCATTTTTACTCAGTATTAAAGACAAAATATTGAATGGATTTATCTTCTCATGAGTTTAAGAGTTTTGAAAATCTTGTTTGATGTGCTGAGAAGGTGGAAATAGAATTTTCCAATCATCAAGTGTTCTACAACAACCAACAGAAGAAAAGACCGAGGTGGCCGGAGAAAGGAAAGAATTCTTAAAAAATGTCTGATGGTAAGAAAACTAAGTTTCCAGTTTGTGATAAATGTTGTAAAAGGCTTGCTGGGGAATGTCTTCTAAATTCTGTAAAGTGCTACTGATGTGGTAAGATGGGACATAAGGCTCATGATTTCACTAAAAACGTTCAGGGTGATGGTAATACGAAATTTGATTTACAGTTATTCAAATGTTTTAAATGCAATGAGATGGGTCACTATGCAAACGAGTGTCTGAAAAAGAACTCAAGTGATGGGAAGCAGTTAGACTACAAGCAGAAATGGGTGGTGATATCCTTTGCAACTACATCAGCAGATGTTGGGCCATCAAATGAAGTGGTATCATGTACTTTGTTTGTTTTTTTAGATTATGCTAGTGTGTTGTTTGATTCAAGGTCTACACATTATTTCATCTCTAAAAACATTTCTAGTAAAATGAGAATGCCATCTTAAGAAATGACTCCTGAACTTGTGGTAAAAACACCTGGGGGAAATTTTGAGGAAAAAAGAATTTATATGAATCTTCCTATCCTTATTCGTGGAAAGAACCTACTTCCAAACCTCATTGTTTTGCCTCTAGTAGAGTTTGATGTTATCCTAGGTATGGATTGGCTTTCTATTTACCATGCTAATATTTATTGTAGAGATAAAGAAGTTTCATTTCAGAAATAGTTTTAGTTTGTGTACAAAAATAAACCCTTACGGTTGATAACATATCAAGAGGCCGAGAAACTTTTAAAAGATGGAAATGAATGTTACCTTGCACGTATTGTTGAAAAAAGGGAATTGTTCAGATTAATGATGTGACAGTGGAAAATGAGTATCCTGATGTTTTGCCTGATGAGTTGCCTAGAATAACACCATATCGGGAAGTTGAGTTTACTTTTCACTTAGTTCCTGATGCTAAGCCAATTTCAAAACCCCCTTATCGAATGGCTCAAATTGAACATTTAGAGTTGAAGGAGAAATTGCGGGATTTATTAGAATAAGGTTTCCTTCAACCTAGCACATCACCATGGGGTTCTCCTGTCTTATTTGCTAAAAAGAAAGATGGTTCTATGAGACTTTGAATTGAATATGGAGCCTTGAATAATATCTATGTTAAGAACAAATATCATATGCCTCATATTGATGATTTGTTTGATCAGCTCTCGGGAGCTCATTATTTTTAAATGATTGACCTAAGATCGGGGTACCATCAGTTGAAGGTAAAGGAAGAAGATGTTCCAAAGACCGTGTTTCATCCAAGAGATGGCCATTATGAATTTGTAGTAATGCCTTTTTTGATAACCAATTCACCTGCTCTATTCATGGACCTTATGAATAGAATTTTCCAGGAGTTCTTGGATAAGCTTGTAGTTGTTTATATTGATGATATTTTGGTGTTTTCTAAAAGTAAAGAGGAGCATGAAAGACATTTAAGGGTTATTTTTTCAACCTTAAAAGAAAAGAAATTGTATGGGAAATTCAGCAAGTGTGAGTTTTTGTTGCAACAAATTTCTTTCCTTGGTCATATTGTTTCTAAAGATTGAATAACTATTGATCATGCAAAAACAAAGGTTGTGGAAGAATGGACAAGACCCATATATGTAACCAAGATTCGTAGTTTTCTTGGTTTGGAAGACTATTACCGAAGGTTTTTTAGAAATTTTTCATGGTTATCTAGTCTAATGAAAAAGCTAACTCAGAAAGGTGTTAAGTTTATCTGGACAAAAGAATGTGATGATTGTTTTCAGGAACATAAAAGAAGATTGGTGAATGCTCCAGTTTTGGCACAACCTTCTAGGAATGGGGAGTGTATTATATAAAGTGATGCTTCATTGAAAGGACTTGGTTGTGTCCTAATGCAGAATGAGAAGGTAAATGCTTATGCTTCACAACAGTTGTAAACTCATGTGGAAAATTACCCTACACATGATTTGGAATTATCTACTATTGTTTTCGCTTTAAAAATTTGGAGGCATCATTTGTATGGAGTAAAGTGTGAAATATATACTGATCACAAAAGTTTAAAGAATGTATTCAATCAAAAATAATTGAACATGAGATAGAGGATATGGCTTTAATTAATCAAGGATTATGATTGTACAATTCATTACCATCCAGGAAAAGAAAATAAAGTGGCTGATGCTTTGAGTCAAAAAAGTAATTCTTCATTAACAATGTTGCATTTGGAATGTGATCCATTGGTTAAGGATTTGATGAAATTTGGCATAGAAGTTTTTGGTGCAGGATGTCTTTCTGTTTTGTTTCAGGTATCAGTGAAATCTTCTCTATCAGACCGAATTAAGCAAACTCAGAATCAAGAAAGTGAGTTGCATAAAAAGGTAGATCTGGTTCAGAAGGGTAAGTTTCCAAAATTCAACATTGATAATGATTGTGTTTTGAGATTTTGGAAGACATTGTGTGTGCCGTGTGATTCACAGTTGAAGAGAGATTTGTTATGTAAAGCTCATAGTTCTCCGTTTTTAGTTCATCCATGAAGTACTAAGATGTATAGTGATCTTTGGGAGTATTACTGGTGGGACAGAATGAAAAGAGATATTGTTGATTTTACTGTGAAGTGTTTGACTTGTCAACAGGTTAAATCAGAGCGGCAGTTACCGAAAGGGATGCTTCAGCCTTTAGCAGTGCAAGAGTGGAAATGGGAGAATATATCCATGGACTTCATTGTGGTATTTCCAAAGACACCTCGAGATAATAATGCAATCTGTGTTATTGTTGATCGCTTGACTAAATCTGCTAATTTCCTTGCTATACGAGATAATTTTTACCTAGATCAACATTCTCGTTTGTATCTTAAAGAGATAGTTAGGTTACATGGAGTTACTATCTCCATTGTATCTGACCGTGATCCCAGGTTTACTTCTAACTTTTGGAAAGGCCTTCGGAAGTCGTTGGGTACTGAATTAAATTTTAGTACATATTTTCATCCTCAATCAGATAGGCAGTCAGAACGAACAATTCAGACATTGGAGGATATGATTCGTGCTTTTTCGATGGATTATCAGGGAAGTTGGGACCAACATCTTTCATTGGTTGAGTTTTCTTATAATAAGAGTTTTCATTCCAGTATACATATGGCACCATTTGAGGCATTATATTGGAAACGGTGTCGAACTCCAGTTTTTTGGGATGAAGTGGGTGAAAGGAAGTTGATGGGACCAGAATTGGTAGAAGAGTTGGCAGAAGAAGTCCAGCTGATACATAAACACATGAGAACAGCTCAGAGTAGGCAGAAGAGTAATGCGGACAATAGGAGAAATGATATCTCTTTTGAGGTAGGTGATCATGTTTTTTTCAAAGTATCATCATGGAAAAGTGTGATGTGATTTGGTAAGAAAGGAATGTTGAGTCCAAGGTTCATTGGACCATATGAAATTCTGGATAGAGTTGGATCAGTTGCATACCGAGTTGAATTACATCCATGTTTATCTCAGGTACACAATGTTTTTCATGTTTCAGTGTTAAAGAAGTACATGCCAGATCCATCTCATGTTTTGAGTCCAGAGGTGGTTTAGCTGGAAGAGAATCTATCTTAAGAGGAACAACCGGTCCAGATTATTGACCATTGGGAGTAAGTGTTGCAGAATTAGTTGATTCATCAATTAAAGGTTTTGCGGAAGAACCACATGATTGAAGAGGAAATATGGGAATCTGAAAATGCAATGAGAGATAAATACCCCCACATATTCGATAAGTAAATAAATTACGGGGATGAAATTTTCTACAGGGGGAAGGATGTAACATACCAAGTAATGAATAATAGATATTATTATCTATGTCTATTTTTGAATTAGATTGTGTTTTAGATTCTTAAAATAAGAATAAATCCAATCATAAACATGGAATACACTAATATTTTTAAAAGATTGTTTTACTGCATTTTGATGGAAAAACATTTTTAAATAAATATTTTTACAATTTTATAATCTCTATTTTAAAAAATAAACTTATTATTTATGATTGGGATATTGAAATTTACATTGGTTAATTTTTTGGTATTTTTCTGACAATGTTCATTTTTTAATGAATAGTAAAAAATACTGCATTTTTTCATCAAAACTGCTTTTTCATCTAATTAAATTATATGTATAGATTATATTTTAATTTTTTTTAAAGTGTAAATAGAATAAATTTTTACCATTTAATCCAATGGTGATAATTTTGATTAATTTCACTTTGAAATTGGACATAAACAATTGTCAAACTTTTGATAGAAATTGTTTAAAAAAACCGGCTATTTGTTTTGAAAACAAGAATAATTTTTAAATTAATTATTGCAATTTATGTGTTTTTAATTTTCTAAAATGGATTCCATATTTTTAATCATAATTTCCAAATTATTTAATTAGGAATCTTTTGTTTTTGGACTTCGTGAATAGTAACACCGGTAATTATCGTTAATTATCTTGATTAATTAGTAATCGGGTAGTTAAGGATAATAAAATAATATAATAATAAAAAAATGACACCAAAATGTGTCCTAATACTAGTTTTTGTGTGATGTCCGACCATGGGATTCCTTGTGCCAATCTTGGGGACCCCATGGAATCACTTTTGTGTGATAATGACTTTTTATCTTATCTTTTTTTAAAGAAAGTAAATATTACAAAGAATGTATCACCTGTGTAAAACATTATTAATTTTGTATAAATAAATGATCTCTAAGACTATGAATATTAATTTTAAATGTAAAAATATTTCCTACATCATAGTTATATTTTATATTTTTTATACATTAAATAAATAAAATTATATATGAGACCATGATGATGAAGCGATTTACTCATTATTTAACGATTTAAATAAAAAGAAAATGTAATGTAAAATCTAAGACATACACATGTAAAAAACCTATTGTATGGGTGTATTTCTAACTCTTATAACCTTATCCTCGAAATATATCAATGTGGGACCTTTAAAATCTGAAACTCATTTGAAAATAAACATTTTATACCTTTCCAAGAGTGCCCCTCCTCTCCTCTTATAAAAGGCCGCCACCTCTACCTCCTTACCCACACCTCTCAAGCCTTTGTATCAGACAATCACTACTCATTTTGTCTCTCCAAATCCCTCTCTTCATCCTAGAAGCCTTACCTTAGGTATATATCTCTTCAAGTAACCCTTTTTGTTCAAACTAAGAAGAGTTACCCGATTCAAAGGTAAAGTCTTCTCTAATGCTATTTTGTTTTATTTTTCTTCTCCAACCCCCTAAACTCTTTTTATTCATTTATTTTGTAACAAAAACAGTATATTCAATAAACTATGATGTTTTTATAAGATTTATTTTATCTAAACTTACACACACCTACATCTAATGGTTGAAAAACATACTGTTTCCGTGGGTGGTGAATTTCTGACTCACGAAACGATGATTGTTCAAAACTCATATAACACCTTAAAAGGTGGAAATTAAGATGACACTATATTTATATATGATATATAATATGTTTATGTTTTACTTAAGCTTCTTTATTTTTCATTTATGGCATACCTTTATGGTTTCCATTATGGGTAAACGCGATATCTTCATTTTAGGAAGTGCGGACTACCGCCCCCTCAAAGTGATTTGATTCGTTAATACCATATGTGGTACATATAAAGGATAGATTTAATGATATTTTATATGATATTATACTGGAATTATAATATACCTTTATACCATTATGATTTCACTCCATTAATTAAGAAATAGAAATGAAAGTTGTGTTCATGCAAACGTACGGCTTACCGTCTCCATGAACGGTGCATTTCATTTCTAACCTCTAAATGTTATGTAATATTATAAATGCATGTATATACTGGATATATATGATATATATGATATCTAAATCATGAATATAATTATGTATATAATGGATATTTTACCCCATGAACAACATGTAATTATAAAGAGTTTTTTTTTGACTCATGTACCTATGATCGAAAAAACGACCATTATTAAGTTAAATAATTATATAGTGTTCATAACATGGTAATAAGTGATATAAAAGGAATAATGAACTTGAGAATGTTTCTTAAGCAATTATAAATCAACTCAAGTTTATTATTCAGGAGGTTAATGAATGATCAAGTCAAGTCAGATCCGAGGTATGGGACTTCGTCTCAATCTCCATTCATTGAGTCATATTTTGTTTTATACACAACTTTCTTTTATACGGTGTATAAACCCCGTTGAATTTTACATTTTTTCAAATGGAATATTTTTATACGAATCATTTTTACTAAACAACAAAAGGAATGTTTTGTCTTATATATGCAGCGACAACGACTTCTCCGCTTCCGTGACCATTATTTGAGTTTCGGCTTCCTCTACAAGCCATAACTTTTTTTAAATGAAAAATAAATACCATGTTTTAATTTTATTTTATTTTGGTACTGAAAATGGTTTTCATAATGTTTTTATTATATCAATGTGTTGTATTGACATATTTTGATTGATATGTGGAAATGTTATGTGTCTTTATGCATGTTTTATGTGATACGATTATGTTATGGTTCTTGGGAATTGTTATGAAGACGGGTGGTTACGTGATAAACTAAGGGAGGGTGAGCCTGATATAGCTCTCCAATGCATTGGGTAATGCAAAGGAGTTACAAATTAAGGGTTCTCCGAAGAGATTTAAGGAATATACTATGATGGGTATTCCAAACGTAACCAAGAGGGTTACTCCCTATGTAAGAATGTTATGAATGCCTCAAGTAACCTTTATGTCTTATAATTTCTATGATTTATTCATGAATTGATGAGGTATGTTAATGTGATTATGTTTCATGAGTAAAGTATGATTTCATTAATTCTTATGTGTAAATGGACTACTGTTCTCATTTCGTACTTTTATATCCCGTAATGAGCTTTTTATGCTCATCCAAGGTTTTTGAAATGTTTTTCACAGGTCAAGGGAAATGTACATGATGCGTTGATAGTGTCGAGGAAGTGTAAAGAAAGAATCCAGGTTTTATTTTAAATATGTTTCCTTTGATGGGAAAAAATGAATATTGTCTTTTATGTAACCACCTTGTTTAAATGTGGAATGTAACGTATGATTTATGACTTAATTCTCTAAAACTCTATACTTGAAAAGATCTACAATGTGTAATCTTGTAATAAATCAAGATTAAGTAATGTTTAAGGTTGGGGCCTTATACATACCCCCTCATAATTTTCATAAATCTTGTGTTTTGCTGTATAATATATTGAGAAGAACATAAGAGATGTTAAATACGACCCACTACTAATGATTTTTTGGGTCCAACTATATGTTTTACATAATTAAATTAAATTTAATTCATATTATATATATATATATATATTGAAATTTTTGACATAGATTGATCACTGATTCGGATCCAATGGTCTATGACTCAATGTTCCATAGATGACTGCATAGGTTGTATACTATAGCCAATACAAGGAAATACTGTTTAGGTTCTAGAAGAACTCTATGTACCATATTTTTTATCTCAATCCCTCATAAATCATTATTCAAATAAAAAATCATATAAGGAACATATAACAATGTCATGTAATCAACGAATGCATCATATATTTCATGACATAATGTTTGACATGTGAATTACAAAAGTCACATATAATTATGTAAGATATGTAAATACATAAACTCATTCGTCAATGTTAAAACAAAATACTCAATCATAGAAATAATAACATCAGAATTTAATTGTATCACCCAAAATGGAATAAATACAACTGTAATAAGTAGAATATAGAACAAAATTTCTAATCCAATGTAATTTTTTCATTTCATATATAGGGGTTAGCTACCAAATAAAATAGTTCATTAAAAAATCATGATTCATTCCTAATATCCTATCGAATATTTCCAAAAAATTTGACCAAAGAAAAAACAAGTGATTTGAAACCAATTTGTAATGTCCCAACCAATTATCCATTAAATGGTTCCCAAAACAGGTGGCCCACATGGCTGAATGTGGAATCCATCATATGCTAGAGCCTGACAACTAGAAGTGATGGCCTAGGGGTGTTTGGGGAGAGACTATTCCCCCATGGTAGAGTATCAAAATGGTAAGATCAAAAAATATATTAATTTAATAAAAAAATATTGGAAAAGATAGAAGAATAATATATAAACATACAATCACGAAATTGAAATTACATCTAGTCTATTGAAACATGTATAAAACATGATGATGTAATGCCAATAAAAATAAGGAAAATATGTATACATGCAAGAAATAAGGCAAAAAGAGACATACTATACCAATAGTAAAAAAGATTTAAAACTATCAACGAATCCTAAGCTCCAGCCAAGTCGTCAACTACCAAAATTCCATCATGATACATTAGAGAAATCACACATTTATAATGTCACTGATTCACCTTATCTACACCTGGAAAAAATATAGCCTGCATAGGTACCATTGGAGGCCATGATAGTGTTTTTTATTAACTAAGTAAACCTCCACTAATGTCATCTATTAATATCAAATCAGTTAAAATAATATAGAAATTTGGATATATATAACCAAGTAAATGAAAATAGTAAATGGTTTAGCATTTGTTTTGAATGACACTAGAATGATAGTACAAGATTTGGCCTTATCCCAATAGTATTAACCTATAAATATATATATACACATACACGGACATAATATAAAGTTATTTCTATAACTATATAAGTGGAAATTACCGAAATCCTAGACCATAGGTGTAACACAAGCATCCATAATTTTTGGCATGAGTATCAAAAATATCAAGGGATTCTATGTACAATATCATAGTTTTTATGGCTACCATACCTAGTATACTAATCATTGGTTTTTTCATTAATGTATCATAATATTTGGGGATGTCGTTCCATATATCACAGTAATGGTTGTTATACCCTTGTATTATAGTAGGGGTACTCAAGACTGTATATAAAAAAATGTTCATCATGATCCTATATTACAGTAAGGGTTATCATACCAAATGTTACATTATAGTGTAATCCATACTAAGATTCTTAAAATGAAAATCCATTCGTATATCACATTATAGGTACAATGTTCCCTTAATTATTCAAATAATATATGCGATTCATTTCAAATGTCATAAGTCATAAGGGTCGCCATGCCCATTAATCATAAATAACCATGGTATCCATTACCATGAATCATATATGTGACAACTTACCATTTTATTTAATATGAAAAAATAAAAAATTCATCAATTATTAAGTTTTAATAATAACAAGGGAATAAAAATTGTTCCTTTTAATCAGGTAATGTGTGTAGGATCGAAATAAAGATGTAGATGCTCAATATACAAGAGGGGGGGGGGGTGAATTGTATACTTTAAAAATTCCTTAGAACGTTTAAAGTTAGTTACTGATAACAATGTTTTCCTTAGACAAAGAATGTACTGAGTTTATCAAAATTAAACTAAGGAGATTCACACCATCTCTAACACCAATTGGAGAATTAGAGCTAAGGTTTACAATATGAGATTCTACCTTAAATCGTATAGAATCTAAACTTATCAGGGTACAAGTGTAAGAAAATATAAGAAGTTTATACTTTCCTTACAATACAATATGCAGGGGGAAAAACTAGTAGTAAGACTACAAGTAACAAGATATGAATCTTCTAACCCAAAGAGAAGTGTATCCAACAACCTTGGATAAAGGTCCCTTGATTTATACTTTCAATCAAGTATGTCTTACCCACACCAGGATAAGCCCTCGATATGACGATCTGAATCTCTGTCTTGATATCCACGCAAGCCCTCAACTTCAAGGTAGTTGGATCCTCTATCTTCCTCAGCAAGGAAGCCCTCAAATTTCAAGGTAGTCGGCACCTCTGTCTTCCTATCCCCGGAAGTCCTCGAATGTAATCAGCAACATTTAGAGTCGCAAAAAGCAATCTGAACGAGTGGTTCAGTACGCACAAGGCATGAAAAGATTCTCTCTCTAGAAATCTCCTTAACAACGTATGGTATCTAGATTGGTCAACTTCTTTCCTACTTTGAGCCCTTTCAAATGTGCTCCTAGTTATAAGAAAAAATTTCAACAATTGGCTCCCTCTTCCAACCGTCATATTTTCCATCAAATTTGGAGGGACCTGTACATGTGTAACTCATCCAACGGTTAATTAGAAACAGAATAGACAACATCATTTTATAACAAACCATGTATAACTGAATGCACGACATCGTTTTGAAATGATGAATATGTAAGTAAAATCTAATCAATATTTTGAAGTGAAAGAAAGTTAAAATTTTGGAGTCTAACTAAAAATGGAATTCAGAGTCTATGTTAAGAAATGTTCGGATTCTGTTTTATAAGAATTTGGAGTCTAGTTTCACTAGAGATCGGAATCTGGACCTACAGAGTTTGGAGTCGAATTTCAAAAGAGTTCAGAGTCGAATTTCATAAGAGTTCGGAGTCGAACTTCATAAGAGTTCAGAGTCGAACAACATAAGAGTTCAGAGTCAAACTGCTTAAGAGTTCAGAGTCGAACTGCTTAAGAGTTCAGAGTCGAACTGCTTAAGTGTTCAGAGTCGAATTTCTTAAGAGTTCGGAGTCGAACTGCTTAAGAGTTCGGAGTCGAACTGCTTAAGAGTTCGGAGTCGAACTACTTAAGAGTTCGGATCCTAAAAACAGAATGCTAAAAATCTTTACATTATATGATTTTGGGATTTTGGTTACGAATCTCGTTTTTGAACTTAAGAATAATATTGCTATGTATAAGAAAATTTAGGTTAGGTTAAATTTCCCTAAAGATGTAAATTTTCCTTATGGAGGTAAAACATACATTGGCTTAAGTATAAGGTGTTTGTGATTTTCAAAACAAGAAGGAATGGAAAAGTCCTGAGGAAAACCTTATTGGCTCATCAATCTTCCCCTTTTTGGAAAGCACAAACATCCTTACGAAAAATAAAAATAAGGACTTTGAAAAATTTCATTAGGCATTGAAATTAAACACTTATCTACCATTGTTAATGGATGAAAGTGAATACAACTAACTCCCCCTTAGGCATTGAAACACTAAGGATTGTATTCTGAATTTTTGGAGTGATGTTTTCATAACTGTAAGAATGAAGATCTTCATAGTGGGAAACACCCCCTTTCTTTAAGTATATTTCTCGTAGAAAGTTTCTTTTCTCCTCCTTAGAATTAGTTAATTTTCCTTCTACCCCTTGGTAATTTTAAAAAATAATTGAAGGGAATGGAAAACAAAATATGGTACCTTTAACATTAGTATATGACAAGATACAACCAACCAAATAATCATTTCATTAGAGTTAGAAAATTTTAAAAAGAATGACAATTACAACAAAAGATCGAAGTAGTTTCATTTGTCTACCTTTTCCTTCGGAATGAGATTCTTTAACAAGGTTTTGAGTTTCTTCAAGTCTCTTTGATCTTCCTCATGCTGCATGTCTGAGGCTTTTAACTTTTCTTATTGAACATTTAAAGCTTCTTCCTGTGCATCCAAGGCTTCGTTCTACAACTTTATTATCTCATCTTTATTTTCTATATTTTGCTGAAACTCAATATATAAATCTCTTACAGTTTTCCAATTATGAGATATTGAGTTAAGATTCCTATTTAGATCACTGACCTGTTGATTCTGAGAATTTTTCTCCTAGGTCAACATCTCATAAATCTCATTAACCTTTTTATCCTCCATTTCAAAATCTTTTTGAACTTGTTCCTAAAAATTCTCAAAGTGAACTAAATCTTCATCAACTCTCTAAGACCACTTGGTTACCTTACTGCAGGACCTTCTATGCACATCATAATCGATAAGAAAACTTTTCTGTTCAGCTTCCATCTTCACAAACATATCCATGACCATGGATAAAGAATCTGATTTCTAATCCATAGTTTGTTACAGCATCTGGCATCTGGAATCTATTGTTGGAAGAATCGGAATTGTGTCCAAAAACATCCTCAGAGACTGAACCAAAAACTCATTCCCATGAGATGATGATTCAGAATCAGAAACTTCTTTTTGAGACTGCTCTTCTTCAACATGAAACAGCTTTCTTATAGAGGTACCACCAACCTCTTTCTTTCTGATGAAATATTTTATAGGTGTCTCCATGAGAGGTTGCTTTCCCTTATCATCTCTCGGATTAGTTTCTTTATTAAGGGATACTTCCTCAGATTTAGATACTTGAATGATCTGGTCTTCATCTGCTTTTTGTTTTTCTTGACCTTTTTCAAGGAAATTCCTCTCCTAAGATTCTTCCTCATCATACAAGACATTCTATTCTTCTTCTTATTGTCACTTTATAGCTTCCTCATTTCCCTTTCGTAGAGTAACTAAATTTTCGGATTTAGTCTTATCATTATAGTCCTGTACTTGTTTGATCAGGGTATCCAAATATTCACTCTCCTCTTCTTCTTCTTCTTCCTCTTCTTCCTCAACTTCTTCATCAATTTCTTTCTCAGCTTCTTCAACTATTTCTTTACCCTTGGATATATCCGGAAAGACATAGTTCTTGGTTGGAGTTTATGGTAAAGAATGTCCAAGTTCGAACATTTCCGGAACGAGAAGCATTTCTGATGCTAACTCTGAATCATTCAGCAATGATTGCACCACTTCAGCTTCAGACATTTTCTTTTTCATTTTCTTTTCCTTCGCTTGTTTCTCTTGCTCCTCAGCAGCTTTTTCCTTTAAGGCTTTAGCCTCTTCAGGGTCCAATCTGAATTTTGGATCCCCTTCCTTCCTCATTTCTTTATCTTCCCTCCACTTGGCTACCACTTCATTTGTATATGTTTTCTGCTTCTTCGGTTTGGGGGGAGTAGATTGAGTTTCTTTAGCCTGAGGAATTTATTCATCAGCAACCACTTCCTTATCCATTCTCTTCTTCCTTTTCTTTTTGGATGGTTCCAGATTATGTGATTCGTTCTGAGATGCTTCAAAATCTTCCATGGATAGAGGGTAAAATTCTCCGGTTTCACTAGAAAAACCAATCTTCATCCTCTTGAGAGTATCATCACTGACTAGCATGAGCTTGCAATTCCAGATCATTGATTTTCAGGAAACCTTGAAGGATTCTAAACACTGAACTCTTAGCTTAGATAGTAAGGTAGGAATCATGATAATCTGAGCTCTCAAATTTCCTTCTTTGATATTCTTGATCGTAACCAAGACACGCCTCATCAAATTTATCTTTCTTAGATTTACCAATAAATCTAAGACATATATATCAATTTTCATCAGATTGTCTTTATCTCCTCTTCTTGGAACCAGAAATCCTTGCACCCAAAGCTGAAGAATTCTATTTTTCGGAGTGAGACGAGCAATCTTGATAGTTGAATCATCCTTAAGCACAAGACAGTTCAGTGCCTTCTCCTTATTGAATCATCCTTGCACATTGGGAAGTTTGTGTGAATGGAACTCATCTTATCCTTTGTCTGAAAAACCAACCAACCATGCGGCCTTGGTGTAAGAATGCTTATAAGTCTTCCCATTAGACTTGAAAGAAAACCACTCTCTACCATCATCCATCAGGAAGGAAACAGACTCGTAGAACTCAGTCAGCAGATCAGTATAAACCGGATCCTGTTTTTCTTACTTTCCTATGTAGACATCTTCCCATCCATTCAGCTTTATATTCTTGGAAATAATGGAATCAATCTTATAGAAATATGGATGAACTAACCTTTCCCTAAACACTAAGCACTTAGAGATTTGTTTTGCAGTTGACATATCTTGAGATGTCGCTTCAACAGACATTCGAGGTGAGGAAATCTGAAAGATTCGGATCAGCTTTGCAAAGTTCGGAACCGGACTTAAGAAGAGTAGCAGGGCTTCGAGACGCAAAAGAATAAAAAATTGATGTGGGATGATTCTCGGGGTACCCGTTATATAGGCAATGGTTTTGACCGTTTGTCTTCCAAAATCCATCTGATGGTTGAAAAGGTTTTGATCTGATCTGACGGTTGAAAACAATCCCACAAGAAGAACTTGACTCCGATCTTTTGAGATTTTTAATGAAAACATTCATATTTGAAGAAAACTAGAATCCGATCTTTTAAAAACATCGGAAAATACCATCAAGCAAAATATGATTACAAAACTATATGTAAGGAAATCACAACTCTCAGATTGGCTAGAAATATTGTTCGTAATTGGTAATATTCTTCATGAAGAAATGAATTTTAAAACAACCTCATTATGAAATATCCATTACAAAAATCTTGTTATGAAAACACCAGTACGAAAATTTCCATTCCATAAGTTCCAGTATGAAAATCACTATTCCAGAAAATTTCAGTACAAAAATCTCCATTCCGGAAAATATCAGTATGAAAATATCCCTTCCGGAAAATTTCAGTACGAAAATTTCAGATCAAGAAATTCCCATTCCAGAAATTTTAGTTTCAAAAATATCCATTCCGAAAACTTCAGTTCCAAAAGTTTTGAAAAACTAACTACAAAAAAATATACTAATTTTGAAAAACAAATTTCGAAAAAAAACATTATTTACACTAACATTCAATTGTACTCCCCCTATGAGAAGGAGTTTATTACTGTTAGGAGAATTTTTCAATAAGAAGTTAATAAAGAATGATTACCTTATAGTTATCATTCCTAACTTTTGTTTAATGTATTCAAATCTATAAGAGGGTAATGATTGTGTGAAAATATCATCATGTTGATCTTGCGTTCCGATAAACTGAATAATGATATATCCTTTAAGTGTGTGATCCCTATGAAAGTGATGCCTAATGTCTATGTGTTTCTCACGAGAGTGATGTGCAGGGTTCTTACTTAGGGGAATGGCACATTTGTTATCAAACAAAATTTCAGTCCTAGTAAAACACAAGCCATAATCTGTGAGTGTGTGTTTCATCCACAACACTTGAGCACAAAAACATCCAGCTGCTACATATTCAGCTACAGTAGTGGAAGGTGCTACAGAATGCTGCTTCTTACACGACCAAGAAACTAACGAATCTCCTAAGAAATGACATGTTCCAGATGTACTCTTTCTATCCATCCTACATCCACCAAAGTCAGAATCAGAAAATCTTTTTAGAATAAAATCATTTCCAGAAGTATAAAATAATCCTAGATCCATGGTTCCCTTTAGGTAGAGAAAAATTCTTTTTACTGCCTTTAAGTGAGATTCCTTAGGATTGGATTGATATCTTGAACATAAGAATACTGATAACATTAAGTCTGATCGACTAGCTGTTATGTAAAGTAGACTTCCTATCATACCACTAAAAGATTTTTGGTATACTGGTTTCCTAGCTTCATAAAGATCAAAATAGTTTGAGGTACCAATGGGATTACTTGTACTTTTAGTATTGTCATAACCATAATTTTTGAGAAGATATTTAATATACTTATGTTGAGATATATAGGTTCCTTTTGGTTTTTGAGAAATTTGAAAACCAAGGAAAAAAGTTAACTCACCCATCATACTCATTTCAAACTCATATTTCATTAGACTTGCAAAAGATTTAATTAAAGATTGCTGAGTTGAACCAAAAATGATGTCATCAACATATATTTGAACAATTAAAACACTGTCCTTATCTTTCTTTATAAAAAGGTTTGGATATTCATTTCCCTTAACATAGTTATTTTGAATGACAAATCCAGTGAGTCTATCATACCAGGTTCGTGGGGCTTGCTTAAGACCATACAAAGTTTTGTTAAGTCTAAAAACATGATCGGGATGTTTTGTATCTTCAATGCCAGGAGGTTTTCCAACAAACACTTCCTCTTGAACATAACCATTAAGAAAACCACATTTCACATCCATTTGAAAATGTTTAAAATTGAATAATGCTGCAAAGGCATGTAGAATACGAATAGATTCAAGTCTAGCTTCTGGAGCATAGGTTTCTTCATAGTCTATTCCCTCTTTATGATTATAGCCTTTAGAAATGAGTCTAGCTTTATTCCTTATAATGACTCCATTTTCATCACACTTTATTCTAAAAACCCATTTTACTCCAATAACAGAAGTTTCCTTAGGTCTTTCATCCAAAGTCCATACTTTATTCCTTTTGAATTCATTTAGTTCATCTTTCATGGCTTTGATCAAATCATAATCACCTAAAGCTTCATTAGTGCTTTTTGGTTCTAATTAGGAAATAAATGATAGATGTTCTACTTCATTTATTAAGTAACTTCTACTCTCTACAGGTTGATATACATCACCAATGATGCTACCACTGGGATGATTCTTAAGAAACACCTAATTTGGGTTTTGTAAAACGTGTTCCTCAACATTGGGTAGAAAGTCTTCTGGGGTAAATGTTTCAGAAGTATCTTATGGAACATTTTCCTTATTAAAGGATTTTTTATCAATGAATGACATTTATTTTTTGAAAACACATCAGAGGATGTAGACTGGGATAGTTTGATAACGAAAGGATCTGACTCATCAAATTTTACATGCACTGTTTCTTCAATAGTACAAGTATTTTTATTGAAAACTCTATATTCCTTAGAAGTTGTGGAGTAGCCTAAGAAAATTCCTTCATCAGATTTTGGTGAGAATATTTGAAGATTATCTTTAGTATTCATATTGAATACTTTGCAACCAAAAACTTTGAAATAAGAAAGTGTTGCTTTTCTACCATTCCATAATTCTTAAGGAGTTTTATTAAGAAAATGTATAATCAAAAATCAAATTATAGTATAACAAGAAATACTTACAGCATCAGCTCAGAAATGACTTGGTATAGAATAATCACTCAAAATGGTTCTAGTTATCTCTTGAAGAATTCTATTTCTTCTTTCAACTACACCATTTTGATGAGGACTTCTAGGTGCTGAAAAATTGTGATTAATACCTTTTCTACAACAAAAAGTATCAAAATCAGAATTTTGAAATTCTCCTCCACGATCTCTATGAATAGATTTCAACGGAATATTTTTCTCATTTTTAACATGTTCTCTAAAACTTCTGAAATAATAAAAAGCTTCAGACTTCTTTGCTAGAAAATAGACCCAAGTAAATCTAGTGTAATCATCAACTAAAACTAACACATACTATTTTCCTCCAATACATCCAGTTTGGGTTGGACAAAAAATATCCATGTGCACTAACTATAATGCATCAGTTGATGAGACTTCACCGACAAATTTAAAACTACCTTTATGTGGCTTTCCATATTTACATGGATCACAAGCTTTAGAAGAATAAAATCTATGCTTCGGTAGATCCTTAACTAGTTTCTTCTCAGAAAGTTTACACATGTTTCTAAGGTTACAGTGACCTAGTCTTCTATGCCATAACCAGTAATGATCGTCTGTTGCACTTAGGCAAGGTAGGTATTGAATCCTAAGGTCTTCCTAGTTAAATGTGTAGTCATTCTCTTGTCTATTAGCTGAGAGAATAAATTCTTCCTTGGAATTGTGTACTAAGCACTTATCATTCCTAAAATTCAAAAGTTACCCTTCATCACATAACTTACATATTCTAATGAGGTTGGGCTTAAGACCCTTAACAAATAAAATATTTGAAATCAATGTTTTACCTAGATGAACAATATTACCAATACCAACAATTTCTCCCTATACATTATCTCTGAAAGTTACCTTTCCTCCTTTCATTTTGATAATCTTTTCAAAATAGTTTTTGTTACCAGTTATGTGCTGGGAACATCCACTATCCATGTTCCACGTATTGTTATTGGTACTTCCACTTTGTTCCTGAAAAGAAAATAAGAATTAGACTTTTGGAATCCAATCTTTCTTGGATATGAGATTTCCAGACAATAAAATTATCGGAACCCACACATTCATTGAAAAATACGCTTTATAAAATCCTAGAGATTGGGTTTTATTTAAAGAAAAATCCTTCACCCAGTGACCACCACATTGATAGTTGGTACAAAATGGGGCACTTTTTGGAACAAAGTAGTTGTTACTAAAAGTTGGTTTTGCATGGGTATAACCAAATCCGGATTTGTTTCTCAAAGGTCATATTTGAGAATACATTTTATCAAAATTTTCTTTACCATGGGTAAAGTTTGATAAACACATCTTTAAGGAAAAAATTTCAGACTTGAGTTTTATAACCAAGTTTTTATCTTCTAAATCATTATATTTAGAACTAGAGTTAAGATCGAATATACTTTTCTTAGAAATTAATTTTTCTAACTCTTTAGAAAGATTGTTCTTCTAAGAGTTTACTTCCTCGTGATTTTTTGAAATATTTATAAAATTAGCATTTTTCATATCATGATCTTTGGTAAGATGTGATATTTATTTTGTAAGAATATAATTTCTAGAGTTTTATTTATCAATTTTTTATTGATTTTAGAATTCTCAATTTCATGAAGTTCAGAAAACCTAGAAACTTCTTCATAGGTAGGTAAAGTATTTTCTTCATCAGAAGAGGATTATTCATCAGAAGAGTTATAATATTCTCTATCATTAGAATTTAAAGATACATTGGTCAATGATTCAGCATTTCATACCTTAGCCATAAAAAATGATTGTTTATAGGTAATCTGGCTATAAGACCAAGATTCTTCTGTCCTAAAGATTCATAGTCAGAAGATTCATCTGAAGAGTCACCACCACTAGCACTCCAGGTGTCATTTGCCTTCAGAACTTTCTTAGCTTTGGTTTTGTAATACTTCTTTCTATTCCTCTCAGAATGACTTTCTTTCATTTCTGTCTATTTGAGCAAAGGGAAATCTAGTCTAATATGTCCAGCTCTCTTGCATTCATAACAAGTGACTTCTCCATATTTCCTATCTTTCCTTTCCTTTTTCTTATACTTTGATTAGAAATTTCTCTGTCCAGCTATCATGTTCATTCGTCATGCAAGATTTTCTAACTCATTTTATAAGACATCACTTTCAGTAGAATTTGATTGAATAATAACATTCTTAGACTTGGATCTGGTTACTCTATCATGAGTCTTAGCTTTCATATGATTTGATGTTGTTGTAAAAGAGACAGTACCATTCCCATTATTTTTCATGATGTTGTCAGCATCTCTCTTTATTCTTGTTTCATGTTGGAGAAGAGTTCCAAATAGCTCATCAAGAGAAATTTGAGTGACCTTCCTATTATCATCTATAGATTCTCTCTTTGATTCCCACTCATTAGTCATAATATCAATTATCTTATCCACAAGGGATTCATCATCTAACCCTTTTCTCCCATAGACTGTAAGTTGTTTACTAGAGTCATAATCCTCTGTTGAACATTACAGATTGGTTCTCCATACAGAAAATCAAATCCATGGTATTCAGCTCTAAGCATAGCTCTCATAGTCTCAATCACTTTAGAAGTGCCAAAGTGTGTAACTTCCTACTTCTTCCAGATACAATTAGATTCTTCACAAGAAGAAATTTGGATATATAAATTTCTAGTCATTGAACATAGTAAAGTATTGCGTACCTTATAATTGAGTTGATACTCTTGCTTTTCCTGGTTAGTAAAAGTTCATAACTTCCTTATCAGGAATTTTATAATAACTATTAAGCATAACAATGTTGTCCCCTCTAGTGTTGATAACAATAGTCTTCATTCAATCTCTCCAGTACTCTGAGTCATTACCATCAATGATTATCGGTCTTGTAGGATTTATATTGTCAATAGAACCAATATTAACTCCTTCCATTCTTAAAAAAACATGTCAACACAACATGTTAGTAGAAAAAGTTTGTAACAACAATGTTCGGAATGACAAAGTTCAGAATGATAAAGTTTGGAATGACAATGAAGTGAGCAAGAAAAAGTTATATGTGAGTATAAGTATTTCAGAGACCTTCCTCTGATACTAATTGTAGGATCTAAATAACGATGTAGATGCTCAATATTCAAGATGGGGGTGAATTGTATAGTTTAAAAATTCCTTTTGAACCTTTAAAGTTATTTACTGATAACTATGTTTTCCTTAGACAAGGAAAGTACTGAGTTTATCAAAATTAAACTAAGTAGATTCACAACATCTCTAACACCAATTGGAGAATTGGAACTATGGTTTACAATATGAGATTCTACCTTAAAGAGTATAGAATCTAATCTTATCAGGGTACAAGTGTAAGAAAATATAAGAAGTTTATACTTTCATTACAATAAAATATGCAGCGGAAAAATCTAATAGTAAGAATACAAGTATCAATATATGAATATTTTAACACAAAGAGAAGGGTATCCAACAACCTTGGATAAATGTCCCATGATTTATACATTCATGTAAGTCTGTCTTACCCACACCAGGATATGCCCTCGATACGAAGATTGGAATCTCTGTCCTGATATCCCCGCAAGCCCTCGACTTCAAGGTAGTTAGAACCTCTGCCTTCTTCAACAAGGAAACTCTCGAATTTCAAGGTAGTTGGCACCTCTTTATTCCTATCCATGGAAGTCCTGGAATGTAATCACCAACATTTGTAGTCGCACAAAGCAATATGAACAAGCGGTTCAGTACGCACAAGACATGAAAAGCTTCTCTCTCTAGAAATCACCTTAACAGCTTGTGGTATCTAGACTGGTCAACTTCTTTCCTACTTTTAGCTCTTTCAAATGAGCTCATATTTATAAACAAAAATTCCAATGATCATATCCCTCTTCCAACAATCATATTTTCAATGAAATTCGGATGGACCTGTACACGTGTAACTCAACAAACAGTTAATTAGAAAGAGAATAGACGACATCGTTTTATAACAAACCATGTATAACTGAATGCATGACATCGTTTTGAAATGAATCATGTGTATGTAATAGTTAATCAATATTTCGGAGTGTAACCAACTTAATAGTTCGGAGTCTAACTAAAAATGGAATTTGGATTCTATGTTAGGAAATGTTTGGATTTTTTTTATAGGAATTTGGAGTCTTGTTTCATCAGAGATCGAAATCTGGACTTGTAGAGTTCGGAGTCAAACTGTTTAAGAGTTCGGAGTCGAACTGCTTAAGAGTTCGGAGTCGAACTTCATAATATTTCGGAGTCGAACTTCATAAGAGTTCCGAGTCTATCTTCTTAAGAGTTTGGAGTCGAACTACTTAAGAGTTCGGAGTCGAACTGCTTAAGAGTTCGGAGTCGAACTGCTTAAGAGTTCGGAGTCAAACTGCTTAAGAGTTCAGAGTCGTACTGCTTAAGAGTTTGGATCCAAAAAACAGAATGCTCCAAATCATTACGTTATATGATTCCAGGATTTTGGTTAAGAATCCGGTTTTTGAACTTAAGAATAATATTGCTATGTATAAGAAAATTTAGGTCAGGGTATATTTCCCTAAAGAAGTAAATTTTCCTTGTGGAGGTAAAACATACATTTGCTTAAGTATAAGGTGTTTGTGATTTTCAAAACAAGAAGGAATGGAAAAGTCATAAGGAAAAAATTATTGACTCAACTATGTAGTCGTACCACTCACGTTCTATTCAGATCATTATAATTCTCTCACTTCATAGTCACACCAAAAAAATAAATGAGGATTTGGACATTTACTCATTTAATAATATCAAGGGAAGTCTATGAGAATGAATACACTTGTGCAAAAAAATGTCGGTACATAACATGTCCTCAACATGAGGACAACTGAACAATTATATCTACTTTATTGAATTGAACACCATTCTATTTTATTTTATAGATACACACTGACACCCCAATGTGTGGTATAATAAATAATATTATAGAAATAATAATACATGGTAGATAATTACTATAAAACCTACCTTATGATTATAGTGATTTACTCCTATAGTATAAGAACTTCATTTCACATAGGTTGAGAGAAAATATACGAACATGTGAGAACCCAAATAAAATTTCCATAAATTCTTTTATCATTATATCATCATTGATTGAAATAAAAACTATGAACCAAGAAAATTTATTTTAGATATTTTGTATAGGAATATTAACAGGCCAACATAAGATCAATTGGAGTTTATATGGCAGAGATATAAATTTACCAAGATTAGACCATGGTGGGAGATAAATAGTATATGAAACCCATAAAATCATAAATATTAGTGAAATTTATAGGTGGGATTATGTTTATTATATTTTAAGGTAATTTTGGTAAAATCACTCAAAATCATTATGGCACATTATTTTGACCATAGGGTGGCCAAACAGTGTTCCAATTATGCACTTCCCACAATCTAAGGAGGTCCCACCTAGTTTCATGTGAATGATCATCCAAAATATTAATAACACATTATTCATTCTCTCTGTGAATCTACATGTGCTACCTCATGGGCTTTCACTATAGGAATAATGATTTTATAAAACTTTGAGCCCACTTGAGGCCCTCTATTTTGTGCTCCCACAATTATATAAACCATGCTGACTAGGTCACATGGTTTCTAATAACAATATTATCAATCATCCATTTACAAAAAAAACAAAGCCTCCATGATTCTGAACAATCCATAGAAAACCCCAAAATTCCCATGATATTATAAGGAATTCATATTATATCCATGATACAAAATTATACAAAAATTAAATTGATTTGTACCACATTGAAAAATAGGGTTCATACAATAAATATATATAACATAAAAATATTATATATATACTTCACACATTACCCAAACAACGGGATTACATTAATTGAACATGACTAAACCTCATCACCCCCATCATGCCATACACAAACCAATAGAAAAAATTCAAAAACTATATGAAACAAGTCACACAACCGCCACACTAGCATTAAATTTTCTTCCATTTATTAAGACACATCGCTCACATTTACACTTTCCATTAATTTACCATCAAATTAATTCATCTATTTACCAAAAAACCATTTACAACCCTTATCATTTATTTACCAACTATATTTTGTTTTATCATTACATATTTTTCAATGGATAGCATTGAATGAAACACAACCAGTACACAAAAACTCACCGAACTCATAAAAAACATCACAGAAACCCCTTAATTCCTGTCCTCGATGCACCACATCAACAAAGATATATCACCATAACTAATACAAATCCAAACCACTACACAACCAAATACATAGTGAACAAATTCCACTATAAACCAATTAAAATAAAATAACCACACATTCTTACACATATCATCCATGCCAACTGACTACTGTATCACTGCCCCAAGCACACAGAGCCTAGCTGGGAACGTCCATCACCATAGAATAACCCATAACAAAATTGTAAATAAAAATAAAGAAACATCATGAAAAACTAATGGATTTTGACTCCAAAAATTATTTAAGGGATTCATTTATATTTTTTTATTACTTTATCATTAGTATTATTACATATAATAGATTCCATGGGGAACCATGTTGTTGGAAAATATACTTTTTTTATCACTTTATTAAGGGTGTGAATAAACGCTAAAATAGAATGGGTCGTCACATTGTATCACAATTAGTGTACAAAGGAATCTAACTACAATTCTATTGAGTAATAAATCAATATGGTATAATATTTTTAGGAAAAATATAAATATATTCCAACAATGTTATATCTCCCAATACCCACCCAAAAATTAATTCTAGTTACTGTATTTGGAATTTCAACCCTTAATACACACCAAAATATAAGTAATGTCAAGTTATCCCCATAAATAAAATGTAAATGGCTAGATAATGTGTATTCCCAACCTGAAATAATATATTGGATCTCATTGTACAACTCATGGAGAAGAAGAAACATATTGAAAACAACAACAAGAAAAAAACCATTGATCAAACTGAACTTAACCTAAGGGTTTTAAAATATTCTGCCAAAAAAATATGAAAAAATGGAAAATCATGGTATTGAATAATCTAGAGAAGAGTAAGAAAAAATGAGGGGATTAGAGAATATAACCCACTGCCTATCTCAGATGACCAACAACTACAACTCAAAGATTGGTGAAGGGATAAATAAGTTGGAATACCACTCAAATATTTTTATTGTTCTATTAAAAATGATTAAGTGACTATCCTCTGAAGTAAAAATAATAAACAACACAATAAACTTAAACATGATATAACTCACCTAAATTATTTTTCAAATCCATCATTTACAACATAATATCAAAGAACCTAAAAAGTTATGCAGTACAAATATCTTTTATGATTTAAGACTATCCATACAGAAACTTGTATTGAAAATTAGTTTTTAGATCTCTATTATATTATCATATTACCCTTTTTTATATCCACTTGTTCCATGTAGAATCTATAACCCATATAGTCCGGGAATCTATCAACCAAAATATTTTTATTTAGCAACAAATTTATGATGTAAAAATAATAATACAGTTTTATCAAACATTATCCTCCACTAAACCTCATCATTCCCCTTCGAACCTCCTTTGAACATTGTAAATTTACAAAAAAATTAATTAATGTTCTTGTAAATAATTAATTTTACATTATATACCTATTGAATTTTTTTCACTATCAATAATAAAAAAAATACAAATGAAATGTCTTGAATAACTATCCCACAAAAGACAGGTCATGGATATCATTACATATAAAATGAAAAAAAAACAAATATGACAACCAAAAAAACCATGAACAACCTTATGAAACAATAATCACCACTCAAATAAACCACAAAATCTCACCATGAACAATGACATATATCTAGTTTATACCACTGGCCACCGCATTCCACATATCCATCTAAAAAAAATATCAACCTCCAAATATACCAAAATAATAACTATCACAACTGGAACACAATAATAGTATGATAACACAAATTTTGTAATTCTATATTCCACATCGTGATATTAACCTCATTGGGAATCTATGATTTAACCGCATGGTTTTAATCACATCTGAGTATAATAGGTCAGGATAAGGAATAATGTCCTTACTTTTTCATATGTAAGAAGATTTATCACAAATCACACATTACATGTCAAGTGTATTATATATTATCATGAAATATTAATGATCCAAAATCACATCCAAATATAAACATGTTTGGGGAAACTAAAAACTGTTAAGGGTAATATGAAATAATATTCACCTCTCACTCCCAATTACTATTATATAGTCCCCAATGACTCTAAGACCCATTAAATATGATAATGGTACATAAATTGATCAACTTCTGTTTATGTTCCTACTTCTTTAATAGACACTTAATGAACACCACATCATCTTTAATATCAATCTCATCCCTATAAATTATGTGGGAGTGTTCAGGTTGAAAAAAATGATGCTATGACATTAGGGATCGTCTCCAACCGCTGTGGAAATACAGATGGATATGATACCTCAACAACTCTCCAATCACATCAAATGGCCTAAAAAACATAAGAAAAATCTTACTCTCCTACCAAACATATAATTTCTATATTGATGGCATACTCTCAATGACAACATATCTCTAAAATCAAATGCTATGGTTCATCACTTAGGAAATATAATTAGAAATATGATGGTCCCTTATATCTGATATCCTCACTTAAACTAACTGGATAATATTTTTAGTCCTCTAAACTACATCAGATCCCTAATATATAAACTCCACAACCTCTGTCAAGCACTATAGAGAGCTATACAACCTCTATAAAACAACTTAAATGGAGTTCGTAAATGGAATATTCATATTTTTAATTGAATAAAAATTATACAAGATTAAAATTACTTAAACATGATCCATGAAAAAGGCGCAATCCCTAAATAAAATCATATATCATCTAGATGATCTGCTTTTTTCCATCTATCTGAATTTTTAAAATTAAGAAAAGGCACCACTGAATATCATAAGCATGATTCAATTTCCAACAACACATGATGAGTATCAAGATCCAGATTAGATATTATAGTCCTTATAACCCCATGTATCCTTACAAAATAATCCACATATAACCACACAAAAACATCCACAACACTCGACTCAAAGATCACTTGGAATTGGGATGACTTTTCCATCAGTCTTCTATCACCCAAACCACATCATGTCCTCTCTAATCCTGGGGTAACTTGGATATATAATTCATAAAAAATTCTTCCCATTTTTCTACATAAACATAATATTACATTGAAAAATATAATGTAAACTGATTATTCATTTTTCCTTACTAAAAATGGATACTTATCACCACAAACCCTATGACTCAATTTTTTAACCCTGACCACCAATGTTATATCCTCAATCTACATAACATATTTTCTCGACTGGTAATAGAATAATTGTGATAAGGTAAGATAAAGGATAAATCTATTATCCATATACATTTTAACATGTTTTCTCTCTTTAATCAACATATAGTTTCAAATATAACACCAAAATAGCATAGGAGTGTCACCATGGGAAACACGATCACACATTACCTATTCCCATGAGTCACACCATAAAGACCAAACCACCTTCCACATAAAGAATGGATATATGATAAAATGATAAATAAAACAATAGAATTTGATATTATTGATGTAGAGAAACATTTATGTAATCTCATCCATCAATTTCCAAACATATTAAATAACACAAAACACACCCCTTCAAGAGTTACGACTCAATGCATCAACAACACAATTCCCCATTCCCATGGCATAAAAGATATCGAAATCATTATAAATAATAATCTCTATACGAATATACTTGAGTATATATATATCACTTTTATAGAAAACATATTTCATGATTTAGTGGTTGTTGAAAACCACAAATCTCTTACCATGAGGTAATTCCACCACAACATTAAATCAGAAAAATCATCCACCTACTATTGATTAGGGGGTGGAATACTTACCTTAATTGGGGAATAAATTTCATGTCCTATATTAAATCACTAATCTCTATAACATTTAAAAATATCCCAATTTCATATGATATTTTTTATTGAAATCCTCAAACAATAAATTGTCTCAAAGAAAGTGAAGTATTGAAACACTAATCAAAATCCCATTAAAATACCTTAAAACAAATTGACACTATTCAGTCCATGAAAATTCATAGTAATACATGTTCCAGGATGTCATTGGGGATATAAACTAAAATAAATTAGAAAAAACCAATAATAAGAGTTCAAGAGACCAACGAAAATGTGGGCATCCACCATATTGTTAGCCGATTCCTATGAAATAACAATGAAGACCTTAAAAGGGTCCATTGAAACACCCAAATGTGTCACCACATTTCAATGAAAACCCACATCTTGCTTCCCAAACATACAAATGGATAAAATTCGAAGGATCTGGTGGTAATGGATGACCTAAAAAAATCTCAATTTTGCTCATCATGATCTTAATCTAAATATATGTAGTCCAAGATATCATTATTGAATAAGACGATGAATCATAATCGGAATTCAAGAAACATGAAGTTTAGAAGCACCATGAACATTTCTGGTGCATTCATAACATCAAACGACATGACTACATACTAAAATTTCCATTAACTACAACTGATGGAAGTCAGATGGATATACCCATCCATCACCCTCAACTAGTGATTCCCACACACAAAATCGACCATTTATGTCCAACTATCTCCATTCAGCTGGTAAAACATATCAATTATCATTTGAATATGGAAAAAATTATTGATTATTTCTTGATTTAATCTATTGTATTCTATACAAAACCATATTATTATATCCCTGTTCTTATAGAAAATATCTAGAGAACAAAAAGTAGCGAAACTATGATAGATGAAACCCTTATTCATTAGACCACCCCCAAAAAAAATATCTCATTCTTCTCCTTAGTAACAATCTGTTAAAAATCCATATTAATTAAAGACACACCTTGTTGAAACTCTATCTTAAACTGAAGATTGTATCATGGGAAATGTTCCCCAAACACCTCTCCAAACATCCTAGAAAACCTATAAAATGTTGGGAACATCATATTCATTATCTTAAATGGTCAAATTTACTAACTAAGAGAAAAGAGGCTCCACCATCCTACCACCCGTGTGATAATCTCCCTCACTAGTGAATGACACTCATTGGTCCTCTACATTTGAAAATGTCAATCTCCACTAGAAATAGGCAATGATTAAATTCAGATAATCTAACCATTCCATTTCAAGGGTAATATTATATTGTCATATTTCAAATATGTATATGTATCCCATAAACCATTTTAGCCCCATCACCGGACTATATCCCTGACGCATGTCAAACAATGATGTTGGCCACTGGCCATTGTATATTACACCAGGGGAACTAGATGTCTCTCCACAACCATTCCAAAAAATTGGAACAATTTAGGATAAAAAAATTGGTTGGGGGTTCTATAATAAAAAAACACAAAAGGGTAGTTGATAAACTAGTCATACCATGTAAAAATCCTAGATCTACTTGATCTACTACGTCTAAAATGTAATATGGAAATTCACATATCCTTTTCTTTTTAGATGTTGGACTCCAGGTATGTAGTATTTTTGAGGACCCTATGGTTGGGTATCACCATAAGAATACTCTTTTCCAAAACCATATTTATTTATCTATTTTATAGAAACCAGTCACCCCTATTAATTAAACTACCTTAGAGGGAACTATTACTCTTTCTGAAAAGGGGCATGAACACCCACCCGATTCTGGCCTTACAAAGATGATGGAAAATGATAAGGATAATGGATATATCTGCCAAATACTTAACAAAAAATTGAGAATCTTCTTGAAGATGATTCTGATCCACCTTCCCTAGAATAACAAAAACAGATCATCCAGGTCAGTTACCCACTACTTGGAAAACTGACTTTCAAAACACCCATAATCCACTTCCTAAATCCCCATTTCTCAACATTTTTTTTTGCCCCAATCCAATGGATAAAATACCAAGTGAATCATCTTTTGTATAATCATATACATTTTATGTACCATAATTAACATCTGAAGAATATATAGTATCATTAGAGGACTAATTACTCGATACAAAACCTTCTCCAAACGTAATGATATAGACTCATCAATTGAGAAAAAATCATGAGAAATGTGTAGTAGGTCCTTGAACATGATCATAATAAAAAAACACTATAGAAATACATATATAAATAGTTATATGATCCCACCTCTTGGATTTTCTATATTTTGATGAATGAAACACCACTCTTAACTCACTCAGAATGATGGACCATAATATAATGGCCTTAATATGATCACACTGAAATAACATCCACTACTAACATGAATCTCCCCACATCTATCTCACTGCCAATGAAATATAGAACACATTCTATTTTTATATTAGACATAAATTGATCTTATTCTCCTCCACATGTACTATTTATCCAGATCTGGTACACTCACCTGGAACACAACAAAACTCCACCAATGAATGTCAGACAATGCTCATTTCCAAACATCATAATCCTCTGTTGGGGTTTCTATATGATGAAAATATAGATTAACATATAAATCCTTAACATCCTTAACCAGTCATGGATGATGAATAAGATACTATCTGAAAAATAATAGATAATATCCTATGCTCGGTATAATGGAATTTTATCACAATTTTATCAATTTAATTAATTTTATTTCTAAACATCAATTCAATTTCAACACAAACACAATCAATAATGGTGAAGGAACTTATTTTAGGACTCTAACATAAAAACATTACCACATTTTGTATTTCAATGAGTTTAAAGACCATGAAACATATCATGGTGGGGACTTAAAATATTGTTCCCTAGATAGTCTCCCTAACCTATATCATAGAACATAATGAACTAAAACCATTTACCAACCATTCAATGAAGCCCCATAGTTCTTCACACCAAACTCTTTCATATATTGCATAAAAACTGTTGATAATACTCATTCATGACCCATTAAAACAAAATTAAATTTCAATGATATAAGAGGGATATTACCACATAATCCTACGTCCCATAGTCCCTGTGTTTGAAAATAGAACCAAGAGTGTTAGAATTGTACTTATATGGGAGGATTTTCCTTGTATAATAAAACAAAATCAGGAGATATGATAAATAATCACCAAACATATCCTATAGATAAAATGAAATAGATGAAAATTAATCATACAATCAATTTTTAAATTAAGGATTTACAAATAAATGTCTCTAATATATCAAAAAAAAGTTTAATGGCATTTACTTAGTATAAGAAAAAATACCAAGATAGTAATTTCAAACGTTGTCATGAACATCCTCTTAGATACATGAAAAATAGTATTTACATGTAGGGTGAGCATAACATGTATACTTAGTGGGGATGTAACCAATGTCTCAAATTCATATGTGAAAATTATATGCTAATGCGACAATGAACCAACATCCAAAATAACATGCACATTTAATGGTTAAAAAACCATGCTATCATAACCATGGATCATTGACCAATTCACACATCCAATATAGTAATATTTCAAGAGGATTTTAAAAAATAAAGGCACCCCTATGCTGCTCAACCATTGATATTCTTCTCTCAATCTCCATGAATTAAATGTCTTGTGCTCCCATACCTTCCATAAATGCCACATATAAACCACATCAAATCACATCTCAATTGAAGACTATTGGGCCATTTTAGACATCGGTCAGGACCCATCTCTACTTTCACCACCCTCAAATGGTCTAGTGTCTTTTTCTAGCATCAAACATCACAACACCATGCTTCCCCCAAATACACCTAAGAAATTACATTTTATATTATCATATAACCATATAAATAAGTTATCATGGAATTGAAGGAAATCATACTCATTCCCTTATCCTACCATTCATGACCCCTCTGCATATCACATCGTGTCAC
Source organism: Viscum album (assembly GCA_963277665.1). Lineage (NCBI taxonomy): Eukaryota > Viridiplantae > Streptophyta > Magnoliopsida > Santalales > Viscaceae > Viscum > Viscum album. Next base: position 549,823,310 of record OY728156.1, read on the forward strand.
TATCTCACCACATCACATATCACCCTATAACACTTGAGTAAACACTATCGGGTAATCTCTAACTCCAAATTGTGGGACCACTACTATTGAAGGATGATTGGGGAAGAGGGGGAAACTATCAATACATATCACTACCATACAATTTGTTTGGAAAATAACCCAAAAACTAGAACATTTAAGAATTTTTAAGGAAGTCATACTCTAGTGTGGAGTCTATAGAAACAACATAAAACACGCAATTTATATATTTCAGACAATACCGAACATATGGGTTCAATGTAATTAGTGTAGTGCACAAAAAATCACCAAGACTATACCAAATACTACCTATGACACCCAATACTCCCATTATATTCAAAAAATAACCCAACCTCCACAAAAAAATAGTCATATGAATCTATATACTATTTCACATTATTCATATTAATCCTACCAATTAATTTACTATTCATTTAATTCATCTCATTAGCATGAATCCACTTCTACACATCTTCATTATTTTAAATCCTATTTTTCATTATTTTATGATTTCATTTTATTCCAATTCTTATTGGAGAAATAACACAACCACCACCTTAAAAAATTCCCAAATGAGAACAACCATCACTAGAATCCCACAACATCTATTGTTGTTGTACCACATCACCATGCCAACTTCCCACAATAACCACACTTCAAAACCACAAAAACTACACAACACAACCATTGTGTACCACATTTCACACAACACCAACACATTTTCCTACTTATCTCTCATACCAACCAACCACCACATCAATTCCCCATGTATAACACAACCAAGCTGGGAGCCCCTATCACCATACAAAAACCCAAAGTACCCAAGCCATGCACCAGAAGGAACCATGAAAACTGCATACATATTATAGATTCAATATTTAATTAGTACAATTCAATGCATTACTTATTAATGTACAATGTTTGTTATTAAAATATTATATTTCATGGGTAACTTGTTGATAATCTAAATATATATTCCTTATCTGTTTATACAGTATTTCCATAAACATAATCATAGATAGGGTCCTCACATCATAACATATATAGTGAAAATAAGGATTCCAATAGTCCATATTTTTTGTAAGGAATAAAAATTACATAATATCATTAGCAAAAATATCATAATAATCATAACTTATCATATCTCCTCATACCCATCAATTTCAATCATTCCAATTAATTTTTTTTAAAAATATTACTATTAACCAAATAGAATGAAAAATCATTCCATCTACACACATAGAACATAAATTTGGATATAACAAGATTTAAAATCTTGATGAAGTTTTTAAATATCATTTTGAACCATTAGATTAAAAATAATTAGACCAAAAAACATAACGAAATCTCAAAACCCAAGATAACCCAAAATCAAAATAAACTATTAAAAAAACTAAACCCAAAATATCACAATATGAACTAAAATTTCTACAATCAATCCATAAGAAAAAAAATGAGGAAAAAATGATGATGGAGAAGAAAACTCGTCACTTTTCAGCAAAAAAATAGCCACTAAACCAAAAGATAAATGTATGGAGAATATGGATAAGATACCTTCCAAAACCATCATGGGATTTTCTAGAAAAAGGGAGAGAGTGAGAGAGTGTGTGCGATGACCCAGTGGTAAAATTGTCAGATGATAAAGTGATATAAAAATTCTATTGGACAATTCATTTATGGTGTAAAAACATATTTATAGCCTGAAATCAATGGCACCAAAAAACTATTCTTTAAAACAAACCTTTAAGATATAAAAACCATTGAAAACACAACTTCTAAAAACATGGTTTCTGTTGATTAATTAACATAAAAATTAAACCCATTTCACTAAGACTCCACGTCCACTGAATGGACACAATTCAAAAGGACAAAAAAGTCATAAAGCACCCACATACACTGTAAGCACCTCATTTATGGAATAAAAATGATATTGGTTCTCCATCCTCAATTAAACCAACTCAATACAATATGACCCTATTATATGAACTCTACTACTAAAAAACTATCAATGTAATGGGTTAGGAAGTCATAAACCATATCATAGAGGAAATAAATAATAAAAAACCTTTGTAATTTAAAACATAGTTCATTTATATTAATTTACACCTTAAAAAATGTTCATGAATCTTAAAAACTGTAAATATTAAAATAATTATTTCATGGGTTTCAACACATCATAAATATTATTTTCTTCCTTAAAAATGATATGAAATAAAGATCATATTATCGAACCAAGTTTATTTGATTAAATCAGAGTGTTAAATTTCATAATAGTTTGAAAAACACTCTCATGGTTTATTTCATTTAAATTGCAAAATAGGATTTATTTATATTTATATTATAGTCAACATTTATAAAACAAATTCTAAAAGATATAGAATCTTAGTAGTAATTATTAAATTTTAGGGGGACATTAAAAATTATTAACATCATAAATTTCATCAAAAAACTACACTATGATATTATGGTAATCATCATTGAGCTATATTTCCTATACAAAAATTATTTCATGGTTTTTTCTTTATTATGAATTGTTGTCCCGTGTTTTTTAAGTAAGTATTCTTCTAGTTTTGGTGACTTTTGGATTGAATTTAAAATATTTGATGTATTTTAGACTACCAAGATGAGTTGATGACCTAATTTATTATGAAATATAAATTTGTAATTCATCAATTAAAGTAAGAGAATAACACCAAGAAACATGATTTCTTGGATTAGTGGGTAAAGAGGCCTATAGAGTCAGAGTATGGAATTGGGGACCATAAATGAAGTCCATTCATATATTTTGATTTATATAATTTAACCTTTGAAATCATAATTGTTCAATCATAAACACCATTTGACACTACAATATTAATATGAATAATTCATGATCATCTTGAGGTAGAAATTAGTTATTCATTAACGAAAATTGATTCATTTTTCTCTATGATTAATAAAACATGCATCAGAACAGAAGATAGTTTTTGTAAAACATGTTTCTTATTTAATATTCTTTTTTTTTCTTTATATGTATTAAATTTATTTATATGAATATATTTTATTAGATTGAATTATGTGATTTCTAAATTTTAATCGAATCGTAATTATAAGAATCGTGATTTTATAATATTTTTCATTGGTTATGTAGACCATAACATGATTTATGACAATGAATACCATGTTTATCATCTATATTGGGTGGATAATATTCATTAGGTAGTATATTGTAATTCATTTTTTTATTATTGATTTTATTTTAGAATGATTTCATATATTGCGTTATTATTAAATGATTCTATGTAATTGACCTGATAATCCATTATTTTTTTAGTGTATAAAAATATTATAATTTTGTCCTTTTAGGGGTAATAAATGAGATATGTTAAATTTATTATTTTATAAATATTTATTTCTATCTATTATGTTTTGTAAATTTAATCTTTGAGTTTCTATTTCTTTTTTATATATGATTTTTTCATGATGTATTTTTTTTAATATCTACGAATTCAAATGTTACTATGGATTTGGATGTGTTAGTTTTTTAGAAAATGTATTGATTACCATTATGGATGTGATTATCAATATTTTCGAAGATGTGAATAAGAAAATCAATTGATTCAGTAATATTTGGGTGGGTGACAATCCATTGGTTGTAACACTCTATATTGGTGTATAAGATGATAATTTCAACATGTTTATGTCAAAAATTATTATTTCATCATTAACAATATATTATATGTTATTTATATATTTAAATTATAGGTTGAAATTTAAAGTGTTTTACTTTTTTATTAAAATAATAAGTTGAATTACTTTTATCTATTGTATTCATTTAATCAGAAATTTGAAAACAATCAAAATTTTAAATTTATTGGCATGATATCAAAAATACTGGAAGTGTGGTAAGTATGTTTTTCAATAATGGGATTATATTATAGTCATTTTTGGAAAATCTATTATTTATTTATATAATAAACCCTTATTATAAATCTCAACATGAATTCACATGTCTTATGTCATGTTTTATGTAAGGGAAAGACTCTTTAATTCCTTGATGTGGGATCTTAGGAACTATTTTAATGTTATTCATGATATTTTTATATATAATATTGAAAATGGAGTTGAACAATACACATTTGATGGGAATAATTTAGATAGATTTCACGTTTAATTTATATTGTGGTTGTATGGTTATGTTTTTTACCAGAGTACTCTATAAGGATTTAGTTCACTCTAATTGTTTGTTTTAATGTTTTAATTAATTTTATATAAAATGTATTATTTTGTCAGGTAATGAACTAGGTACCTTTTAGAGATCACATCCAAGGTACTAAAGAATGATATCCCAAGATCATATCAATATAAAATTTTATCACTACTTTGTATTAATGATTCAATTTTTGGATACATGTAATAATGAAAAATATAAATGAAGGAACTCAATAGTTATTGTAACCCAATGTAATAATAAAATAAATAATAACCAAATGTCATGATTTAAGTAATAAATCTCAAAAAGTCACACTTAAAATAGATAAAATGGTTCAGTATCTTGTATAGAAGTAACATATATATATTATTTTTCTACACTTGTGTACATTTCATCACAATATTTCTCCACTAGACCCATTTCACGATATTTGACATGATATAATCTTCTTCATATAATGGTGATTTATAAACTAGAAGACATGGTGATCATAAGTTCTCAATATGGGAAAAATTATTATAGAAAATAAGTCATAAACAAGGAGGGTAGCATATGAAATAGATTAATTTCATAATAAAATGATAAAAATAAATTATATGACAATCATAAAACATTTTTAAGAATCATAAGACCATAAAATGGTAGTTTTAGATATATACATGATAAAAACTATGACAAGATAACATGACATAAATGTGATGAATACATAAAAGTTTTAGTCATGAAAATATGAAATTTCATTGAAAAAAATGAATATTAAATATTTAACATTAATTGGTAAAAATATAAAAAACTTTTATATCATTAAATGCACCATGAATATGTTCACTATAGGAAAATTAACCTATACCCATGGTATTGGAAAAAATCATGTGTATAGGTCACCCTTATACCTATGGGTTTTAAAAAACCATGGTTATATAAATTTATTGGGTACATATACCCTTGTTTTTTTAAAACCAGGGTTGTAGGTTTAAAATTGTAACCTAACCCACATTGATTGAAAAACCATGGGTATGGGGTGTTTTTTAATTACCTATACCAATTTTTTTTTTCAAAAACCATGAATATAGGGGTTTTTCAAGATATATAACCATAGTTACCCAAAATATATAGATATACGTATGATCTACACCCATGTTTTCCAAATCAGTGGGTATAACTTTCTCGCATTAAGGTGGGGAAAAAATTTCTATCGGAGAAAAAAATTATTCATGAACACCTATTACCACAATTTTCAACATATATATATTATTTAGATAAATAAATATAGGTAAACATATATTTATATACCTATAAGTAAATGTGCGGTAGTGGTTAGGTGCGAGAATTTTATAGATGCACAATAGGGATCAAACCCATGACCGTAGATTTTTTAAAACCAATACGAACAATTATGAAGCTATGCATATTGGGTTAATGACCTGTTGTAATACTCTTATTCCCATGGTTTTTAACCATTATTATTTAATTTTCAAACTATGTGTATATCATAGAGCTATAATGATGGATAAACTAGCCCGGATTCCAAAATCCATGGCTGTAGCCTATACCCCCAGTTTTGGGGGTTATGAACAAGGTTCAAAACAATGGGTATATGTTGTTTTTCTTGTATTTGTTGAAAAATCAAAACCATAGGAGAAACTATTTTAGAAACCATATTATTACCACTCCATTGTGAACATAATCATTATGTCTGCACGTAAAAATATGCGCAAACCCAATAGACTAACTGTATTTGAAAAAATTCATTTTGTTCAAACCTATCTATCACATGAGATATAATTATTAATGTATGGTTTGGAGGGTTATATTGGACCCCACCCATCTTCAAATAATCATATGTGTCCCACATAAAATAAATCATAATCATAACATAAAAAACCAATTGAAAAATATTGGAATTCTCAAATAATTAACATTATATCAACTCAGGAGATCATCAAAATATGATTTCAAAAAAAGACTTATAATGTAATAAAATATCGAGTATAAACAAAACAACACTTCTTGGAAGATATTCCATGGATGAAAAATTTATGTGAAAATACAAATAATGTTTTCACAACACTATTTTAAACATTGTTATCAAATATTATCTTAATGTTACATTCAAAAAATATATTTGATAAGGAAATGATATTTTCTTTTTAACAATATAATAATATACATTAACTTCATCTGGTTTAAAAAATGAAATGTTATAATACCATAAAAATTATTACCTTTCAAAAGAATCATTAATATTGGAAAAATTTAATGAACAAAATTGCAAAAAATTGGTGGATAAAATACCATGAAAAAAATAATTATTAAAAAAATATTTAAAAATGAAAACATAGAAAATACCGAAATTTCTTAAAAATAATATTTAGAGTGGATGATATACCAATTTATTTTAATGGGATGAAAAAAGATATTTAACATTATGAAATAATTTTGATTGAAACACACGTCATTTAAATGATGGAGATTTTTTAAAAAAGTTAATAAAGGGGGATACAATTATAATTTTATAAATAAATTATATTTCCATTTTGGAAAATAGATATTTTTGGGGAAACAAATATAAATGTGAGAAAAATCTAATATTAAATTCAATAATCATTCCGAACAAAAATTAATTTTAATAAGAAAATAGAATCATCAAGGAATAATAATTTTGCATCATACATGTTTTACCATAGAATATAAGGTGGATATAATTATAAAATTTATAATATACTAGGATAAATAAATATATAAGAATAATATTCAAAGAAGAGTGATTATTACAGAAAATGAAAATTGGGACACAGAACCCCCTTGAACCCTTTCTATACTTTGAATCAATACTCCAATAGAGGTATAAAATAAAATATAACACAATATATAAATAATTATAATGGAATATTGATAAAAATATAAATAGGGAATAATTTAAAACATTTTAAACAAACATGTAGAATAGAATAAACTTGGCTCCAAGAATTCTAATTTGAGAAATAGACAACCCTACGACTTCATAAACTTTTGAATAAAAAAACCATGTGAAAATAAGACATGTATTTAAATTAAAAACTAACATTATTAAAATAAAATTCATTATATGATATTTAAAAAAGTAATTATATAAACTATATAAATTAAATTAGGTTTATAAGACCATATATGTCTCAATTATAGGAATATTGAGATGATAAACCCTTATAATGATTTCTTTCTTACAGGATCACAATCAAACCTCATATGTAAATTTTCTAAAAATATAATATAAAATGTATTAAAATTACTTATAAACATAACCATTCTGTTATAATTCTAATTATTTTTTATAATTAGTACAATCATTATTTATAACGTATTATTACCATCAAGTGTTAATAACATTAATTATTTATACATATTTATAATTTTTGAAAAAATTAACCATTGTCTAATTAAATGTTTATAAATGATAAACCATTTAATAATAAATAATAAATTACATATATTTCTTTAAATTGCTTATATTTCATTTTATATATGTTTTGGTTACATTATGTGAAATAAGAATTTAAAATGTATTTTTTCTGTAATTTTATGGAAAGAAAACGATACAGAAAAAATATGTTTAAGAAATTATATAATATTATTATAACCATAATAATAATAATTTTTTAATTAAATTATTATTATATTAGTTTTCATGTTATAATAGTAATCTTAAATATATTTTCAAATCATCATTCAAATATGTTAATAAAAAGACCCAAACATCATTACCCTTTAACTCATTTGGTGAGTTTGGTTAAGAGTTCATTTGTTTGAAAGAATTTCACAATAAAAGATGAGTAATGAAAATATTTTTAATAATGGTTATACATATTTTAATATTCAAATATATATGATGTAAAACTATTGTAAAAAATAAAAAATGATTCTTTCAGAAGGAGATAATCTACACATATGTATGATTGACATTATATTATTTTTATAAGAGAATGTAAATGAATAAATATATATTGTATCTAGAATATATATAATTATTAGTATTCATTTGATACATAATTAATCATTTTATTATTGAAACAAGATATATAGAACTATAAGACTCTGAAAAAATAGAAAGAGATAATATATATGTTGGTGACATTATTTTTCTATAGAAGTTCTCTTGAAGTTTGTATTTATAATAAACATGAGTTATAATGGGATTGTTTTTGTGGTAGAGGGTTTTTGGGTGATTAAAATTTCTTATTTTTTTGTTGAAATTAGATGTATAAATGTGTGTTTTAAATGATGTAAGTGATCGCCTTTTACAATAGTGAAAAAATATACCTATGGAAACATAATTTTCATTTTAATAATTCCATGACACTATAATATGGTAAATGGATAAATTTTTTTTAATAAGATAATTTTAGGTATTTATGGTTTGATAATGGCCCAATTATGTTTTTACACTAATGTTTTTTGACATTGTATATTGATTTTAACTTTATGTCTTAGCATTTTACATTATTAATTTTAAAATACATAATAAGTTTCGAAATATGTGATTCTTTGTTTAATTAATAATATAGATAACCCTTATAAATAAATTTTAGTGCGTTAAAAAATAAATATAACTTCTATTTAATATAATTAAATTTATAAATATTATAGAATTTTTATTTTTATAAAAAAGATAAGGGGTAGAAAAATAGTTTATGTAGAGAAATGAAATTGTATCCACATTGGAAACTAAAATTTTTCATTACTAATTAAAAATTAAATGAGTTTTAATATATGTACTTATGTGTTTTTAATTAATATTTTATTAATTATTTAATTTATTTTAATTGAATTTATTCCATAAATAACTGATTATATTAATAACATTATAGCTTTAATATAATTGTTTCTTGATTATTATTGTAATTAATGTATTCCTATAAATATAAATTTTATAAATAAATATAAAATTTTCGATAATAAATAATATGAAAATAAATTTATAATATAATACTATAGGTTTATCAAAAAGTATTCTATTATTAGGTTAATTATTCCTTATGATAGAACCTATAAAGCGTCAAAATAACATTTTAATAAATGTTTATTTTTATGCATAATGTTTATCTATGTGAAAAAATATGTATTTTATTGATTAAAATTATATTAATAAGATTATACTCATTTTAGTTCTATTTTAGTGACTTTAAAATAACTGCAAGACATATATTTTCCATTTTTAAATTTAATTATAGATACAGAAAAAAATTGATATCATAAAATATAAATTTATATCCATGGGTTTTATAAATTATAAGTAGTAATTTTAAATTGTTTATTTTAAGTCATATATATATATATATTGGAAAATTTCTAAAACTATTAATCCTCATAGAGTTAATTGTATTTTCAAGATCAGTATTTTTCATCATTCACATAAAAATAAATTATTTTAGAAAAATGTAAAAAAATGAATCCTATTATATTTATTATTCCTGGAATTCAAAAATAAATAAATTTTTTTTTGATTTATATTCTAAAATTTTAAAAAAAATTAAGAAGTAATATATATCATACCTAAAATATAAAATGGATTTTATGGATGGAATGGCCCAATCGCCATATGGTTTTTATTGAAAATAACATTTTTAATATATAATTATATTAAATATTTACCTACTAATGGTAATAACTTTTAATGGATGGCCATATTAATGTTTATTATTGAATTATTAGTAAAGTATTCATAGTATGTTGTTATTTTATTACATTCGGTGTTGAAAGGGATAAAAGTTATAGACAATAGTATTTATTTAAATGGAACAAAATTAATGGTTCATTTTAATTTATCCCTATAAATAAATTACATTTATAAAAAATAGTAATAATTCCCATGAAGTCGTATATAAAAGTGGGGCGATGATTGAAAATCCTAAAGATATTATCTCTAATGAGATATGATCCTCAATATCAATGGTATGACTATAAAAAATTATTTTCCCTATCAATTTCCTGAAATGTATCTCACATATATGTATTAAGGCCCATATTGATCTCTTATCCCAAATACATGGTCCCAAAGGATTTAGAATGTGTTTCTCCCTATTATAGAAATTAATTTATATGAAAAGTGATGATATTGATTCAATTTAAAAAATTGTATATTTTCTTAGGATGATATTATTATTTTCATTATGTTTATTTAAAAAAACATAATAATAATATAAATAAATGTATTACATAATATAAAACTCACTTACATTATTGAATAGATGTTGTTAAAAATCATCTTATATATAATAGGAATGATGGAATAAGAATACAACAAAAATATTAGGGGGATTTTTAGTGAAACCAAATTTCCCATATCATATTGATAGATATTCATTTAATTATTTATTCTTTTCTCCCATGATCTTAGAGGTTTTGGACTCTATAAAAATTCTATAATCCTTGGATTGGAGACTTAGCATGGGTAATTCATGAAATTTCATTACATGATAAATTGAATTATTAGTGGTCTAATTGGAATATTTTTTTCCTTCATTAATCATGTTAATAGACCACATAATTTTTCATCAATAGTTTGACTCTTGATGTCCTCATTTATTATCAATAATACATCTTCCATTCCCTATGATGTAATTCATTTGGTGCTTCATTACAGATTTTTTAAATTTATGTGACATAATTTTTTTGGTCATCATATTCATCACATAGTATTTCATAAGACTATATATAATTCTATTAGATTGTTGGTGCTTTAAAAATACTCACATATGTTAAAAAAAATTCATGATAGCTGGTTTACCATAATCGTAAAGAATCTATTACCAACTCCAATTATGATGTATTTTTGAGTTAGTCTTCATATTGTCCATGACACCCATAGTTCATCCTATTTAAAACATACACTAAGACAAAAATAGTTGAAAAAAAGGAAAAATATTAAAAATTTTGTGAAATTTTTATAATCATAAAATTAACTCAACAGTAAAACATATAATTATGTTGCGTCATCACATTGTGATATAGTTCCTTTAGTTCAACATATGTCAATCCATGTTTGACCTAGATTATAGAGTTGGGTAACAATTAAATATTAATCCTAAAACCTATAATTAATAAGGAAACATATCCTCTATTATGTTTCATAATGAGTATATGTTCATCCTAAGAATATCCATTAGTATTGTCAAACCATGTGTATAGATAAGCCATTTTTCATGCACCAGGTGATGCTATAGTAAATACCCAATCCTCCCTTTTAAGGTTTATTACCTCTAAGTACATATATTATAGAGCATTTATTAAATTATAGAATTGATATAGGGTTTTATTTTTGGGATAAAAATATACTCATGGAATTAAAAATAATTTATTATGTCCTCTTATGCCTAACTCATATTTAGAGTTTTTAGTAAGGTTCCCTAAACCTGATACTGAATATAAGAAAACTAATTTAAAAATCAAATAAACTATATAATGATATAAATTATAGAATACCATGCTCAATAATTTTTAAATAATACATTAATATAATTATTTATCGAAAATTTATCATAAACCAGTATATATCCCAATGATCGAATGGTTTAGTGTCTTGGAGTCACTCTCTGAAAATGTATCATTTTCTGAAGGATCTAAACATTTATCCACAACATCAATCCTATATATTATATTATATATATATATCACATGACATAATAAACTTCATTATCTTTGGATTTGAATCATAATAATGATGTGAGATCAAATAGTGATAAAGGGGAAAAATTATCACTGAGTAATAGATCATAAATGTGGAGGATAACATAAAAATGAAATTAATGTCATAATAAATTATCAAAAGACTATATATGAGAATCATAAAATCTATTAGAGTAATATAATATTGAAAACTGATCATTAGGGATACAATAATGTTAAAACATTCAACAAGTGATCAAGATATAATTTTTTAAAATACATAAAATCTATAGACATAATGACATGGAATTTATGGAAGTGAAGTAGATCCTATAGATTTAGAATAAATTAATGAAATTTTTTTAAATGTGGAACATCTTCATAATAATAAAAGAAATATTGGGTGAATATAATAAAACAAAAACCAATTTGAGGAACATAATTCCTTTTATACCTTTTAGAACAAACTAATTATATCAAGACCAATAAATGTATGTAAAATAATCAATCCCATTCATATTTTTAAAAACACATTATGTCAATGTCTAACAATATCATGAAATATAATATTTAACTAATGCTTTTTAGGGTGATATATACCCCAAACCATCATTATCCATATATATTTACAGTGACCCACATATTTCATTCATAAATATTACATTTTAATAGATTAATATTGAATATATACCAATATTATCCATGAAAAAACTGTAATGTTAAAGCATATTCTGAATCATATATGCATAAATAAGAATTTTAGAAATGATTTACATCATATCTGAATTAGATTTCCACAACTTTAATCCTTTTTAGACACATCAGGCTTAAAAATTTTATACTTATCTAAAGAAAAGGAAACAAAATAAAGGGATAAATTAAATCCCCATTATAATTGATGAACCGGGATATTGATGATAATTTGTACATAACATGATCACAAATGGTTTTAGAATATTAAATTAATAGTTAATAATCATATATTTTTTTTTATAAAATATATATTTAATGGAATAATGATTAGAAGTCCATAAGACATGAATAATAAAGGAATCCAATAATATGCACAATTAAAAGAACACATTGGGGAAAGATCAAGTCATAAAACAATTTCCTAAACTGTGGAATAATAATAAAAAACATAGTTAAATGATTTTTATTGAGACATTCATAACATTCATGTCATCAGATAATACCCTATTTTTCTGCATTGAGTATGGGATAACCTCTTATTTAACAAATTTTGTGCTTGGGATATCCTCCCATGAGCCATTATTCTCTAATGCGATAACATATCGTGTACCCTTAAATATCATAAAAGGTATACATTTGCCTATTATATTAGTTTTTTATATAATTCGAGGACCACTCATCATATAATAATAAATCATGACATATATAAGTCACATTATCCTAAAAATAGTCATCAAAATATAACCTATGTTGGAAAGAATCATTTTCTTCAATGTTTCATTACCATATCCATAAACCATCCATAAATTTAATTAAGATCCTATAATTGGATTGTATCCACATTAAATCTTATGTTATATCATATGATCATATAATAAATTAAATATTCCATTAATATATCAGTGGAATAATTCTTATAGAAAATAACAATTCCATTTTAAAATAATATATTATAATATTATAATTTCCTAAATATTAAGAAACAAATATTCATTAAATATACCATTACAATAATTTAGTGGATAATCCAAATCATTTTTTGACCATGATGGAGGGAAATTAAATTCATGATATCACATCAATATAATGTTTCTTTTTAAATTTTTTATACAAAACCAAATGCACCTCATTATTAAAAGTATAAGAAAAATTCCATTTAAATTTTTTCCTAAAATTTCAATAATGTGTAAATATAAATTTAATAAATAATTTAACAACATAAAACCATTTTTGATAATTTTATTTAGAAAAAGTGGGTTCTGTAGAAAAGTAAATTTTGATAGAGGAGATAAATAAATTGGTTTTTCCATTAAAATATTATTTTTGTCTCTTGAGTAAATAAAGTGAAAAAAATAAAATAAAATATTTTATAGAAATGAATAGAACATATTAAAAAAAGTGACATTTATCAAGAAATTAAAATATAATTTCCTTTCATTTAAATTCAAGCCTATATAATCTTAATTAAATTGAGATTGTAACATTAAAACCCTACAGCATGGATATCCTTTGAATCAAAGAATAATAAAAGAGAGAAAACAATATGGATTTTTAAAGACCAAAATATTTTCATTAAATAATCAAAAAATTCATTAATTTTTATCATATACACCACATAAATGAAACAAGTGGTGAATATGGAATGTGTCTCTCAAAAATAGATGTGGCATGAAAATCTCTTACCCTGATTTCTATATCAATCAAAAGAAATTTTACCACAATTATAATATATTTAACTTTTATGAAATTAAATATCTGAGTCATACACAAACTTATAATATCACATATGATACAAGTACGTCATTTTAATACTCATTTATTAATAAAGCTTTATAAAATATTTATTTTTTATTGTTAGCACTTCTGTTTTTTTCATAAGAATTTTTGTTTAGTAGTTCGTGTCTTCCACAAGAATATTGGTAACATAATACCCATAGAATTAATTATGATAGGTTAAAAATTTATATTAATTATATATATATATATATATATATATATTGATTCATCCACAATTGATAGAGATATAAAAATTAATTACACTATTTATGGAGACGGTAGGTCCTACAGAAGCACAAATATTGTTATCAATTTTTTAAAGATGTACCAAAACAATAGTAAATGATAATTCACCTTTCTATAATAACAATTTCGTGATATATATAATATATATTCATTAAATTTTTTATTATTAACATCCATGTAAAGATGAAATGAAAAAAATTTCACATAACTACGTGGTGGTGGTAGCACACAAGTACATATAAGAAATGTTATTTTTTATAATAATAAATATGGTTAGAAGGTAAATAAATAACTAATATTTTCAAACATTAATATCACATATTTTAGATTAGTAATTAATAATTTTCATAAATCCTCACATGTGGACCATTAAATTTTAGTCTTGTTGGAGGCATGGTATAAAATATTCATATTTAATGAATGATATTAAATAACTCACATATAAATATTACACTTTTATATTCATCATATAAGAACCATAATTAAAATATATACTCATATACTTGGGTAAAGACACATAAAAAGAAGAGATCATATTCTCTATAAGGGTGAAAAAGTGAGATATAAATATATGATCATATGAATGAATGATATCATTATAATTTTAAGAAACTAGTTTTTCACTTAGGTACAGATCCTTTATATATTATTATAAAAATTTTATTTGACCTAATATGGATGCATAATGAGTTAGAAAATGTATTATTGGTGTCTGGGGAAAGTAATGAGCCTGGAACTGATCTTTTTCGGAAATAGGACATGTAACACAGTTTGTGCATAGTTGTTTCTTAGTTTGAATAACTGTGTAGATAACCAATTTCTAGATAGAAAAATCTCACATTGTTTTCACACGATCAGGCATCCTAACATTGAATGTTCCCCTTTTTCCTTGAAAACTATTCATGGTTTCCACATGGGTTTTCGAATCATACAGAAAAACTATGCACATGCCATTTTTTGGGGTAATTTCTTTCCCATTAATGGTCTCATAACCCTCCATATTCCACCTAATATAATAACCATCTATATTAACCAATTTTTCTAGAATTTTGGATATTTTTGAAGGACTATGGTAGGAAGAATTATATCATCATCATTTATGATTTGTTAAAGATTCTATTTATCATGTCGGATGTGAAACGGTAAGTACTCAAGTCGGTTTATGAATTTTTTCTTCTCCCATGCCCTTGACCTAGTTATTGGCGAATTAGTGTTTTAATATTTTTCTTAAATATACTTCATTCCAAACCAAATCATCAGACAATACTACTAGAGGGGATTTTAACAAGCCTAAGGCGGGTGGTCTATAACTCACCCCTCAATTTTATTGATTTTGGAATTGGTGTGTGTGGCCCCCCGATTTCATTGGGTGTCATTTAAATATATCATATTCCACGATTATAATCATTTAGACTATATGAATGTGATATTTATATATATGCGGTTATTTTTTTGTGGTTACACCCACAATTCCATTTATCCCATGTAGAATGTTATTCCATAATTGTTGTTTAGTGTTTTGCATTTTTGTGCAACAATTCTGGTGTACCATGAAATGAACAATATAAGTGTAATATTTCGTATAATAAATGGATTTATTTATATTTTCAATTTCAAAATGTCATGGACCATGTATTCACACCACCAAACCCGTCTATGTTATGTGCTTCAATTTGACAATGAATTGTGAAATGTAAAATTGCAAGTGTACTAAGTATATGACTTGGTCTTAAATATAAATGAAAAGTAGGTTTCATTTCTGTTGCACCCATTAACACATTAAATGAAAGGTTTCATGATAATTTTCAATATCAGTCAGAATTAAAGGCAAGGTTTGAACCAAATGGACATATTTTGAGTTGATTAATAATTTCATGCTACATGAACATATCACACTAACGAAAGGAATGTATTGAACCAATGGTTGCATGATAATTGGCCTTAAGACACTAATTACTGTAATTTAATGAACCAATAGAAATATTACATGACTTCAATATCAAATAGGAGTGGGCTGACTCGAGATGACCTTGGATTCGGATCGAAGAATTCCATGAGAACTCGGAATCCCTATTCTGATTCAATGATACAAATTTCATAGGACGAGAACCACTAGATCATGATCCTTGAATATTCTTGGGGTAAACATTATGACACCATAGGTTCCCTAAAATATTATCATAGGACGCATCTAATACACCCCATAGATCCCACATTAACATATAGGTTCTATGGTTAAACCACATCTTCCCTAGACATTTCATTACATAGGTTTACCTTTGGTGAACTCCTTCTTCATGGTAGGCATATCACTATAGAATCCCATGGACATTATCGAAGGATTACACTATTACCACATTCCAGGATATAGTTATTACTGATTCAGTGACCATTGAGTTCTACGTTGCCATGGTTATTACCTTGGGACTTCACTATTATAAATCATTATAGGTTTCCTTGTTAAAAATTTTATATATTTAAATAACTATTATGTGGCTTATTTTTTAAACTGGTAATAATAAAATAATGACATTTTTAAATTTTTTAGACGCCAACCGAGGGATGAAGAAGGTATTTGTGTATTTAGTAACATTGTACTAAATTACTTTATATATGCTTGATTTTACACTATTGTATTTCTACTAAATGTTCTAGATGTCATAGACACCATGGGTGGTGGCCCATTGAGATTTATCTCACACCATCTCCAAGCGTCATTCCGTACCTAGTGTTTATTACATGGTTACACGTTTTGAGAAACAAAAGCATACGTCGTCTAACACTTGATTGTTTTCTGTTTAGTATGAGTCTAGATATAATATGACTGAGATGGAGCTCAGGTTACTTGGGATAGTATTTTAATTCATTTATACATATATGGAACATGTTATTCTTATTGTCCAATATCAATGATTTCCTATTTATTGAGATATGATATATCATTAGTTGTTTAATATTAGTCCAATTATTTCAATTATTATTATTGTTGTCTCTATTTTACACTGGGCCTTCTATTTATATATATTACTTATACAATTTACCAATGTTAACATTCACCAACAGCACTACACTTTGGTAATCAAGGTTTAGTCTCCACACAGATACATCATAGGTCATCACTTCTAGTCGACAGCCTCTAGTGTTTGGGGAGATGAACTTAAGGTTATGTGGAGAACTATAATTGGGGCACCTGTGGTGTATCATTCAGGTCTGGGATGTCATAAAGGTGTATGAATAGTGGTTTCCTTTTTTTCACTACTACTTTGAGACAATATATTGGAAATTAAAACTCTTAGTACTTGGTTATAGTTTGTTTTTGGGTGTAGTGAACCCATGATCTGTCTAAAAACCATGTTTCCTAAAATTATAATTGTTGTTAGGATTTTTCCTATTATTGTTTATATTATTTCACCATTGGATGATGCACATGTTGAGTGGGGTTTTTTCATATTACTCTATTTGATGATTTTGTTTCATTCAAGTCTATAAGATATGAGGGAAAGGAGAATTTTTACATTCACCATTATTGGCACCTAAAATTCACATACGATGTATACCTTCATGCAATATATGTGAATTTCACTTCCTTGCATTGCTAAATATGTATATGATTCTTGAGTGATGTTATGATACTTATGTTGTACATGTATTACTATTGGTTTTGATTGAGTGATTCATTATCTCAATTCATGAGGAATATGGGACCTCCTGGATTTATATTATTAATTTACCGAGTCGAGCCATTATAATATAAATCAATGGTTTTTGTTTATGGTGAAAGGTTTATGCGATCTGATTCATCAGAAATGGATATAAATTATAATGTGAATCATGATATATAATATGAAATGGATTTAAATACATATACCACATTATCATGTTTATGAATGTTAAAGGAGTGAACCTAGAAATTAAATGTAAAATAAAATGATACTTACACATGATCACTTACGGATACATGGCCATCATAGCTGGTAGTTGGGCTATTATGCCTAGGGTTGTGATTATTCATACATTTAACATCCGCTAGTGATGTTATCGTTATGCTTTAGCCTGTTTTAAGGCCTGTTCTTGGATGTTTTGGTCCAATTCCACCATGAAGTCCTCGTATCATATGCTATGAAGCTGATGGTGACTTTTTTCTAGATGTGATGAGCCGTGATATTCTACTCTAACATATTGGAGTTCACTCAAGGTACATCCAGCTTTACATCATTTGGGCACTGACACCCACGTTTAGGATAGATTCCAACATTTAATAGAGTCCATGAATTGTGTCCCATAAGATTCCCCTATGATGGCTGATATGACTCAGGAGTTCCTATAGTAGCATCCTCCTAATTTATCATTGGATTCTTGTCCCCATGCCACTGTGTCATGAATAGAATACATCCTATATATCATTGATCATATTGAAGCGCCTACATAGAAGAGAGTAAAACTGTCCACCTACATGCTTTGGGATTTTTCCGAGTGCTGGTGCATTGCGATTACAAAGGATGGTAATCATTAAAGTATGAAATGGGTTGGTTTCTAAACTAACTTCTATTATTAGTTCTTTAATCATATGTTTACTGTTATTATAGCTAGAGAGTTCAGGCATCTCTAGAAGGATTCTATGTCAATTATGAAGTATTCAACACATTTCACATAGTTATAGATCCATTCATCACTTCTACCTGGTGACGCGCATTCTCATTCTAGATGTTTTAGTATGGGATCCAGTATGCAATCTATACACAGGGGAATACCTTTCTCCTTTTTAATTTTCTTATTATAATAAATCATGATCCTCTCACTCAGCATAACCTGTTGCATGAAAATAGTACCTAGTAGAGAGGACCATTGCCTCATCTGGCTAGTTGTTCTTCTGGTGGTTTCAAATGTTCGCCTGAGGATTCTAGTCAGTGTAGTAACAACTACAGTGTCTGTTTTGATAGATATAATGTGTGACATCAGTGTATATGTTGGGGAAAATCAACGCCTCAGTGTGATAGTGACCCACTAAATATTTGGTCATTCATCCGTATGGGGCATCTATAGTTTTTTTGTAGGAATTTTCTATCATTTTTAAGTGTAAAAGGATTCCCATCAACTCCACCTTTAAGAGCATGTTTTATTGGTGACATCAACACGGAAGTTGTAATAGCATCTGTAGGTCTGGCCGAGTAGGAGGTCATAGTAGTGCTATCCATACCCTTTATTACCATCTACTCCAACATAGTGGTTATGATCATGGTAGTCCATCTATTGCATAAGGCCATGCATCATCTAGTTTAATGCACTACTAACGATACCTGAGGATCATGCTATGGTAAAATATCTAGAACAATGTTATATTCTCGAGTATTCTACTATAGTATCTTGTTTATTTGATATGAGTGTTTCTAACAATTTTATCTATGTATCTATTGTAGAAATTATAATTCTGGAGATTTATTATTAATATGGTGTAATGACCCTAGATAAACAATTAGGGGCATGAACAGAGGGTATACACTAGTGTAGGGACTGTCAAATTGAGGTAGGTAGTTACCCTCTCTTGTGGAACATATTTGATCTCATGAAGATGGGATTCAATGTCATACTCAAAATGGATTGGGTGGTTCGGTATCATGATTTTTATGACTTCCACCACTTCATGGTATCAGTTACATCACAAGAGGTATCCAATTATCTACATAAGGGTGAGTGGGATGTCGAGGTTGGAAAAGATGGACAAGAGCATCATCGACTAGGTTGAGTGACTAGCCAAATTAAAAATTATTCATTGTTGATTTGGGTTTTCACCAAAATCATTTATCTATAGTATTGTATCGTTTAAGGGATGTATTTCTTGAAAAGTTTTATTGATTACCTCCTGTGAGAGAGGATGAGTTTATTTTCGATCTTGTTCTAAGAGTATCTCTAATTTCTGTTCCTTTGTATAGGATGACACTTACAAAGCATCAATAGCACAAGAAAAAGTTAGAGGATTTCTAGTCCAAAGGATTTTTATGGACCAATACATCTTATTGGTTTTCACATGTGCTTTTTTCCATGACGTAGGATGAATCTTTAAATCTATGTGTGTATTACAGATGGTTGAACAAAATTACTATAAGTAAATGATATCCACTACCTCGTATATATAATCTCTTCGACCATATTCTTGGATAAAAGTTGTTCTTCATGATCGAAATGAGATTGGGTTATCATCATGTGTGATTTAGGACAACAGTCATACCATATATAGCTTTTTTTTAAAGGTATGCTCTCTATGAGAACCTTGTTAGGACCTTTGATATTATGATTTCACCTACTGTTTTCATGGATATAATTAATAGAATTTTCCACCCCTATTTGGATACATTTTTTGTGGTCTTTCTGGGTGAAATGTTGTTGTATGTTTACACTCATAACGACCATGTCAAACATCTTGAGATCATTCTGAGTATACTAAGAGATAATCAAAATAATGCAAAACATTATCAGTGCCACTTATGGATAGAAATTTTTCACATCTTGGGTCATATAATATCAGAATCAGGAGTATCTATTTATCTAGAAAAAGATATTGTTCTGGATTCGAGGGAGCGTCCCATGAATTATTTTTACATATGATGTTTATTAGGGTTGGATAAATATTCCGGGAATTTCATAAAAGAATTTTTCCCACCCTTAATCAATGCTTACTACCCTTACAATGAATGGAGTCATGTACTTTTTCTGAGAATCATGTGAGAAATCCTTTTAATATTTGAAAGGGAGAATTACATCGTCACCTATTCTGACTCCTCCAAATCTAGGAATAGATTATACCATCAATTGTGATGAATCAGTCATTGTCCTTGGAATAGTTCTCATATGGGAGGAAAAATACATTTTATATAGATCATGAATGTTGAGGCCTCATGAGATAAATTACCTGACACATGACCTTGAGGTGGAAGCAGTTGTCCATGACATACATTTCAGTATACAATATATGTTATGTGCGCACTTTCTGGGGTACACAAACCATAAGAGTCATATATATATATTTTATTAGCGTGACATTAACCTCAGACAGTATTAATGGGTCTAATATCTACAATCATTTTATTTTTGTCTTTCATATATGACTATGAAGGGAAATGTTGTTGTAGATGCTCTATGTTTCAGAACATTGGCACAATCCATATGGGAAGCCAATGACTAATGGATGTTAATGGAATTCTATTATGAGCTACATCTTTATTTCCATGATAGTCACCGGAATTATTACCCCTCATACTTCATAGATAACTCTTCCCTCTTTGATAAGGTCATGAGTATAAATTTTTTAGATCATGAATGATAGGTTCTGTGTGATAGTATATCAAAAGATAACCCTCCTCTGTATTTTTCTATGGATAGAGAAAATTTCCTACATCTACGTGGACATATCTGGGTTCCTACATATATGAGAGAGGAGTTTAAGATAGAGTACCATGATTCTCAATGTTATGTTCATATATGTATCTCCTAGATGTATCGAGATATGTGGTGCTAATATTAGTGGAATCAGATGAAAAATAAGATTTCATGATTTATCACTAGGTTCTCCACCTGTCAGTAAGTGAAGGTTGTGAACTTTAAACTTGTAATCTTGTTACATCCACTTATAGTCCCAAAATAGAAATGGGGAGATTTTTCCATGGAATTCGTAGTCATCTATCCAAGGTCACCAAGGGGAAGCTATGATATATGGGTAGTCATTGACTGACTAACAAAACAAGCCCACTTCATTATTATTTGACATATTTTCTTAGTAAATGATATAGGATGACTTTTTTTGTGGGATCATATAACTACATGGGGTTCCTTGTACTATCATTTCAGGTCAGGATTTTCATTTCACATCACAGTTCTTGCAGGGTTTTCATAAGGCTATGGGAAAAAAAGTGATTCTAAGCACATCTTTTCACTATCAGGACAATGGATAATAAGAATAGACAATATGGGTTTTAGAGGACATGCTCTGAACATGTTTCCTTGAATTCTGCAGTTCTCGATTAAAATTATGTCCTTCTCATAGATTTCTCTTAAAATAATAGATTTTAGGTGGCAATTCAGATGCCTCATTTTGATTCCGTATATGGTAGGATATGTCGTTCACCTATGTGGTAGCTGGAGGCAGGTGAGACAACTCTACTAGGTCCTTGTCTCATTCGGAAGAATTCAAATGATGTTTAACTAATCCGAAATCATATGAATACTACATAGTCTATAAAAAATGTTATACTGATCGCCATGGATGACATCTGCAGTTCAGGGTTGGGGATGATTTTCTTCATTTATTTCCCAGGATGGGGTGTATAATGTTACGTAAGACGGAAAAGTTGTCTCCTCATTACATAGAGTCATTTCAGATTCTAGAGAGAGTCGAGCCAGTAGAATATCTGTTGCTACGACATCAATGGTACCATGACATGCACAACATCTTCCCCATCTCAAATCTTCACCAGTATCATGTGGAACCATATCATGCTTTTTATCCTAAGGATGTTGAGTTAGATGATAATGATACCATTGAAGAGTATCTAGTACACATCATTGATAGGAGTACAAAGGCTCTATAGTTCCAGTTTAACCCTCTTGTACAAGTGAAATGGCATGAATAATGATTATATGATGAGACATGGGATAAGGGATCCAAGATACATGTCCAATATCTAGATTTTTTCTCATAAATCATTCTCCACCATTTTATGGTGAACTTGTAGGGACCCGAAGCTTGATGTACATGTATTTTACATTACTTTTGAGGAATACATAATACATAAGAAAAACAAACACACAAGGACCGTAATAGTTTAGTGTCTTTCGAAACTAGGAATAAAATCTTCTAATGGTGGTAAAAGATCTTCAACATCTCTTAATAAAGATCTTCCCTTTTTTTCATACCTAAAACCTTTATTTATATCCTGGGGAAAGGAAAACATAAAAGGGTGAGCTCAAATGCTCAGTAAGGGTAAACAAAAGAAAAATCCATCACATCATATTCATAAGAACATAACATTTGGAAATCTTAACCTGCAAAAGAGAGCATAATTTCATAACATGGGATAAATCATAGTAGTGAAATGAAATCCCAATAATCATAACTTAAAACATGAATCTTTGTGGATTACACACATAATCATAGAAAATCATTTCTTGTTAGTCAAGACTCATTTCCAAGACTATCATAGTGGACAATGTCCCTTTTTGAACCGAGTCACCCTCGTTTCAGTCCTGTTTCACTGAACCGGTATAACCTACCATTCCAGCCATGTCTATCTCATGAGATATAAAATCTTTACCCAATGCATTGGAGGGAGATATAGGTCCCACCCTTCTCAAAATGATACCATTCTTATGTGTGCCACAAAATCATAAATCATACATCATTTCATAACCCATGTAATAAAAATGGGAATCTTAAACATCGTGACATCATAAAACAATTCATATAAGATAAAGGAATTTATAAAAATAATTCTATCACAACATTATCAAATCAATGTAATAATAGAGATAAAAACATAACCCTTTATTATCTTATATGGGAAATAATTTTGATAAAACACTTGAACTCCATTCTTGAGTAAAATATCCTTTCTTCTTCAAAAACATTTTTCCTTTCTTAACATGTCGTACAAAAAGAAGTTGATTAAAAATAAACTTGAAAACTTGTAAAGTAAGGTTCTTGGAAATAATGTTTTAAAAATCCATTCATGCTGTATAAGTTAAAAAAACATTCTTCGTACTTTTGTCTGAAAAGTTAAAATGTACCTCGTACGAAAAACGACAAAAGATTCCTTTCATATTCTTTAATAAAAACTCACCGATGGGTAAAATTGGATTTAAACTATTATAATTGTATGGAAACAATATTACATATTGAGGGAACATGGATGTGGATGATAAAATACACCCTAGTAAATGCCAAAGTAAAAACAATCTCAGATAAAAATGAGATTGTGATATTTTCCCTTACCTTAGGTCCGATTTGCTTCGTAAGTGTCTGAACCTCCTGTATAATGATTTAAATAATGTCATTGACTTATTACAGAATCATATTCATTGTTATGATATCATATATGGTTCACTTATGACTTTTTATTTTCCGTTCTTTTGTAAATTCCATGTTAAAGAGCGTTTTGGGTAAAATTGTTTCATTTGTCGTCCGTGTTTTGACTTGTAATTATTCATATGATTACATAGATCATGATTAATTAATTCTATAATATAAAACATGATTTATATATATATATATATATATTCAAAATATACATATATATAATAAATTAGTAAATGGAATGAAATACACCATTCATGGAGATGGTAGTCCATACATACGCATGAACGCTGTTTTCGTTTCCTTATTGAATTGAATGGAATTAAGTAGATGACATACATATAAATATACGTAAATCCAGTATCATTATTATGTCATATATTTCATTATTACTTATTATATATACTTTATAATCATTCATGAATGGTTAATCATTGAGAATGAATCTCATCGCGTCGTGGAGACGGTAGTCTGTACGTACACACGAGCGATGATATCGTTCCCATGGTCATGGAATAATGTTTAAGTGTATGTATACTATTTCAGTATCAATATAACTTTATAATAATCAAATATATTTACTCATTACACCATTATACCCATCCAATTATGGTGGTGGTGGAAAATAGATTACACCACGGTGTGGAGACGGTATTCCGTATGTACGCATGCGCGGTGTTTTCCTTTTTCCGTAGGATGGATAGAAGGTTAATTAGAGTTGTTTCATATTTATAATAACATATTAGTATATAAGAAATACTGATTTTATTACTTTATCATGAAACAACAGAAGAAGAAGAAGTTGAAGAAGAAAGAAATTGAAAAGGATCGGTAATGGATATTACCTCTTTTTGACGCGCCTTCACTTAACCTCCACTTAAAGAACTAAGGATAGTCTTTGAAGAAGACCAGGACCTCTAGGATAATACTAGGGAAGTGGAGAAGAGATTTTGGCAGGTTTTGGCCGAGCTTGAATGCTCAAATTGGTGTGAGGAGGAGAGGGAGGAGGTTCCCTTTTATAAGGGAGCAGAGGGGCATCTTAGGAAAATCTCAAAATATTATTTTATATTAAGGACAAATTCGGTTTATAATGCTTCCAAATGGTCTTATTTAGAAGATAATGTGGGGATGGGTCTAAAGCCTCTCATACAATAGGATTTAGACAAGTTTTGGTCATTATTTTTAACCTTATCAATTAGATTTAACTCTACGTTAAATAATTTAACTTTTACCGTGTCTTTTTGTTTTATTACACTATATGGTTAATAAACATACTATATCAAGCCAAACGAAACCCAAGTTGTTTATTATTAATATATATATCGTTATCTAAGTCATTTGGCCGAACCTTAGATTTTTAGGAATTAAATAACAATTAATAATATAATATTTGTTTAAAAAACTAATTTATGTCAATTTTGACACTATTTGGTACATTATTTTTATGAAATTTCTAACAGAATGATATGTTCGAACCAAGTTACTTATATCAACATTAACATGTCATATTAACCTAGAAAATTAGTTTAAGTCATAAAAAATTTCAAATTACATTTATTTGGGCATTTATAACATCAATTATGTTAATATTTTCTTAAAAAGGTAATTACTGCATCATCGTTGTGTCATAAATAAATTAAATTATTTAAAGTATAAAAATTATAAATAAAATACCATTATGTAGGAAATATTTTTAGATTTCTAATGAATATTTATAGTCGAAATTATATTATGTATAAACCTATATTAAAAATGTTTTAGTAAATAAACTTTGATTTTAACTCCTTTAACTCTTTTTTGAATGAAATAATAATAAATGTCCTAATCTAATCCATGTGGGCCTTAATGATAATATTTTACACTGAAGGTTGTTTCTAGTCGAGATACACTTGTCCAATAGGATTAGGACATGTGTTAGGGTAATATTAATATCATTTTTACACTTAATTACCCTATTTACATTTAACCGTGGTAAATAAAAGTCAAATGTTACTATTCACCAAAAATTATTTTCATCTCATTGAACCACATTTTACTTATTAACAAAAACTGTGTCTCTCGGATTTTTGAAATTCCATTCACAGAAGCTGTAAAATTAAGATTTATGAAAAAATTAATTTTTTTAACTACCACTTAGTAGTTTCACTATTCATCCAAAATTGATGTTTTTCAGAAAAATGCCATAATTTCACCCTAAACTATAATTGATATTCCGAATTCAAAAATGATTTCTATTTTACAAAATTCCTAACATATAAGTTGCATTAATTAATTTTATAGTTAATTTCCGCTGTCACAACAAATAGCGTGTTTTTAAGAGATAATAACTATCAAAACATTAACACTTGTTTATGTCTAGTGTAAATGTGAAATTACATCCAACGACCAACATTGTATTGAATTGTAAAAATATATTCTAAATACACATTAAAACAACTCAAATTAAAAACTATCACTATTAATTATTTCGATTAAAAAAGTTTTTTTTAATTAAAATTTAGTAATTTTCACTATTCATCAGAAAATGAAAGTTATCCGAAAAGTACCAAAATTTCACCCTAAGCTAATTTCGATATTACAAATCCAAAAATAATGTCCATTTTGAAAAAATAAAATTTACAACATTTCAAAAAGTGGTTATTACTATTCATAACGGCTAGTTTTAATAATAATTTAATAGCATAATGCGTTTTAGTGAAACTCGTTATTGCGTAATACACATGCTATCGAGGAATGTCACAATTGTGTGTAATGGAAGGAAAGTCAAGGATGCATGTTGTGAAAGCTTCTTTTGGTGTAGCGTACAACACAACACATTAATAAAATTAAAAATAATATTTTTCATAAAATTTTGGGGTGTTACATTTTACCCCCCTTAAAATTAATTTCTCCCTCGAAATTCGTCGGGGTTATAAATGGTTTACTATTCGAAAGTTTCTTTAATAGAAACCCACATCGTAAAAAGGAATACCAAAACCAATCTTTAAAAACAAAAGTATGAAACGTAATAGTTACCCAAATAAACTAATCACTGGGTTTCCACCTAGGTGAAAATATGGATATGGAAGAGAAATCTAACAATCATGTTCTGATGGAGAGTGGTAGAGAACATGGCTATAGAAAAGCCAGCAATCACAAAGCCATAAATTTGTGACGATCTAGGGTACCATCTGATTCATCGGATATAAGGGCACTAGGACAACATTTTTGGTTTTCAAGATCATTTCCATAATGTTGAAAATTTGAATTAGAATAAATACTTACTTTATTTTGGTACAATCTCACTGTTGTTCGTGCCTTGAACAATTTCCACTTCATCTCTTAAATAAATGAAGTTGAATTTGTTATTCGTGAAGTGTTAGCAGATCATGT
Organism: Viscum album; assembly: GCA_963277665.1. Lineage (NCBI taxonomy): Eukaryota > Viridiplantae > Streptophyta > Magnoliopsida > Santalales > Viscaceae > Viscum > Viscum album. The sequence goes on from OY728156.1 coordinate 549,851,314, forward strand.
GATAGAATGACGGGTCATTCCATCTGTCTCAAACAAATGGTTAGAAAAAATTATATACATAAGTCTATCTATAGTGAGATTAATCATATATGGTTCCTAAAATGGACTTATACTTCATATATCATACTGCTTAATATAATAAAACTAGTTTCTACTAAACAGGGACTTCCTGTAGGCCAGTGGTAGGCGATAAAGGCCAGCCGCACTTCGATTGTGGGTTCGATTCCCACATCCTTGTCTGACGCGATGGGTTGTCGCCCGTCCTGTAGGTTCTCCTTTTTCTAAAACTACATTACTATAACATCCCATTAATAATATCAAAAATCTTCTATCCTTAAACAATACTAACTTATGTCCAACATAATCCATTCTAATCTTTAGTTTTATCCATAATACTGCAGTCCACTCTCATAATATAGTGAAAACGATTACCAGAGATTTAATACTGTCGTTGATCCCCATATATCCTAAGATATGTCTTGTTGGTCACATTCCAAACATTCAAAGGCCTTCATCATGTATTCTCTTAAATACCCATTGAACCTTAGTGAAAACATGAATGCAATTAAAAGTTAACTCTTTCCACATACCAAAATCCAAAAATTCTATATACTCAAACCATGATATAACCTTCTCCTTATATCAGTCATGAGCTCATGAATGCAATCAAACACCTCATTATCTTATTATTCCTTCATTATGTGCATATCATCTACTTTCCAAAAAAAATATCTGAATAAAATTTAATGGTTTCTAGTACCATTAATCATACACATTAAAAACATAGGAAAGACAATAGTGTAACAATACATAGATGTCTCTTTATTCCATAGTACCATGAGATTACTTATACAAAATTATACTTGATAAACATGTAATCATTCCACTACCTTCTTAATCCATTGACCGAGCTTCAACAATTCCTTCTTCTCACATATCATTTGTAGTCTCTTCGTCTTCATCAACATAAATACTTCCCATACGACCACACCGATTCTCTTCATGGGACTTTCCCTTAGGGCATTGGTTTTCATAATGCCCGTACATTCCACATTTAAAACATTTAACCATTGTTGATGTCGTAGCAATACCATTATCTTCATCCATGGTGTTAACTGAACCTTTTCCTTTGCACTTACTTGCTTTGTGTCCTTCTTTTCCACACCCAAAGCATCTTCCAATTCCTTTGAAACATTCTCTGTGATGCCTCTTCCCACATTATTTACATAGGGGAAATTGAACTTTCTTTCCTCTATGATCATCATGAAACTCTATCTTTCTCTTATTTTCCGAGTCAGGAAACTTACCAAATTTTACTTTATTGATCATATTATGAGATTTCTGATTCGGCATAATAATGATGTTTGGACTTCCAAATCCCATTTCATTATGAAGAATATCATTCCATTGTCCATCATATACTCCATAATCGTGAATCATCTTGTTTCCAGCCATTTTCTAAAACCCAAAAAAGAATAGTGTGAGAGGCAAAAATCATGCTAGGGAAAACAACATAATAAAGGTGGAGTATCCTCAATATCTAACATCTTAGGTTAAATTCAATGATCGTTACCGTAGTTCTAGGACTGTATCCTATACGTATACTTATCCTTAGGGACATCCCTAGACATACCTTATAAATATCTCTAGAGATCTCACTAAATTTCTCACATCCTAGTTTCCAAAGGTTGACTAAACCTTTCCTCTGATACCAATGGTATAGACCCGAATCTTGTCGTACATGAATATTATATTACTTTTGAGGAATACTTAATACATAAGAAAAACAAACACACAAGGACCGTAATAGTTTAGTGTCTTTGGAAACTCGGAAAAAAATCTTCTAATCGTGGTGAAAGATCTTCAACATCTCCTAATAACGATATTCCCTTTTTTTCTTACCTAAAACCATTATTTATATCCTGGGGAAAATAAAACATAAAAGAGTGAGCTCAAATGCTCAGTAAGGGTATACAAAAGAAAAATCAATCACATCATATTCATAAGAACATAACTTTTGGAAATCTTAACCTGCAAAAGAGATCATAATTTGATAACATGGGATAAATCATAGTAGTGAAATGAAATCCCAATAATCATAACCTAAAACATGAAACTTTGTTGCATACACACATAATAATAGGGAATCATTTCTTGTTAGTCAAGACTCATTGCCAGGACTATCTTAGTGGACAATGTCCCTTTCTGAACCGAGTCACGCTCGTTTCAGTCTTGTTTCACTGAACCGGTATAACCTACCATTCCAGCCATGTCTATCTCATGAGATATAAAATCTTTACCCAATGCATTTGAGGGAGATATAAGTCCCACCCATCTCAAAATGATACCATTCTTATGTGTGCCACAAAATCATAAATCATATATCATTTCATAACCCATGTAATAAAAATGGGAATCTTAAACATCGTGACATCATAAAACAATTCATATAAGATAAAGGAATTTATAAAAATAATTCCATCACAACATTATCAAATAAATGTAATAATATAGATAAAACAGAACCCTTTATTATCTTAGATGGAAAATAATTCTGATAAAACACTTGAACTCCATTCTTGAGGAAAATATCCTTTCTTCTTTAAAAACATTTTTCCTTTCATTACATGTTGTACAAAAAGAAGTTGATTATAAATAAACTTGAAAACTTGTAAAGGAAGCTTCTTGGAAATAATGTTTTAAAAATCCATTCATGTCGTATAAGTTAAAAAAACATTCTTCATACTTTTGTCGGAAAAGTCAAAAAGTACCTCGTACGAAAAACGACAAAAGATTCCTTTCATATTCATTACTAAAAACTCACCGAAGGGTAAAATTGGATTTAAACTATTGTATGTGGATGGAAACAATATTACATATTGAGGGAACATGGATGTGGATGATAAAATAAACCCCAGTAAATGCCAAAGTAAAATCAATCTCGGATAAAAATGAGATTGTGATATTTTCCCTTACCTTAGGTCCAATTTGCTTAGTAAGTGTCCGAACCTCCTGTATAATGATTTAAAAAATGTCATTGACTTATTACAGAATCATATTCATTGTTATGATATCATATATGGTTCATTTATGACTTTTTATTACCCGTTCTTTTGTATATTCCATGTTAAAGAGCGTTTTGGGTAAAATTGTTTCATTTTTCATCCGTGTTTTGACTTGTAATTATTCATATGATTTCTTAGATCATGAGTACTTAATTACAGAATATAAAACATGATTTATATATATATATTCAGAATATACATATATATAATAAATCAGTAAATGGAAAGAAATACACCATTCATGGAGACGGTAGTCCGTTCGTACTCATGAACGCTGTTTTCGTTTCCTTATTGAATTGAATGGAATTAAGTAGATGAAATACAGATAAATATACATAAATACAGTATCATTATTATGTCACATATTTCATTAGTACTTATTATATATACTTTATAATCATTAATGAATGGTTAATCATTGAGAATGAATATCATCGCGTCGTGGAGACGGTAGTCCGTACATACGCACGAGCGATGATATCGTTCCCATGGTCGTGGAATTGTGTTGAAGAGTATGTATACTATTTCAGTATCTATATCACCTTATAATAATTATATATAGTTACTCATTACACTACTATACCCATCCAATTAAGGTGGTGGCGGAAAATATATTACACCACGGCGTGGAGACGGTATTCCGTACGTACGCACGCATGGTGATTTCCTTTTTCCGTAGGATGGATGGAAGGTTAATTAGAGTTGTTTCATATTTATAATAACATATCAGTATATAAGAAATACTGATGTTATTACTTTATCATTAAACAACTAAAGAAGAAGAGGTTTATGTAGAAAGAAATTGAAAAAGATCGGTAATGGATATTACCTCTTTTTGAAGCGCCTTCACTTAACCTCCACTTAAAGAACTAAGGATGGTCTTTGAAGAAGACCAGGACCTCTAGGATGATACTAGGGAAGTGGAGAAGAGATTTTGGCAGGGTTTTTCCGAGCTTGAATGCTCAAATTGGTGTGAGGACGAGAGGGAGGAGGTGCCCTTTTATAAGGCAGGAGAGGGGCATCTTAGGAAAATCTCATAATATTATTTTATATTAAGGTCAAATTCGGTTTATAATGGTTCCAAATGGTCTTATTTCAAATCTAAAGTGGGGATGGGTATAAATACTCTCATCCAATAGGATGTAGACAAGTTTACGTTATTATTTTAACCTTATCAATTAGATTTAACTCTAAGTTAAATAATTTAACTTTTACCATGTCTTTTTTCCTACACTATATGGTTAATAAACCTACTATATCAAGTCAAAAGAACCCCAAGTTGTTTTTTATTAATATATATATACTTATATAAGTCATTTGGCCGAACCATAGATTTTTAGGTATTAGATAACAATAAATAATATAATATTTGTTTTAAAAACTAATTTATGTCAATTTTGACACTATTTGGTACATGATTTTTATGAAATTTCTAACAGAATGATAAGTTCGAACCAAGTTACTTAAATCAACAATAACATGTCATATTAACCTATAAAATTAATTTAAGTCATAAAAAGTCTCAAATTACATTTATTTGGGCATTTATAACATCAACTATGTTAATATTTTCTTAAAAAGGTAATTACTGCATCATCGTTGTGTCATACATAAATTAAATTATTTAAAGTATAAAAACTACAAATAAAATACCATTATGTAGGAAATAATTTTATCTTTCTAATGACTATTTATAGTCGAAATTATATTATGTATAACCCTATATTAAAAATTTTATAGTAAATAAACTGTGATTTTAACTCATTTAACTCTTCTTTGAATTAAATAATAATAAACATCGTAATCTAATCAAAGTGGGCCTAAATGAAAATATTTTACACTTAAGGTTCCTTTTGGTCGAGATAAACTTGTCCAATGGGATTAGGACATGTGTTAGGGTAATATTAATATCATATTTACCTTTAATTACCATATTTAATTTTAACCGTGGTAAATAAAAGTAAAAAGTTATTGTTCACCAAATATTATTTTCATCTCATTGAACCACATTATACTTACTGACATCAACCACGTCTCTAGGATTTTTGAAATTCCATTCACAGAAGCGGTAAAATTACGATTTATGAAAAAATTAATTTTTTTAACTACCACTTAGTAGTTTCATTATTCAACAAAAATTGAAGTTTTTCAGAAAAATGCCAAAATTTCACCCTAAGCTATAATTGTTATTTCGAATTCAAAAATGATTTATATTTTAAAAAATTCCCAACATATAAGTTTCATTAATTAATTTTATAATTAATTTCCGATGTCACAACAAATAGCGTGTTTTTAAGAGATAATAACTATCAAAAGATTAACACTTGTTTATGTCTGGTGTAAATGTGAAATTACATCCAATGACCAACATTGTATTGAATTGTAAATATATATTCTAAATACACTTTCAAACCACTGAAATTAATAATTTATCACTATTAATTATTTCGATTAAAAAAGTTGTTTTTAATTAAAATTTAGTAATATTCACTATTCATCAGAAAATGAAAGTTATACGAAATGTACCAAAATTTCACCCTAAGCTAATTTCGATACTATGAATCCAAAAATAAAGTCCATTTTGAAAAAAATAAAATTTAAAAAATTTCAAAAAGTGGTTATTACTATTCATAACGGCTGGTTTTAATAATATTTTATTAGCATATTGCTGTTTAATGAAACTCATTATTGCGTACTACATACGCTATCGAGGAAGGTCGCGATTGCGTGTAATGGAAGGAAAGTCAAGGATGCGTGTTGTGAAAGCTTCTTTTGGTGTAGCGTACGACACAAGAAATTAATGAAATTAAAAAGAATATTTTTCATAAAATATCGTGGTGTAACAGAACTCTAGGATGAGTTATTTTAAGGGGGGATATTCTAAGAACCTGAGTTTTCACTCAGGTATGGATCATTAAAATTTACCTCTAAATATTTTCAATGGACCTAATATGGATTCTTAATGTGTTAGAAAATATATAAGCGGTGTCTATGGTAATATCAGAGTGTGGTACCCATCTTTTTTTGAAATAGTACATGTAGTACAATAAGCACACGATTGGCACACAGTTTGACAAGATTTTTAGATTGTTAATATTTAGACTGAACCACATTACATGGTTTTTGTATGGTCATGCAGCTTAACCATGCATTTTCCCCTTCTTCCCAGGTAACTGAGCACGGTATGTGCACAGTTTGTCAAACGACGTAGAGAAATCGTGTATAGGCCATTTTATGCTAATTTTCCATTTTTTACATTAATGATCTATTAACCATCATTCTTAATCCTAACATATGAACCAGCAGAATTAACCTATATTTCTCTCATTTTGGATCATTTTGAATACATAGGGTAGGACTCAAGATATGTTCTCCTTTAGGAATTCGTTTGAGCTTCTTTTCGTCACATTGGTTGTGATATAGTAAGTACTCATGTCTGTTTAAGCCTTTCATCTTCTCTCATTCTCTCTCTTGAGCTATTAGGGTATGTTCGTTTTTCTATGTTTCTTACAACTTCACCAATACGAGCCAAATAATTGACAATAGTGGAGAAGTGGGGTCATAGAAGCCTATGGTGGGTGGTTTATAACTTGTCCCTCATGTTCGTTGATTTTGAAATTATCAAGTGGTTCCCACACATATCATTAGGTGTCATTTCTATAATTCACAGGACATGCATATACTCATTTTAACCTTACTGATATGCCCTTTCTATATATGTGATTAATTTTGGGGGGTTATTCCTACAGATCTTTTCATCCCATATCAAATGTTATGCCAAAAATGTTGTTTAGTGTTTTGACATGTTTGCGTCATTATTCAGCTGTTCTTAGATTGACCACTTTAAGGAAAAAATTTCGTATATTAAAATTATTGATTTATATTTATTAGTTTTTAATAGAATGTAACATGTATTCTCACCACTTGACCGACCTAAGATATGTTCTTCAATTTTACAAATGAAATGTAAAATGTGAATTGGCATGTATACAATAGACACGACATAGACTTAAATGTAAATAAAAATTAGGTTTCATATCCATATCACCCCGTACCACCTTAATGGATGTTAGTAGAATGTACCATGAATATGGAATATGATTTAAATGTACTAAATTAATGGTTTCATGCTACATGTCATTGTTATACTAGTGAAAATAATGCATTGAACTAAATGGACATGTTGATTAATTTTGACATTATTAAAAGGTTTCATGCTACATGTCATTATCATAGTAGTGAAAGGAAAGGTTTGAACCAAATATTATAATGATACATTACCATATCACACTAATTAAAGGAATGTATTGAAACACAAGAAATATTTCATGAATTCAACATCAAATTTGAGTGTCCTCACTCATGATCTCATTGGATTCTGATTGTATAATTTCATGAGAACTCAAGAACACCATTCCAATTCAAGGATATATATTTATTAGGCTGAGACACACCTAGACGTTGATACATGTCTTTTCATTGGAATCTAGGTATGAGACTATAGGATCCATTACATTATATCATAGGATTTCTTAGATACACTCCTTGGATCATGCATTGACAAGTAGGTTCAATGGTTAAATCCCATCAGGCCCAGCCATTTCATAGCCCTTTTTACCTTGGATGATCTCTATAGACTCTGTATGTGTCTCATTGTTGAATTATTTTGTCTATAATCCATGGATTACTCTTTTAACCAATGCTTGGATATAATTATTACTAATTTAGTGACCTTTAGGTATATGTTTCCTTAGTTATTACCTTGGGATATCACTATTAAATATCATTTCATGTTTCTATTTTATAACATAGAACTATTGAAATTTCTATCATGTGACTTATTTATATATATATATAACAAAAAAATAATTATGTATTGATATGTTTCAGAAACCAACCAAGGGCTGAAGTAGGAACTTTGGTATTTAGTTACATTGTACTGCTTTACTTTTTAAATACATTGTTGCATACTATTACATTTCCATTACATGGACTTGATGTTATAGATACTATTTGTTGTGGACCAATAGGATATATATCAAACCCTCTATCGGTGGAGAGTGTTATCCATATTAGATTCCATGGTTGCAAGTGTAAAAAAAGGAATATAAATCTTCAAACACTTGATTGCTTGATATTCAGTATAGGGCTTAATTGTAGATGACCGAGATGGAGCTTAGGATGATTGGTAGAGTCTTTATTTTAATTTATACATATTTGGAACATATTATTCCTATTTTCTCATATCCATGATTTCTAGTTTTCTAGTGGCATGACATATCATTCGCTGTTTAATGTTATTCCATTTGTTTCAGTTATTATTATAGTTGTCTCTATTTTCCTTTCTGCCTTCAGTTTGGATATATTTCTTCCACTATTTACCTATGTTTAAATTCACCCATTTCAATACACTTTGGTAATGAGGGAATATTCTCACCCTGGACACACCATAGGCCCTCCCGATTTTTCGGCATCCTTTTTCGATTGGGGATATTTTCATTGATTCCATGTAGCCCACAAGGATTAGGGCACCCGTTGAGTAGCATTTAGGTCTGGGATATCACATTAAGAAAATGGTATTTTTAACAAAACCTAAATATTTTACAACAAAAATGTGATAAATAAACCAATAGAGTTATAGAATATATAATTTTCATTCTAAACTACATTATTCATAAGAGTGGATAATCAACATAATTCAAGAACTATGAGACGAGGACATAAAAGTGTGTCATAAAAAATGGTGTAAAAACCATTTAATTTGTCATGGTTAACTACCAAGGCTATCAAACATAGTGAATAAGGTCTCATTTTCTATTCCCCATTGTAGATCAATCCCATTAACCTATTTCCTATTATATACCTAACCCATAAACTTTTTTCCATCATGGATCAATCCCACAAGCATATTTCTCATTATGGATAAATCTTATCAGCTTATTTTCTACTGTGATAATGATCATCCACCTATTTAACACGATGGGTCATGGATATTAACATGTTTATAAGTGATATTTAATGTGATATATATCATTACCTAATGTATTTAAGACAGACATAGGTCCCTCTAATAATTGAATTATCATATCATTGCCCGTGAAAATAAGGGAAATTCATAATAATTTCATCATATAAAAACCCATAAAAAGTAAAAATATTTCAGAATAATGACATAACTTCTTCATTTTATTACATGTGTAAAAGAAACAAGATTTATAAAAATTTCGTTGTCAAAATCAATAAACATCCCTATAAAAAATAATTATGGTATAACTGGATAATATCCCTAATGAAGCATAGTTAACATCAAGGAATTTAATCTTAGATGGAAAATAGTTTTTAAAGATCACTTGGAACATTTCCTTTGGAAAATATCATTTCTACAAGAAACAATATTTTTTAAAACTAATATTTTAAAAAATAAAACTTAATTTCATCAAAAATGTTCATGGAAATATATAGTGTATGCTTTCAGTAATTTGTTGCTTATAATGGAAGAAAATCAATTTGCTCTATACATGGTAAAAGAATGATTCCTTTCAGATTTTAGTAAACCCAAAAAGGGCCATATTTGGAAAACAACGTGAAGAATCCCTTTAGACCATTTTGAAAAAATTCATACACGTGGAAAAATATATTTGATAAATAATAGTTTAATATTAATAAAAATTATTTAAAACATATTTAGAAAACATATATATATATATATGAAAATGGATATTCGACTGAAGATATAAATAAAAATTATTTTAATTAAAAAAACTGTTATCATTAATACATTAACAGGGTAAACAGAAAGGGATTTTTTTTAGAAATATCCTAAGAAGATTAATAAAAATTATTTTCTTGACTGAATGATTGTATGATCTCATCATTGGAAGCATATTATAAAGAATCATGTTAAACAATGAGATTGTAACATTAAACATTTCTACAATGGTACATTTTTTATCATAGTCCCCCTGAAATCAATCACATTATACAAATATTTATATCTCATAATTATCAGGAAAGGGATCATAAAATAAATTCATATTCAGCATATATATCACCAAAATGAATCAGGTGTTGTATATGGTATGCACCTTAATAAAATAAAAGTGTGATGGAAATAACTTACCTTATGTCTCAAAATCCATTATAAACATTTGAATGCACTGTATAATACAAATAATATTATAATTCAAATATTATACAACAATAATAATATGTATAAATCCACATAGTATTTACCTGTGACGTATTATTATCCTTTTATAAAAAATTAATTTTTAAATTCTTATTTTGGGTAATAACTGTGTTTTCTTCAAATATGATTTTGTTTGGTATTTTTTGAAATTTTAATCTGATCATGATTCCAACATCTCTATGAATTTAACCATGATATAAGTATTATATGTATTTATTAAATATGTGTTTAGATAAACCCAATAATGTTAGATATAGAAAATTAATTACATCATTCAGGGAGATAGTATGTCGTACATATGTATGTATGTTGCATCCATTTTTATGATGGATGAAATTAATAAAAGATAAATAATATTTTTCCTTTAAAGAATAATTTTTATTTCATATATTTCAATCATGTTCATTAAAAAATTCATTATTATCAACCATGTAATTAGTATGTGAAAAAGTAATCACATATCTTCGCGAGGCAGTAGTCCATCATACACATAAGCGACATTACCATACTCCAATGAAATTGAATTTATGAAGGTATATGTGATATTATAATTATATAATTATAATAATTAAATAAATATTTAATACATATTTTAACACTATAATTATAAGAACCTATGATTGTAGGTGAAGGAAAATGAATTTCATCGATTTTAGAGGTGGTAGTTCGTTGTACATATGATCGAGGGGTTTGTTTGTTTTTTTATGGAAGTGGGGATGGATATGGATTAGTAAATAAATATAATAACATATGAGTATATGATATATGATGGTGTTATAGTATGAGCTTTATTAAGTTTTTAATCGATGTGGTAAGACACCAAGTTTAAATAAATGGTTTAATAATGAGAATTACATTTTATTTGAATAACCACTGTTCTGTATCTTGTTAAGGAAACTAGGGTTTGTTTATTGTAAAGTACTAACCCAAACCACTAGGTCTAAACCAAAATAAAACATGACATCTTGAGTTCCTCCCTATATGAAAGAGGTTTCCAACCAACATTGTGGGTTGGAGTCTGACAATTGGGAGACTAATCCATCATTATACTATCATAAGAACAATAAAAAATAGCAATTAACATTAAAAATAATTTTAGAAGACATGAAGAGTTACTAAATAAGTGGAAGAAATAAAAAACAAATAATGAATATCACAAAATAAACATGACTATCTTGAGTAAAAAAAATTGTGAAATATATAATAAACTACATGTCTCACTAATGTTCATCCTAGACCACCACCAGATTCATGATCTTTATCTTAGTATTCCTATATAGGGTCCCTACCATTTTCCATAACCCTTATTAAATAAACAAGATCACAAAAATTCCTGACATTGATGTGACTTCAAGACTCAATATGACATAAAAAATACATTATTAACCTAATTATATCGAGTATAAAAGTGTATTCTAATATATATTCAATGTGTAAGAAGATGATAATCATTCCAAAAAAAATTATTGGGGGTGAAATAAAAATTCTATCAAACATCCCCTACCTTACCTACTTTTTCTCAATGTTAGAAAAATAACAAGAGGATATTACATATATCCAAAACAATCCATATGGTCAGTGTACCTATTTCTTAGATATACTCATTGAATCAGGAATATATGTGATGTAGGTCCCTCTTATGTCCCTTGCATGGGATGTTGCATTGAAATTATCTTATAATTGACTCTTTCAATCACAAATAAACTTGGAATTGATCACACATATTGAAAATCATATAGGCATTGAGTTTAGATCCTCTCAAATCAACTAGGAATCAAGAAAATGATACACATATTCTAGGAATAGAGTTCCTCTCCAACATGTCATTATATTTTATTATCTTATATTTAATCATATGTATAGAACGTAACTCAAAAATAAACTATTAAAGTAGTACTCCACTCAAAATTTAACTAGGAATAAATCATTCCACTTTATAATAAACTAGGTTAAGGGTGCATTTCATGTAAATCAACGAGATAACGAGAATCATAATAGTTGGATTCCAATTACTTAGTGTATATCCGAGACAAAATATCCTAGTAATATCATATGTATGGACTCATGTGAATAATTATACATGAAAATCATAAAGGCATCAATTTCTTGATATACATCACGAAACAAGTAGGTGAACTACACATCAGGGAACCTAATAAAAATGCATTGAGGGTATTCTCAACATAAAATTCCATCACATATCCACCTATGAACAGATCCATTTTTAATTGTAATCACTAGTCAAACACACACCCTCTATAAGGGTAAAATATGTCATGATGGTTAACCTATCCAAATAAAAACTAAAACCTATTAATCCATTGTAATATAAAAACTTGGTGAGAACACAAAAAGGAATAACCTAATATATCATCATGAGAAATAATGTGTAAAAAATAAGATAACAAGATAAAAATAATATATGTAAAATGATACACTAATATCACTATTGGAATCATTGAATATGTCATGGGTATACACACACCCACATGTTATCACAATAAGTCATGGTATAAAATAAACCAACACATAATTAATGTTTTGAATCATGTGTAAATGAGATTTGAAAAGGATAATAAACATCCTACATCATGATTTTCTAATCCCACATTAAATTTTAAAAAACAATTCATCACCTGAACCACACACACAACCAAACGAAAAATGATCACACACAAATGATTACCAAAAACATATTTTTTTATCATTATTTACAATTATCACTATCAGTTGTGATTTAAATGATTAAAATAATAATGAATAAATATAATTACACATTAAAAAAATGATTAATAAATTGTTACATCTTGATATGACCTTAATTATATCAAGACATGTCAATCCGATCAATATCACAAAAGATATAGAAGAATGATGTTTGGATGTATATTAAAATTGAATAAAAACAGTAAGAAGAAAAAGTGAGAGGTTGATATTAATACATGGGGAGAATGGGAGGGAGTTTTTCCTCTATACAGTGAAAATAGTATCCCCTTCAATACTCATTTTATTAATTTTTTATTCATCATTATACAATTTTCTGTAATTTTTTTAATAAAGTTACAGATTTTCTTATTTTCTCCCTTAATTCAGATTTTGTATTTCTTTTGTTTTTTGTTCAATTTCCATTTTTATAACATTAAACCATTCATTGAATATATTTAAACATTATCCATACATATATATATTTATACTCAATATATATATATATTTATATTTATATTCAAATCCACATATAAATATATTTATTTAACTCATACATAAATATACACCCATATATATACACCCATATATATACATATATTATATATGGATATACACAATGTCATATATATATATATATCCTCAAGAAAAAATATTATATTCCAAATTTAATAATAATAATAATATCATCAATATTAATTATTATTAATAAATATATCACTTTATTTCCACCATTAATTTTTTAAATAAAACTTTCCCTAAATATAAATTATTTATTAAATTTATATTAACCCCCCAAATGAATTTGTGTGTGATAAGAAATAATTTATTATTTTCCTCTGACATCCCAAATACACGTTCTCGTGTAATGGATCATTTCTCATTAATTATGAATATTTAATAACACATGTTATTTATATTTATTTAAAACCCTAATAATAATATAATTCTTATTAACCATACATGTGATGTAAAAAAACATATAGCAGACATGAGGATTTTGTTATGCATAGGTTAAATCCTTCATCCCGGTCCCAACAGTGGTCTAAAATTTCATAAAAATTTCACTATTTGTGAGGTATTCAATTATTTTCAGAAATATTTAAATAAATAATTAAAAAATTAACCCTCTCACATGATGATACTAAATGCCTGATGTGAATAATAGTTATGTATAACCTAAGATAAACCCATCACCATAAACCTAATGAATCTCTTCTATCTCTCATACAATGAACCATTTTTTGAGATTTTATAATATTTTGAAGGAAAATCATTTCTACGTAGTATGATTTGTTTAATAATTTTATTCCATGTGTGACGAGGTAATATAGACATCAAAATCTAGTGATATTTTATTGTCTATATTTGAAAATATTCTATAGAATATTATAATCTGGTAACTAATATTTTAACTTTACACAAAGCCTTAAAATACTTTAGTTCTATTAAAATCATAAATTTTTCAAAAAAATACTCATAAATTATTTACAAAGTGGGTTTTGTTATCCATGAGAATTTAAGGATGTTACATCTTTTGGGAATATTAAAAGATCTAGATCATGGTTATGAATTTTGTGAAGTTAATTTAAAATTGTTTATTAAGTAAAAATTTTATAATAGATGTGATGAAGTTAGGAGAGTATGTTCCAATTTATAACTAAGGAGGAGTTTCATTTTTCTAATTACAAAAAACTATTCATTAATGGGACATTAATCCCAGCCAAAGTGCATCAAGGTTTGAAAATTAAGGGTGTAGAGGAATGAAATTTTGGATCCACATCTCCATCTGAAAAAAAATTATACATGTTACTCCTCATCCATTATATTTCCATAAATTTACAATTTCAGTTTTTAACATAGTAATTAGTTTTCTATTTATTCATCTAGGTTCATTATTCAGTATGTCTAAAAATAAAACAAATCTGAATAAAAAAAAATTAAACCAAATTATTCTATATTTGAGATAAGATTTATCAAATAAAAATTAACATTTTGTGGAAAATTAATATTAACCAAACCCCATATAATGTGAAAAGCACAATTTTGACTTTGAGTATAGTAATGTTTTTTTTCTATTTTTAGATTTTTTTTGTAAAAAATTATATTCTCATTATTATATAATAAAGAATATAATTTTTAATAATATGGAATCCTATTTTAAAAATGCTATTTGAATAATTTTTAAAATTTTATATAATAATATACCTACAAAAATAAAGACAAAGAGGTTTTCCATAGATAAAATCGTCATATTTTTAGAATTTTTTTATGTCAAAATTAAATATGAAATTCATACCAATGAATCTGATTTGAAAAATAAATATTTAATTTTACTTATTTTACTTTTAAACCATCTCAAAATACAATATATCTTGTTCAATCTTTAAAAAAATGAATAAAAATAAATATATATTTTACTTTTCATTGAATAATTATTAATTTCAAAAAATTCTAAATTAACAACTCAATTAATATTTGGAATTTTATATTTTGAAAATGAAGTTATTTTTGATAAATAAATTTTTTAAGAGTGGAAAAAAAAATTTCAATATGTTTATTAAATTCAAATAAAAATTGTTTGTAGGAAAATAATATTTTCAAAACATATAAATACTCTTTAAAAAATTAGTCACTTTTTATAAATATATTATATATATATAACAATTATACATAATATTAAAAAAATTCCTATTATGACCACATTGTTTAATTTCTAGGTTAAAATGGCCATATTTAAATAATAATATTAATCATACATCTTGGTTTGTGAAAACATGATGTAGTGTGTCATGAAAGCTATCAATAAAATTAAATATAACTGAAACGAAATTCATAAAATCTCAACTAATTAGAAGATAAAACATATAAAATGAATTTATCCCTAAAAAATAATATCTTTGTTAAAAAAATAATGATAATTCTGCCTCATTACATCCTTAACTTCTAACGTAATATCTTCATGAATGTGCTTTCTCCATTAAACGTTCACCATGTTAGTGTTCTTGATTCACAAAAATTACTATGTATAATATATAATTTCATTTATTTATTTCTCCATATATAGATCATGAAAAAGTGATATTAATTTTGAGATCAATTTATATTATGGATAATACATATACAATATCTTGACAGATACATTGAAACATCATGACCCCCATATAGGCTTGGATGATGTGTCGAGTGATAAGCTATAGTTTATATACAATCAGAAATTTAAAAGGTATAGATATACATAGGGATTAGTTTTACATCAATTAAAAATATCATAACCATATTCTACATATAAATTCATAGAAAATATTTCTCACCAATGGTAAATTCCATAACACAGTGATGATTAAGTACATAACCATTTTGTTACATTGGTATTTCACTTATGTGCTCTGGAATGGATGTAACCCAAACATACATTTTTTTCACTTCATATATTCATAATATATTTCTTTATTCTACATAATCTTATCACATTGATGTTTTAAACTTTTGTTTTATAGAGGGATTCATATGAATGAATTTTAACGCATGGGTGAATGTTATTGTTGTAAGAAAACAAAACTAGAGGAAGGTGTTTCCCCCATCCACATTCTAGTTCCATAAAATTGGTTATTATATTATACTCTAGCCTTTAAATTTGTCTCTTATACTTAACATATATATAAGTATATTGTACAGTTAAAAAAATAAACTATGTATCAATATCTTATTGTAATCCTCTCCAAAACAATTGATTCGAATCTTGAATTTCAATCAGACACAAAGAAATGTCATACACCTCGAATCCTTACAACGTATATAATGTATATCCTAAAAATATAGTCCAAATATAAGTATTATATTATAGTTTTGAACTTTTATAACTTATAATGTCATAGATGAAACCCATAAATCATAGTTCTAATTATACGTCTTGGGGAGTCTAATGATAATATCAATGGTGATGTTTTCCCATTTCTGTTTTAGTATAGGTAATGGATGTAACAACCCCTTAGTATTTTTTTACCATCTATAACATGTGTTTATAATTATCACAAAGATACAGAAATTTAAATATCCGTATTATTTCTTTCCAATAGTAATTACTCTTACAAGTCTATATTCTTCCTTTTTTACTTCAAGGACTAATGGAAAATAAAGAATTATGAGCCTCTTATAATTGTGCATTATTCAAATCCAGTATGGATGGGAACAAATAAATGTTTAATGAATATTTTCATTAAATTATAATGAATATTGAACTAAATAAAATTTCTCATATTTATTTGAATATCTACGCCATGATTTTGTTTCTCTTTAATCATTACATTGATATATAGTTGAAGAGTATTTTGAGAAAGTTAATATTTATCCCATTACATCCGGATTTTAATATCTATCATTTTCATAACCAAAAAAATTGGATCATTTGTGATACTAATCAAGGATAAGCTGGTATGTCCCTTTAAAATTGAATCATCTCCTCCCTTTTCCAAAATAACACAGTTGTAATGCATTGAGTTGTCAAAATCCTTAATCACATCTAAAAATCATATTTGGAACATGCACAATAACTTATTTGGAAATATATAAATATACTTTTTTACTATATCTATTAATATTTTCTCCATAAATCTAAATTTTCATTGTTTTTAAATAAAAAATTACTCCATCTACCTTTATATCCTAAGATGGTTATTATTTCGAATGAAAATTGAATTTCATGGGGATTAATCGATAACCAAATCATTTTTAAATATGATGGATATAACTATGATAAAATACGACCAAAAATCAACATAATGTGTATCTTCCCCATCATTTATACTAACCATGAAAAAAATTGGATAGTGGTTTGAAATTCACCCATATCTACCTCTAGCTGTGTATTCAATCCCAACGACCATTCTGGATGTGGTGGGATTTCTATTTTACTAAAAAATATTAATATAATTATTTTAACATCCATGGATGTTTATTGAAAGTCATTAAAAGTACCCATAATCCTAAAGTTTCATATAAATTACGATGGTTTTGAATATCATGCAACATATAAATTGATCATTATTACTCAAATAATACTTAATGATGACAGTAAGTGTTATATGACTCTTATTCCAATAAAACATATCCCAAAATGAAAATAGTCACATTATAATCCCATTACATTGAACCAAAATATATGCTCCTGATAATTTGGCCATATGATCTTCTATAAACTCATAACCCCATGATGGTATTCCTAAATAATAAGATAATATAAAAATAAAACATATATGCTTCCAAAAGTAATAAAATATTTAGATGTAAAATTATTCTTATAAATGAAATATGATTAGTAAAATTTTTATACTACATAAACATTAAATACAAATGCATAAATATTTTGAACCACTTACATAAATGGATTTATTTAATACATAGGTTATTCATATCTCTAGTATATAAACCTTATTTTAGGAAATTTATATAGTTAAAACCAATGTTTCTCAAATATAAAACAATAAATTCCTTAGAATTTTATTGATTAATGATTTCTATATCCATATAGAAAATATAATCCCTTCTATTTGTGATATTATTATTTTTCTTCATTCCACCATAATGACATATATAATGTCAAATATTTTTCCTCTAGTTTAATTACAACATAAACTTTTATAAAATTATATATTTCTTTCTATTTTCCAATATTTGAATCTCACTGATATTATTATTGCTGATCACATATAATGAAAGATGATTTGGAATACTCAAAATATACTTCTCTATAGAGATATCTGATTTTGGTTCCCCATAATCATTGAAAAGTCTATGACATTCTATTTTAACATGATTCCTCCTAGTTCAAACTGTTTAATAAAAAAATGTGTAATGTGAGCAATGTTAATCATAATGGGAAACAACATAAAAATGAAATTCAATAACATGATATCTTAAATCATGAATCCTTATATAAAATCTATAACACCATAAGAATAACCATGGTATTTCTTTATAATCATTGATTAATATAATTCCCGATTATTCCAAAATTGTTTGTGAATTTACAAATCATATCCCACAAGAGTGTCATCACAAGTGTGAATCACAGATCATTGTCATGTACCAAGTAGCAATTGATCCTATAGAAATTTTTAAAAATTTAGATCTATATCCCCAAGTAATAACTGTTCAAGATCCACATCCACATATATTATCAATAGAGGGACATTACTTCTAGAATTCTACTCACTCTATCCTTCAAAAAAACTTGAACTCTCTATAGTACATTGGATTATGATTTAATGTATCCCAATACTTATATATAGAAATATCCATAGAAAAAACCCTATTAATCTCACTAGTTTTATGTTATAATAGTTTCCAAAGGATAACTATAACATTCATATGAAACTAAATATAATGATGTGGGATTTTCCTATATAAAAATAACATCATTTTGAGGAATATTCAAAAAATATTAAAAACACATTCCCTCAGACCATAATAGTTTAGTATCATCTCAGGATTGGTAAATTATGTTATTATTAAATTAATTATCTTTGTAAATATCCCATATGTATCTTATATTTTATTAATATTTTTAAATTTACCATATTTAAAACCATTCTTAATAACCTTAGTTAAAGAAACATAATAAAGGGTGAGCTCAGATAATTAGAAACGATAAAAAGGATATATATCATCTTGTAGTCATTTAAAATAAGAAGAATGAGATAATGTTGTGAGATAATTAACATAACATTAAATATCCACACACAACCTTCCATAGATCCTAAACATGAGTCCCACAATAAGGAACTTTCTTTCCAAAAGAAATTATTCAAAAAAGTGTGAAATCATAAACATTCATGTTCGAAAATATCATGTAATAAATGTGTTGTATCATAATATGTAAGGAAACTATTTTTTTCATTGTTAAATACTAATAATATCAATCATAGTGGATTATTACTACCCACATATTTCCCATTGTAAAGAAAGCCAACTGGTCTATTTCCCCTAGTACAAAAATCCCATCACACTATTTACCATTGTGGATAAAACCCAGAATCCTTTTTACTTTTGTGGATAAAGAACATTGTCTTGTTTCTCAATATGGATCATGACTATTATCATTTTACCAATTTTTATCTTAATGATATATAAAGAATAATGCAATGCATTGATGGTAGATATAGATAACACAAATCCTTTTTTATCCTAACCATCATTATTGGATACAATATAACAACCATACCATAATTAAAATGATATATATGTTTGAAAAATAATAATAAAAACTCATCAAATTTTAACCCATGAAAATAAAATTCTCTCACAAATATCCCATTATATCATTTCCCATATAAAGGAAATGGGCCTCAAAATAATCTTAGCACTTCATCATATTATATAATATGGAAATGGAATTCAATTTATAACCATATATTCATAATAATAATGATCCATAAATCTATATAATTAATATTCTAAAATTATATTATATAAACATTAAATAATATGTATCATAAATGTATTTCATCTTTGATGGAACATGTTTTTAAATAGTCATTTTTAAAATATCTTCAAGAAAATAGCATTTCCAATTCAATAATATATTTTTATATTTAAATTTTACTAATTTTTTTTAAAATAATTACTTTTAAAATATCCTTTTAAACATATAATGTAATTTTTTAATCATTGATCAACCATAAAAGATGAAAATTATGTTCATGTAATACACATTAAAGAAAACATTATTTTCATATTTTGGTAAAATATAAAAAAGTAACATATTTGAAAAATGGTTAGTTGATTATTTTTAAAAATTATTTTGAAATTTATAGAATGGGTAAAACATTCATTGAATTATCATCAAATAATAGTAAAAGTATTCTTTAAAATATTTTTAGGAACCAGGGATATGAAACGAAATTGTTTTTTGATAGAAGAGATTCATAAAGATGATTTTTTTAAGTTCATTATTTTAGTATCATTAATTATTTAAGAGAGGAAAAAGAAATAATAAAAATGAATTTTATATTAATAAATAGAAAAAATAAAATATATGTGTTTTATTTTGAGGTATATGAAATCATCTTATTATTAGAATCATATAATAAACAATCCCTTTAAACAATGAGATTGTAACATTAGTCATTTACAACTTTTGTATCTTTTCTATAACAATCCTTATGAATAAATAAATATTTTATAGATTTTATATAAAACAATTTTCGTGATAAGGATAAAAAATTAAATTCATGATGCATACATAATCCATAATAATGAAAAAAAATGTGTGAGGAATGTGACTTATAGAAAAAATGTTAGTCGAAAATGTCTTACCTTATATCTCAACATCATTAATACACATTTGAATAACTTGTATAACTTATATAATATTATAATATATATTATATATCCATTATAATATGTAACCTTTAATATATTACTAACTTATGGAATTATTTTACCATACTATAAATAATACTTTGTTAAATTCATGTTTTGGGTAATAACTATGTTTTTCATGTATGTTTTGGTTTTTTATTTTTTGATATTTTGTTTTGTTAATGGGTAAATCATCTAAAAATAAAAAAATGATATATAAATAATTATTATTAATCAATATATTTATATTAATCCATTAATTTTATTCATAGAAAATTAATTATAATTTTCTTGGGGAGGGTAGATCACATGTACGAATTAACACAGTTTCCATTTTCTTGAGGGATGAAACAAAATAATTGGAAATATTGTATTAAAACATATTAATAATTTTTATTCCCTTAAAATCCCATAATTTATATAAAATTTTCTTTATTAACATCATATTAAAATGTTACTGACTAACTAATAACAACACATAATGAGGTGGTACTCTGTCAGACACTTGGGTGACACAATAATATTCCCATCAAATAATTATTAAGAATGAATATATGATATATATATATATATTTCAAGAGGTATAATTGTGTGATTAATATACATTGAATATTTAAATCCCTCACTATATCCTACTATGGCTGGTAGTGATGGAAAATTAATTACATTGGTTCATGAGGAGGTATATTTCATATACATGATCAACATTTTCATTAAACATTTGGGGGAAGATGAGATGGATATATGTTATGAAATAAGACTTATATTATAACATAATTTATTATATAATAACAAATTTATATATTAATTTTTAGAACAGGAATGGTCATTGTCAGAGAAAAACAAAAAAGATTGTGTTTAGTAAATATAATTCACTTCACTTAGAACAACATCCATTGGAACTCTTATTGAAAACCATATGTATGTTTTTTGGGATAACAAATTGATATATAATGTGAATATGTACTATTTTATGGTCTTTTTTGGGTCTTTCAAAGACAATGGTTTTAATTGAATGTCTATTGTTTAAATAGACCTCTTCATGAACCAATGTATATTGAATGTCTATTATTGAAGTTATTGCATTCAATGAAAAGGTTACACTATTTCATTGATTTTGAGACGTTATCACATGTTTTTACCATATTTTACCGATTTTACCCTTACCATGATAAAAAATATTTACCAAAGATAATAATCATAGTCAAAAAAATTAATAGGGCTATATTTATAAATTTTGGACTTCTTGATTCAAAATATTGAATTTATTTTTCAATATTAAATTTATATAAATGGAATAATATAATTTATGATAAAAATAAAAAATGATCAAAAAATTCCTTCAAAAAACATGCCATTCTATTTATAAAATTCTTTATTACTAAATTAATCCATAATTTTAATTCAAATTAAAATATTTTGAATTTTTATAATACAATATAATACTTTTTTGGGATCATTTAAAAAATATTCATTCTAAATTCATGAAAAAAATATATCTTTCAATAAAAATCAGTATTTTTCATTATTCATGTGAAAATAAATATTTTCAAAAAAAATATAAAATATTCAATTTAAGATAATTTTTACATGATGATTTTTAAAATTAAATCCTTTTATAAATTAAATTTAATAAATTTTAATGTAACTAATTATAATATTTTCTCGCAAAAAATTATTTTTTGGAAGAAAGCATATTTTTTGGAAAAAAATTACTTTAGTAAAAATTGAGTTATTTCTTCTAAAGAGTAAGTCAATTAGTTTGGATGGAGTACATTATATATATATATATATATAATAATGTGGTTAATCTTCTTTATTCTGACCAATTCTACGACTAGGTTATTATTTTCATATTTAAATAAGAGGCTTTGATCATTCATTTTAATATGTTGTTTTCTGTTGTATAACATGTCGAACTTGGTTTTCCGTAAAAATTTCAGTGCTTTAAATTATATGTTCCAATTTAAATTAATCACAATTATAACATAAATGAACTAAACAAAAATAATAGTTTATTAGACTTAGCAAAAAATATTAAATTAATAAATCATAAAAATATAATTTCTTAACTAGATTCACAATAAAATAACATATATAGAATGATTAAAATATACCTTCCTGAGAGATTAAAAATTGAGAAAAAAATGATTTCAAGATACAACAGCTTCCATAATAACATCTTACAAATTTCCATAAAATATTTTGATTAAATTTCATTAAAAAAATTTGAGATGGGAATGATAATACTATTGAAAAACCATGTTATAAGAAAATAAAAATAGATATTTCTAAAAAAAATTCAAAATTAGATATGAAAATTATTTATAAAAATTAATTAAGAATATAATATTTAATATTTAAATTATGATAAATTCATAATATTTTCCAAAACAGAATGTGAGAAAATTAAAAAAAGTAACCATTAAGTAAATATTTAATAGTAAAATATAAGAAAAATATATCATTTTATCAACATATAATGTTGAGTGGATGATAAAATGATTTTTTAAGTGTAGAAAAAAGTTTTCCAAATTGTTGGAATATCCATATTTTAAACAGGAATCATCAAGAGGGCTGTGAAATAATTATTAGAAAATAAATAGTTTGAAATAAAAGAATAATTTCAGATAAAAAAATATTTTTACACTGGGGAATGGAGAAAATTTGTGTGATATATCTAACAATAATTATTAAACGAATACAAATAATAGGGACAATGCAAAAAAATACAAAGAGTTCTAAAATAATGCATTATCAAATAATCTACTCCAAAATGTTTTACATATTACTATGGAAGGGAAATGGTAGTGGTAAAGATGTTACCTTATTCAATTGATTTAGACTAGGAAGCTAGAGGGTTAGTATCAATATTCACCTCACACCAAGGGTTTGTATGATTTATCTGTTTATCAAAAACATTACATAACATAGTAAAATGTATATTATGTTCCAAAAAAATATTATATCATCCCATATAAGATTTTCGATAATAGAGGAATATGTTTTGTCCCAGTCCATAAAAATTCCAAGGGAGTGGCATAATTCTAATCCTTTAATCATGGTATAGGCTTTCATCAAGAGGGATTCAACTCAACTATAGATAGTGATGGAAGAAAATAAGAATTATACATATATATTTTTAAAATCCCTACCCCATCACATTTTTTACTGATTCATGACCCAAAAAATCATCTTATGACTCGAAGTGAGCGTAATATAATGCACCTGAATGCCTTGTGGGTATAATATATGATCTGAGTTAATTAAGACCATTCCATCCATGAATATCAACAGCGGCGGTTATAACTAACAAGATTAACTTCTAAGGTATGATCCCTATCCATAAATTTAAATCTTATTCTTTGAAGACACTATTTATAACCTTGTTTTGGGAATTATAGATACTGTAGATATTCGCTGCTAATAATATAATACCCCCTCTTTCCACTCATTTTTATTCTCATCTGTTCCACTAAACCAGTGATGAATTAATCTATCACCATAAATACCATGTAATATTTTTCCTTATAAATAACTCAGAACAATCCACATGAAAGAATATATCTCACCCTCAATAAAAGGATGCATGGTTGACATTTTATTTGTGTTAGCACACTAGTTAAACCTAGAAACAAGGACACAACCTTTACATATAACCACTTCATGAATAGATATGGCATGGTTGTAGATGTTTTAGAAAAGAAATTTAATCTTCATGGGGATCTCATTACATTAGAGGACACCTCCCATGTGCATTGTTAAATGAATCTTTATAGATGACATAACAATATGGTTTCTTATAGAAGAACATGATTTTAGATTTCATAAAAACAATATATATTGTTCATTTAAAATCAAATTACTATTATATTGCTATTTATATTGTGGATCAAGGATGAGTGAGAAAACAAGTAAGGAAAACATTTGTATTGTATGAACTTTATATCATGCATTGGCCATTTGACAATGTACAACACCTACCTCACCCAGTTCTCATTATAAAAGTTAATCTCACCCCACCCTAAAATCCTTTTTTAGGTGTGTTGAAGAATTGGATTGTGGTTATAGATAAATTAACACCAAATAGAGCTTATACCCCCTTAATTATAAATACATATAATATATATTTGTATAATTGATTATGATTTCCCACAATGACCATCATTCCATATAGTCCTAGGAAATCATGGAGTGAAGGAGATTCATGGTATCTGAAATATTTCAAATCCCAATATCACCAACATCACTCTCATGAGGAATCTGATGGTATTAATCCCAGAGGTATATTCTATCCTCTTATGTGTCTGTTATGAATATAGTTAATATTATTTCAGTATTATGAATGAATATCAAACTAGAATTTATGGCTAATGATTCATGCATGAGAGTTTATGTTAACATTCTTTTAAGTAAGGTGATGGATCCTCAAAATGATAGGAAGCAATTTTTTCAATAAAAAAGTGGTTGAATAATTTATAAATTTTTTTATAAATTTTTTGAATCAAAAATGATCTAGAGGATAAATGATCCCCAAAGTATTTTATGCGGAAATTTCCTAGTTGAACACTTATAATGTCTTCAATTTTCGTCCTCCCTATATATTAAAATGATTTTGATTTATAAAATTGACTCCCCGCTATAATAATAATCTATCCACACCACTTAATTTAAATATTATTCCAGAATTTTAGTTTCTAGATATAAATTCTATTATCAATGATTAAATGATTAATATCATTTATAAAGAAGTGTTGTGAATGATCATTGATGTTTTCCATATACTAGAATCAATTAACACAACCCCCATTAAGTGTATAATTTAAATTTATATTAACAGTGTCATGGAACATGATGAAGATACCTTGTGACAAATGTTCCACTTTCAATAGTCCCTATAATAACTTAATGAAACTAAAAAACATACCCATTAATGAGGCAAAAACCAATTGAGATCTAATGCACCAAAAAAGGTTATTAACCCACACAAAGAAAACCATATATCCCATGATTTAGATAATATATCTCTAATCCACCCTATCACATGCCTTTTTCACATCCATCATGAATTTAATATTATATCCTAGATAATTATTATTCATATCATTAATATTTTCATGTATTGTCTCTATAGTGGTAAACTGAGATATTTTTATTACTAACCATAGATAAAACTTTTATGGGAAATTACACAATCTGTTAAGATTAATTAGTTTAATATATGAGGGTTCTTTAACAGCTCATATGAGAATTAATGTGGTTGAATGGGATACCCTATTTCAGATACACCCTAAAAAATCTGTATTGATTCCATTAAGCACATTCTTTATGATGATCTAAGAGGAAGTAAAAAAAGGAACCCATGAAAATATGTAGTCTGGTTTCACATCAAGAGTTATGTGAAGTGAAATCCTCCCAGATTATCATCATAACTAATGTGCTAAAAAATCATGGATATATGGGGAAAACATTTGGAATGGACTCAAAAAGGGTATCTTGGCATCTTGGGTTGCAATCCCACATATGAGGGTTTATATCCACAGGTCATTATTTTATAAAATAAATATTCATACCTCTAACTTATTGAGGATAAATTGTGAAGGAACCATCCCCAGTTAGATATTTTTATTTAGGACGCATTTCCTCTCTATGTTACATTCATTGAAGAAATACGTATTTATATCACCCTCTCTTATCCAATTAATTCTAGAAAATTCCTTGGAAATTTTCTATTTCTTGTGGTATATAAAAACATAGACATTGATGAAAAATAAATTAAATGAAATGGGAATTATACCTATGAAAAATTAATTTGCAAATTAATAGAATAATTAAGAATTAATACAATTTTTAAACAATATTTACTGTATAAATGAAAAAATTAATATATTATTAAATCATCTTAGGTTAGTATTCATTATTCTTGAAAAAATACACAAATAAGGGTTATTAGGACACATAAGTAAATTTTATTTATTAAAACCCATGTAATATTTTACATAATTTTAATAAAAACACCATGGAATGTATAAATTAAAATATAATATATAATATCATTAATTACATGATAACTATGATACAAAATGATTGGAGTGAGATATCTAATCAATTGGAAATGGATCATTGTGTATGACATAAAAATGCATCTACAAATTTATATTGGAGAAAAAAATTTGTTACGACATTATAAACATTGATATAGAAACCCCTTGAAATAGTGATTTCTGACTCTACGAAATATTAAAAACATTAAAATAAAATTCATTATATTTTATCTTAAATAGAAATTATATTCCCCACTAAAATTAATTTTTGTGAATAATACAATACATGTACCAAAAAGAGGATGTTTGACATGAAAAGCCCATACTATGATTCCTTGCATACAAGATCACACTCTAACTTCATATTTAAATTATAACAAGTTCAACATCCAATTACAAAATTATAATCATAAATATTACCCTCTTATAATCCTTATTATATTTTTTCATGATATTTAAATTATATATTTATTGTGTATAATGATTATCTGGTGATAATAATTATAATTTTTTTGTGCATGTTTAATACATTTGATAACATTACCCATAAATTAATGATAATTTCATTAATAGTATATCATTTAATATTCAAAAATAAACTCCATATAATTATGTAAAATTTTATAATTTCATTAAATATATGTTTTTCTTATATTATGTGGAAACCAAAATGAAAAGTGCTTATATTATAAAATTTAAAAAACCTGAAGTTTATTTTAATAATAAGATAAAAAATTAATATATTACTTATTGTGTCATACACTAAATGTTTAGTAATATATTAAAAAAATATTGGTATCATATATATCAATTTTATAATGTTATATAACATTTTATATAGGTGGTAAACCCAACCAAAACATGAACATTGTTTATCTAATTTGGTTTTTTTGGATAAGGATTGTTTTATTCTGACATAATATATAAATAACAGAAGAAAATTGATATTTTTATTTTATTTTTGATGATAGTCAACTATATTATATAAATTTTGGATAATTATTAAAACACATATAGAAAAATGAAAAATTATTCCATGTGGAAGCGATTTTTCCCAAACATGCATGATAGATGCTGTTTTATTTTCATAAGAGGGTAGAAAATAATTTAGAATGGTTATACCATTAATATAACAAAATTTTAAGATAATAATGATTCTAAATTCATCATATTATTATTTCTATAATATATTTTTTAGATTAACACTATAAATAATAATGTAAGAAATCGATAATACATACATTAGTGACATGATTTTAATTTGTAAATTCCCTTGAGTTTGAAGGTAAAGGACAAACAATGAGTGACAATGGGATTATTTTCTAGGATATGGTTCTATTTAGAATAAAATTTATGAGTTTAAAAGTATAATTTCAATTATATGTGGTATATATAGGGGCATAATATTTCTTATTTTGGAAATGAAAAATTTCAATGTTTAGAATTTCAAATGGAATTTTAATAATTACACGACATTATTCTATGTTCAGTGGCTGAAAATATTGAAAATTAATTATTATTTTATGTTTTGGTAAATTAATGGCACCAAAAATAATTTCAATGAATTTTTTTAAAATTTTATAATGTTTTTATTAATCTGTTTTTAGATTTTACTCTTTTAATTTTCTTCATGGAAAGTATTTTCTTAGTGGTTATATGTTCTTTTATATATAATATAACCTATGTAAAAAAATTAATTGATCTAATAATTTTTTTTAATAAAAAATTGTTTTTAAAAATTATGGAACTATTTTTTTAATTAAAATAGATAATGTGTATAAAACTATCCTAGTAGAAAAATGACATTTTAACCATTATGTGTTCTTGATCATATTTATTATTTAATTACCAATTTAAATAACATTAATAAATATATGTAAATGTATTAAAATATAATTATAATGATTAATGAAATGAATAAAATTTTATTTATTTAATAAAAATTACTTAATATTAATCAATCAATAATTTAAATAGAAAAATCTTTAACCATTATCACAATAATTAATATTAATAATAATAATATAAATATAATACCCCAAAAAAATTAATTTCAAAAACTTATTAGTATTATAATAAATATAAAAAATATTAGAATCATTTTATCAAATTAGTTTTCAATGTTTGGAGAAATTAATCATAATATTAGTAAATGAAATACATAAAAACCTATTTTTTTAAAAGTTTATTTTCAAGAAGAATATTTAAGTATAAAAAAACTAGCACTATTATTGAATCCAATGATATTATAAATATTATAGTAATTTGAAAAAAAAAATTGTACCTTAATATAATTCTAAAACCTAATATAACCATTCCCAAATTTAATTAGAAAAAAATGAATAATCCTTTTCTTAAAATATTATTTAATTTCTTAAAATTATATTCATTGGTTTATAAGTTGAAAATAAAAATATTAAATTATTATTTTTATTATATAAATATATTTTTCTTATAAATAAAAAATTTCAATGAAAAAAGTTTTGTATAACAGTTTTATTATTAGATAAATTGATATTTTTCATTATACATCTAAAAATTGATTATTTGAGAACATTACCAAAATTAATCTTAAGATAATTATCTGATAAGGATTTAAATAAATGAATTTTACACATTAAAATTTATATTTTAATATTTGAAAATTTAACTTGTTGGGGAACTATATAATATAATGACATCTAATTTTATTTAAAATAACATTTTTATTGTAAACTCATATTAAATATCTACATTATAAATGTAATAATTATTAATGGTTTACCATCCCAATGTTTATTATTGAGTTATTAATTACAACTTCCTAATATATTTTGTTATTTTAATGTTATTTGTAACATGTGAACTAGGTTAAAAAAATTATATGTGTTTTAAATGATCGAAAATCTCACATAATTATTTATAGGTACCCAAATAAATTCAGAAAAGGTCATCTTATAAAGCGAATTGTGTAATCATTGATTTTAAGTAAGAATGTTGATAAAATGATCCCTTTTAGTATGTTAGTCTGTAGATTTTTTTTTCTATATACCCTATATAAGTATGGATATATTATAATGGAATAAATCATGATAAACATTTTAAAGATTATATAATTGTGCAATATATTAAAAAAATTCTTTACATAACGTTTGTTCCAAATTTATTTAAATTTGTTTTGGTGAAAACATTTTTGGATGATAAAAATATAAATTAAACTTATTTTTGAGTAATTTAAGGATGTTTATAAGTGATTAATTTAATTTCTATAGGAATAGTATCAATTCTTAGTAATTTAATTGATATCATATAAATTTGGCCATGTGATTTATGTAGAGATAATTTTTATATGTTTCATTGTGATATTTTTTCATTTTTGGGTTTATGGTATTATCGAGATGCCTCAACATAGATATCATATTCTCCATGAAGGTGTTAGAAATATAGTGTGTGATACTATTAACAATTATGGATGTTGGAACATATAGAGTATTAAAAAAATCATGAATGAACAGGTCTAATTAAACTAATGGATTAATAAAGGGTCAATAAAGAGATTTCATTGGAAGATTGTCATTATATATAGTTCAAGTTATATAATTTAACACTCTCAAGGGGAAATAGAATAGTATGGGATTTTAAAGAGTAAAAGGGACGATTATCTAAATAATATAGTTTCATCACAACTTGTATATGTTAATAGTGGATATCACTATTTATATGATTTTGGGGGGAGGACATCAATAGTATGATATTTTTGTGAATGAAAAAAGTTTATGAAGTATATGTGATATTTATTATAGTAATACCTTACTCTATAATTTTATCTAGAATTGAAATTTTTTAATAACTATTGAGTGTTCCCAGATTTGGTATTTAGAAAAACCATTGTTCATGAGTATCACATATCATTTAAAAATGCAGGTTCAATTTTAACTATATTTGATAACTAATTATTTTTATAATGTATGGTGGTTTATTGTGAAACATTATTTTATTAATTAATTGGTTGGGATAAATATTGATATAACTACCTATGTTTTTATATAAAATAATAAATCTTTATTTCTATTATTAAAGATAAATAGATTGTTTTAATGATCCTTTCATAGTTGACATCACATAAGGAATTTTTTTCTAGTAATAGTATGTATAAGAAATATTATTCCCTATATAGTGATGGTAAAAAATCCTTAATATTTGGATATTCTTAATAGATATGTAATTTAATTTGTTATCAAAGTTATTTCATGAAATACATGAAGTAGTATTTTCTTAATAAATGTAATATTTTTTTTATCAGTGCTAGAAAATGAAAATAATGATCAGATCATCAATTTATATTATTATTGTTACAGTATAACATATTCAATCTTAACATTATCAATATGGATGGTACAAATTAAATTAATTTAGTTTTTCATTGTTTCTCGTGTGGATACTAGTGGTAATCCTCAATATATAAATGCTCAAAATAATTTTGTGGAAAATGATATTTCAATGTATATTCCAGGAGAGTCTGTTTAGTGACCCAAAATATTATCAATGGAAATTCCATTATTATATTTATTTCAACAAGCCTAAATCATGTAAAATAACATTGATAATACAAATAAATCATTATAATGGAATAATGAATGAAATATAATGAATTTATAGAGGCTAACGAACCTTTATCAATGGAATAATAAAATGTACTTTGCAATATCAATGTTCCAATTATGGAAATAAAATCAGCCAAATGAATTGTAAAATTATATAATAAAGAATCATTAAAATATAGTAATATTATAATTGATAGCATGATATAATTATATCCTATTATATATAAATAAATATTATTAAAATTATTAATTATGTGTTGGTATTTCATTAAAGATTAAATTATTATTAATAATTTTATTATTAATATAATAATTTAAAATAAAATTTATTTCCAAAAAAAATGGATAAAAAATACTTTTTCTCCTTTATTAATATATGTTATTTTTTTGAGACATTAATTAATTTGACAAATTATTATAAAATGAGTTAAATTTTTTAAATATATATTATCCATGTAAAAGATGATTTTAATTAAAAACATGATTGCTTAAATTTAGAGAAATGTTTTCATGAAACAGATACCTATTTTCAATTTTCTCCATATAAAAATGGTTACGATGAATTTTTGGGATTTTCCTAAAGTACTTGAATTTTTTTGAATAGTGAAATACGATAATTAATAGTATATATATATATTATACGTTAAAACACTATTAAAATAGTTATATCTAATGTTATAAAAATAATATCTAACTATCTTTCATTATTTTAATACTTTTTCTAATAATTCTCTATTATTCATTGTGTTGGGAAAAAATAATAAACTAATAAACCAAATAATGAAAAAACATCCCTCTCCTTCCATATAAATTTCACCCCTCACCACCTCTTCTCCTTACACATTCAAACCTTTGAGCCTTTTCAAAAAATTTCCAAATACTCTTCTCAATACACTTTCCCACATCCAAGAGCCCTTGGTCTCGTCAAAAGTCCAAACCCTTTTCCCTAAGGTGGTTCTCAAGGAGGGGAAATTCCAGAGGTGAAATCATCATTATTTTTATTTTATTTTATTTTTCAGTTTAATTCATTTATTATTCTACCGTCAACTCAAATAATCAAAGATGCATGATAATTATAGTATCTTTTATAAACTATAATTTTATTATGTTAATGTAATAATTCTTCTTTATGTATCTCCTATTTTCTAAATTATTTTAACCACATAAATATCATTTTTAGTGTGTCAATATATTATTAGTGTGGATGATGTGTTTTCATTTCTCACTACCACCTTTAAGGCTAATCATAAAACCATAATTATTGTTAAACAAGATTTTATTATAAATTATACAATTTATATAATGTTATGGAATATATATATATATACATTATGTTAAGTAAAATGATATAATCTCATAATGGTCATAATATATCGAAAACTAATTAAATAATTTTCATTAATTCCAAATCTAATAATTTGTCCCCATGTAATATAAATAATTTATATATAAGATCATTTAATATTTCAAATTTTCATTAACACATAATTTTAATTTGGGATTATTATCTTCATAATACAAAATTTTCCATACATGTATACATGTAAAATGTCCATGAGAAATATAAAAATAAACACTCCCAAACAATGAAATTGAACTCCATAATAATTCAAAATGACAATAAAAGAACATAATAAAATTTTAATGAATCAAATTTATATATATAATTTTATAAATTTTGTAATTAATGATTTTAATTTTATTATCCACGATACTAATATGAATAAATAATAAAGACATAAGGAGAGGGGATTCTCGAACCCAACTCCTATTTTTTGGTTTCTCCCAATTTCACTCCATTATTAGTATATATGTTCCATTAACATTTCTTATATATATCATATATTTTAATTTAACTTTTTTTTCTGGGATAAGCATGTTTCTAATTTTGTTTTATGAAAAACTCATGGATTTCTGCAAAATAACTCTTCTTTTCAAATATATATATTTTAATTTTCAAGAGATTATTTCATACTCAATCAAAATTTATGATTCCTATACCTTGTATGATATTCTTTTTTTATTTTTGAAACCATAATTTTTATTTATTAATTTATTATTTATGAAATGAAATCCATTCTTATCTATGGTTTATTTATGTCCAATATTGATATTGTGTTTTTGTGTTGTGCATGATAATGTAATTGTAATATTGTGATGGGTGTACCTAGAATTAAACAGTTCTTTAATGCTAGGTTAATGTGATAAATTATATCGGATAAAGTGAAATATTAATGAAAATAAATCTATATTGGATTACAATTATGTGTGTCATTTGTCCACTAAGACATGTTATATAATATTTATACATTGCCACATTGATGCCTTTATCTAATGTTTCTTCTCATGATTATGATGTTATGATGATGTTTATTCTCCCCCATGTTATATTGATTCATGTCATTATATATCATCTTACTAAGATTTTAGGTTACACATTTCAGGTATATATATCTTTAGGTGATCACTTTTAATAAGAAGAATGTGAAGGCCACTATGAATCATGGTAATTAAGGAATTAAATAATGTTTTTGATTTATTTGGAATAAGTTATATATAAGATTAATTTCCCAAGAATGTATGCCATGTTATCCTAGTTTTGTAACACTGTTATGTTTTTATCATTAAAGTTATGTAATATTCATATAATAAAAATAAGTGTCTCTATATTTTGTATTGGAAAATATTTTATTTAGTTTGGGAATTTGGAATAGAGAAATTTTTTGAAAACCAATTGTGTGAAACTAAGTATAAGTAAGAACCTAAGAAGTTGTGTTCAATAAAAATGGTAAACACCGTGATCCCACAAGACATGCATCAAGAGTTAGTTGAAAATGACTAATTTATTTATTCATTATTTCTTAACTAATTTTTTGTTCAATACCTTTATATTTTAGAAAAATTTTGTAACCAAGAGAAACAAGACCAACAATCCATATGAAGAACAATTTAGTGATTTCCCAAACAACATCCCCAATTCTTGGGGAAGTGGAGTTAAAAATATCATGGAGATGCTAACCGAGATTTCTTAGGAAATGAAAAATAACCAAAAAAAATGGAATGTTTTCCTTATCTCTAGAGGTAGAAACTAGATATCTATTATTTTTTATGGCATAGACGCCCACCATTTGTTCAATCTTCTGATCAAATAGTCGTGGAATAATGGGTTTAATCGATAGGGAAAATCATTTCTATGCTCCACTATTCTAAGATTGATATGGTGAATCTGTTCATTTATCATCTAGATGGATAGGTCAAATAATGGTTATAGTTGATTAAAATTTCCAAGACAAAGTATTAAAGTGATGTTTTGGTGTGGGAAATAATTAATATAATGTTTATCAACAATTATTTTCCACTAAATAATCATAAAAAATGCATATATAATTTTTATATAGTAACCAAGGGGAAGGTTAAGCATTCATGTTTGATAATGAAAATTTCAAAATGTATTCAATGTATGATTTTTTTTATAAAAAAAATTATTGAAACATTGAAAGATTAGTTAGTGGTTTTAAACCACACCTTAAAAAAGATTTTGAAATTTTATACATTGGGACCTGCGAAGAATATCTACGATGTGATCTTAATGTGAAGATAGAGTTTTGATAATGTTACTATGGAAATAGTGATAATAAATAAAATATAGAGTTTCAAGAGGGGAAATATAATGAAATAGGTGAAAAGATAACCGAACCACACACATGTCATAAATGTGGGAAGGAGAATCATGGGAAATTTATCAAAGGTGTGGGGAAATTCAATATCTATAGGAGAAGAAACCCATAAATCTCATTAAATTCTATGATACATAAAAAATCATGTCGATATGATAATGAAATAAAGAGGACCACCAATTATTCAATTCTTTAAACTATAAGAATAAAGGTCTCTATTCAAGCTAGTGCACTAAACATAGACTCCATGAGGGTAATTAGAAACATCAACCACCAATTTCAAAGGAGAAATGGAAGGATTATTCCTTCAATATTGATGAGTTGAAGCCTGAAAACGATGTTGTGATAGATGTAATGTTTATTAATAAAATAATAAGAATCATACTATTTGATTCAGGTTCTACACATTATTCCATATCATTAAAGTTTAGTATGACTC
Organism: Viscum album; assembly: GCA_963277665.1. Taxonomy (NCBI): domain Eukaryota; kingdom Viridiplantae; phylum Streptophyta; class Magnoliopsida; order Santalales; family Viscaceae; genus Viscum; species Viscum album. The sequence goes on from OY728156.1 coordinate 549,887,375, forward strand.
TTCATACACCACCTAAAAATATTGAGGTAGTGATATCCATGAGAATAAATGGGGAAATTGTTAAATCTATAGTATATAACTCCCCCCAGTTAAATTTTATGGATTTAACCTCCATGAAAATATTTTCTTACATACATTGGTACAGTTAGATTCTATTTGGGCATGAATTATCTATCATCATACAAAGATAACTTTAGCTATTGGAAAATATAGATCAGTCTTCATATCTTGAGGAATAATCAAATTAAATATAAGTGTATGGTGGGGAATTAATATCCTCGATAATAATTACTTCAATTATGGATATTATTTCATTATGATAATGAATATCTATCTCAATTGATTGAGATAATGTATAGAATCATGTTTGAATACATTCACATTATAAGGGACTACACTGATGTGTTCCCCGAAGAACATTATTCAATTCCACATGAACATGAGGTTTAGATTTTAATTTAACTTAATCATGAATACCTATATATCACAATGACACCTTATAGAATAGACAAAATTGAGTTGTAGGAACTAATGAAGTAGTTTCAAGAGAATATGAACATGGTTTTTATATTCCCACGTGCTTCACCATAGGGTGAAATTTCCCTCTTCATCAAGAATAAATATTGATCAATTCACATTGACATTGATTATTGTAAGCTAAAAAACTAGGATAAAGAAAAATTGTACCCTTCCATGGATGGATGACTTGTTTGATCAACTATGGGGGGGTCATGTACTTCTCTATGCTAGACCTTCAGTTGGGATATTAATAATTAGAGGCAAAGAAGGCAGTTAATTTGAAGACATCATTTTGATTAAGGAATGTAAACTATGAGTTCATAGTTATTCATTTTGGACTCACTAATTCACTTGAAATATTCATTAATTTTATTAATATAATATCTAAATATTACAAAAAAACATATTTTTGGTTGTATTTGATCATGATTTTGTGATATAATCCAAGATCACAGAGGAACACGAGGATAATTTAAATACTACACTAAAAGAATTGAAATGAGATAATATTCATATAACTTATATTAAATTTGTTTTATATATGGAGTATGTATCATTAATGGAAAATATTATCACTAGAAAAGGAGTATCTGTGGACCTTTCCATGATAATGTCAATCAGAGAGTCTCCCAAGAAAGCATATGTAATAGAGATATTTAGTTTCCATTTTATAGTTAGGTATTACCAAATAATTGACAAGAACTTATCAAAATTTTCAAACCCACTATCCATAATTAACCAAAAGGTAGTAAAGTGTTTCTAGACTTGTTAATATGAATTAAACTTCACAGAGCTAAAATAAAGGCTTATCACCATGCTAGAATCAACACTTTTGAAAACTGGGGAAAACTTTGTGTTATTAAATGATTATTGAATGATGGGTTTAGGTTGTGTACATATGAAAAATGATAAATTGATAGCCTACATATCAATTAAATTGAATGTTTTGAGAAAACTATCCCACACTTGATCTGGAGTTGGCTGTTTTGATATTTGCATGGAAAATAAAAAGGCAATATCATGATGGGGAGAAGTGTGAAATATATACTGGTCATAATAGCCTAAAATATATATTCCAATAGAAAGAGATTAATATTAATTAGTAGATATTGTTATATTTCATAATGGATAATGAATTACTAATGTAGAACTATCCTAGTAAAGAGAATATTGTGGACAATGTTTTAGTAAGAAAGGAACTTGCAATATTATTAATTATGGGAATTGAAAAGGGTCCAATATTTTTTCATTTTCAATTGATTGAAAAAGGAATTTTTAAAGAAGTAACAACCTCATTACATTATGAAATGATTTCTCAAACACCCCTTATGGATAAATTAAATGATAATTTATGAAATTGTGTGGAATTTCAGAAAAAAGTTAGTACCTATCAAAAATAAGACATTCTCACATTTCCAAATGGATGAAGATGGGGTCATAAATTTTTTTCACAGATACATGTACCATAAAATATAGAGTTAAATAAATAGATTCTAAATGACTCACATAGATAATTCTTGTTTATTATCTTAGGGATTGTAATGATGTGTCTCGGTCTCAGAGAAAAATATTAGTGGGACAATATTAAGAAGGATATTTCTGAATATACATCAATGTTTCTGGTCGGTCATCCAATGAAGGATGAGGGGAAAAAATATAAAGGGGTGATGCAACCATTTCAACACCAAAATGGAAGTTGGAAAACAACAACATAGTTTTTATCGTCATATGTTGGAAGACATCCGTAAGAGAAAATGCTATGTGGGTTGCTGTGGATTGTCTTACAAAGACAGTTTACATTATTCCAATTAAAGAGGAATCATCATTGGAACATCGTGTACAGATATACATCAGTGAAGTGGTAAGGATTAATATAGTGCCACTATCAATTATATTTGATTTCTATATTATATTCACTTACATGTTCTATAAAATTCACCATTATTCTCTAAAAATAGAACAAATCTTCATTATGGAATACTATCATTAAACTAATTTCCAATCAAAGAATACTATTCAATCACTAGAGGACATATTGAGAAAAATTTCTTTAGACTTTATAAAAGGAGATGATTAATATATTCTTCTATCTGTGATCTCTAATAATAATAGTTTCCACTCGAGTATCCTAATGGATCCTTATAAATCCCTTTATAGGATATTATGAAGAACACTAGTGTACCAGGATGTAGTCAGTGGACGTATGTTGTTGGGTCCTAAAATGTTCTAATAAGTGGTGGATAATGTGAACACCATTAAATCACACAACAGGGAACCCCAAATATTACAATACACCAATGTAGACAATCATCGACATGGCCATGAGTTTGAGGTGAGAAATTTGGTATTCCTCCACATATATCCATGGAATAGGATCATGAGATTTGGAAATAAATGAAATCTGAGTCAAAGTTTTATCATCCATTTGATATTATAGATCATATTGGAGCTGTGGGCTATCGACTAGAACTTCCACCTTCCATGTCTCATGTATATTAAATATTCTATTTATCCATATCAGTGACAAACATACAATATCCCTCCCACATACTGAATCCAATGGTGGTATAGTTGGTAAATGATATCTCATATGAGGAGTGTCCACTGAATCCACAATCACCATTTAGTTAACCCTCCACCACTGCCAAATTTCACAATCCATTACTCCGCACTTGTAGTGATCACCACACTCCATGTCACTATTCTCCCCAAGTCACCACTAATATCACACATCATTGTGTGTATTGAGAAACTATTCTATCACGACTCATCACCACAATGACCTGAGACACCGCCACTATCCTCTCCATCAACCAACCTTCATACATCACCACTAGAACAAATAATAAATTAAATCACATAAGAACAATATTTAACCAGTTAATAAAACTAGAGACGAATCCAAAATTGGAGAAGCAAGATTTAAACAAAACAAAGAAATCCAAAGAGTAGTATAATATTTTGTCAAATATAAAAAAAAGGAAGGACTGAGAAACTAAACATGATTCAAACCAAAACCAAAAATAGGATCATAATTTATCGAAGCTGGGAACAGTACCACCTGAACTGTTGACCTCCACTCATGCCGCTACCTTGCATTTGAGACTTTCCATTGACCATTCCGTGGATAAAACAGATGCAATTGAATTCATCACTAATTCCTTCTGAAACTAGCAAACTCTATCCAAGGTAGTGCACTGTCGTGACCCCTCTCCTACAGATCACTCCACCACCACCAACTACCCACAATCCCTATCCTTCTTCGGAGGTGCCCTCATCATCTTCCCACCATTCCTCTATACTAGCCCATCCCTCCCGCCATACTACTCCATCGTAGTGATACCCCCCATATGACTTCCCCAACTTGATCCCACTTTACATGACTGAACCCACCACTTTTCCACTCCCCCTACCTGCACGAACACCCCTCCCCCATTTTCATTCTTATTTTTTCATTTTTTTTTTATTTTTTATTAACAATTACATATAATAATATATAATATATAATATATAATATATAATATATAATAAACATAATTGAAAATATATAAAAGTAATAAATATATATATAATATACCTAAAAATAATAAATATTAATAACAAAATAATTACTAATTTTATTGAAACTAATTAATGAATTTGTTTATATAAATGAATTAATTATTTTTTTATAATTATAATTATATTTAAATTTTTTTGATAATAATTGGTTTGTGTAAAGATTTTTTAATTTCCTTTTTATTTATGTTCACTTATATTAAGTAATTTATATCTCGTTATTTTGTTGCCGGAGCGACAGATCGTGGTATATAGTGTGGTTTTTACTTTTATTCAGTTAGGATGTCCAAGATCTGATGATAGCAGGGGAGGTTGTTTCATGAAGAAGGTTCCACACAGTGGGTCAAAGAATAGATATAAGAGTGAGAAATGTACATGGGAACACATTATAACCATGTGAGGTAGGAAAAACGAATTTATCATTCATCTCCTCCATTTTTTCTAGAGGATCAGGGAGGACCACTGATGGATAGTATAATCCACAACCTCTAAAACATTCATCTACTCCCAAACTCCACAACAAACATAAAATATATGATTATATTGACATAGAATATCAACAGGTCACCACTACCAGATTACTAGGGTTGGAAATTTGGAGAACATGATTCCATTTTGTATGAGTATAGCATAGGATCTCACATAGTTGGTTATTTATGGATATTAAGACGGGAGATAGAGAATTTCTTTTCCATTCCATATTTTTGGGAATTTCTATTTGACCTGAACCACATTGTTTTAGTAATTTTCAATCCATTGAATTTAGTCATGACTTGTTTCTAATCACCATTGAAGGAATAGGATGAGCCGATTATTTCTAGGTTTCCCATGTTCATTTATATTGTTTAAATGGATGACCTCTCTTTTTATCAGCCTTCATACGATAAATTTTTTAATACATCAATAATAAATTAAAACATATAGTTATTATAATTAAATTTTAATTGTCTTTAATATGAGAATTATATATATAATTAAATCAATCTTAAAAGAGAGACACAATTTAGAGTTCAACCGACATTTTGATCTATGTGATTTATTAATTGGTTATTAACTGATGATCATATGACTTCTATTGTTGATAAACTATAAAATCCACATAGTTAAAATTTTATATAACAAAACATCTAATCAACCTATTTGAATTTTTTCTAGATGTTTCAATGTCAATAAAATAAAAAGAAAACCGGTCTAAGATGGTAAATGGTATGTCACCCAAGACTAAAATAATATGGTACATGGTAGGTCACCCTATGCCTAAAGATGAATCCTAGGTAATTATAACATGTTTTTATAGGTTATTGGTATGTATACATGATATAGGAATTTTTTCGATAATGGGTGTGCAAAAATCCAATTTCTTATACCCGTTTTATGCTCTTGATTGCCTTACGATTCATGTCTTGTAAACTAACAATATTTTTTTCATAAATCTTGTTTATGATCTTTGTTATGCATGATATGATCTTCTAATGTTTTGATAATTTTTTAGGCCCCTATTATCACTACTAGAATATGTACCTAAACCCATGGTTTAAAAATATAGTCATATCCCAAGAAACCCTTCATATATGATATATCCACAATTCTAGCAACCATGGGTGCTCAATACGATGGGATATACCTATAACCATGGTTCTAAAACTATTGATGTAGACAGTTTCAATGGATGCACCTATACACATAGTTTTACCATATCGTTGTTATAGTCTTATACCCATTGAATCATCAAACCATTGGTATACATACCATATTAAAAAATAGTCTAATGGGAATCCTTCCCTCACCTTCTGCCTATACTCCGCAGAAATTACCACAATATTAAAAAACATTTTAGGTTATTTTATTCATATATATATATATATATATTAATTTATTTATTATTATTGTAATTATTATATAAAATAATTGGCCAACCTATACACACAATTTGTAAAAATCTTAGGTATATATTCCTCATTTAAAAAAAATCCACAACTAGGAATTCATCCCATCAACTTCCACAAATAATATAATGACATTACCACTTTCCTACAACACATTTTATAATATTGTATGAATATATATAATTATTTATAAAAATTATGATGACTATTACTATTATGGAAAAATAATGGGCAAACATATACCCATAGGTTGGTTGAACCATGGGTAAAAGAAACCTATACCAACGGTTTACCATAACCATTGGTATAGGTGCCCAAAATTATTTTATATACTCACAGTTTGGTCAAACCATGTGTATTTGTATTCCCATGTCCATCCCAAGAATTTTATTTTCCATCACAACCTAATTTCATAGTTTACAAAAACTGTGGGTATAGGAGTTACCTATGCCTATGGTTTTTGGATAACCATGGGTGTGGGTCCTTTTTGCGAAATTTGTTTTTTCATTAAAATTATTCCCATGGTTATAGAGGTGTCCTATACCCAAATTTTTTTTAAATCCTTGAATATAGGTTCTTCCAAAAAAAATTTCTCTGAAAACAAACATATTCCCACATTTAACAAAAATCGTGCGTATAGGGGTGATTCATACATAGATTTTTTGGTGAACTTTGGGTATGAGTCCTTACCATGAAATTATTTTTCCCTATGGATATAGGGATGACCAAAAGCCAATTTTTTTAAAAAAACATTGGTATACCTTTATTTTAAAGTAGTGGCTCATGTTATTATTAAATATCTCTCTTGTCTACCCATATTGAGAAATAGATCTCATCCTTGTCTAATGTTTTCCCCATGTTATGTTGAAATATATTATGTATATGTAATATAGTGGAAGTTCGTTATGGGATATGTTGAACATATTTCACAATTTTATATGATTATGTTTCGTCTTTTTTGATGAAACTACACTTTTATGGTCCTCATGAATGTAGTTTTGTAATGTGATGAATATTCATTTAAAATGATTTTATATCCATGTATGTTAGGACCAGGTTACTATAGTTGGTATGAAATTAAATATTTATTCAATCATTGGAATCTAGGGTGTGATAGGTTTAAGGATTCCCCTAGGGATATTTCTATGGAAATTTCTATGCATGTCTCTATGGATATGTCTATAGTTTGATAGATTAAAAACATTGTGTCATGATTTAGACATACAATAAGAGATTTATAATAATTATGCGATTTCATAATATTATAAGTGATCCTCATAGTATAATTTCAAGTTTTATCTAATTATGTGACCATGAATGAACTGGGTTACCATTGAAAGTGATGGAAAATTTTCTAAAGTGTAGCCGAATGGAATTATCAATGGATTAAATAATTTTGTGATCATTTAAAATTAGTGTTCATGAGATTTGACTAACAATATATACCTTAACTAACTATTAGGGACATGTATTAAAATAATGAATAATTGTTTTTGTTTTTATGTAATGGATTCCATAGAAGAAATACGATTTAGTTTTTTACATGTATCGAATGTTGGAAGAGGCACCCTAGTGAATGTATTTTTTGTGTTGAAATAATTTTTGACTGTAGAAAAAAGGATAGAAAGAAAGCAAATAGAAAGGGAAAATCAAATGTTATGTTATCATATTTAATGAGAATAATGACCTACATAAGGCATCAATTATGGCTAAATTCTTTAAATGTGTATTTAATGTACATTATAGAAATTTTTGTTCTATGTGGAATGATGCTGAAGATATTCATCTAGGTATTTAAAATAATGGTTATATTTCTAATCTTGAGGACAATAAATGTGAAATTTTAATGGATATATATGTTAAGTAATATGATGAGGTATCCTTGTTAATGGGTTAAGATGATGTGGAATAATTTATGTGTTTATTTATTTAGATTCATGAATTATGAATTGTTAAAAATATAATGATTGTTTAGTTTATGTTTATCACTATGGATTTATTAGAATATGCTAAATTCTTCTAATAGAAAAGAAATATTTTTATTAGCTTGGTGATATTTATTAGAAACACATGGTTGAAGGAAAATTAACTTACAATTTGTTCTTAATGTTGAGAGAATATTGTCTCGATAATTAAATTATTTATATAAAAAGTAAATTGGATGGTGCAAATGCCCTTGGATCTGATTATAGAATTTTTTAAAAAGTATTTTATCCTATAATGGATGGAGTTTATATAATTTTTTTTATGGAATATACGAAATAATTATTAGAATTATAAATAAAGCATGTTTTAAATTTGGTTTTATGGTAATTACCATGTTTCAAGATATTTCATGATGATCCTTTTCACATGTTTTTTATGTGACAACCAAGAGAAACTTTATGATATAGTGGGGTCAATGATTATATGTTTATGATAAATTTAATGTCCTTATTTATAATTTTTTGGTTTTAAAATGATTATAAGGGTTAAAAGGATAACCATTTATGGAATGGATTATATTAAACTTTAGAAGAGGTTTTAGATATTATACTATTATCTCTCCATATGATGATTTATGAATACTAGATTGAATATTCTAACCATTTTTCTGTGATAAATAATAATGAAAAGTCTTATCATTGTATTTATGGATATAATTATCTTCTAATTTATAATGATGGAGAAATTAAACATTATTTCTTAGAATAAGAGATGAAGTGGTAATTGACCAAGGAACATCGAAGGGTTATATTCTTTTAAAGTAAAGTATTTATATCATTTCAATTAAATTAAAAAACTTTGGGAAACTGGTCTTGAAATAAAATTTTACCCCTGTATCATTATTTTTAGGATTTTAATGATTTTTTCCAAGGAACTTTGGGTTATAGTTTTTTCATGATTAACCTTATCTTAAACATTTATCTCTCACACTCCATTAGAACATGATCATTAGAATTATCTTCTTGGTACATTTTTTCACCTTCCATCAATATTCTACATTAATGAAACCTTGTTTTGAGTTACTTTAGAAAACTATTATGTTTCAAACAGTCCTTTATTAAAGGATGATTCAGTATTAATTATTATGATGTTGGTTTATATTAAAGGGTAATTTAAGTATGAATCCTTTTATAAGAACAATTAATTTTTCCTTAAAATTTAATTTTAATTCTGTGGAATGTAACACCCCATGTTTTTAGGAATTATTTTATAATTATATTTAATTTAATAATTTATATATTAAAAAACACAAAAAATATTTTCTGTGCTTTATGGATGCCCCAAGTTATTTTTGAATTTCACGGAACACCATTAAAAGATTTCGTAATAAAAAACACTTAGATTAGGTTATGGTTTTTTAACAATATTATTGTCCTATCTTACACACAATTTGATGTTCCTTTGATAAATTTAATGAAATGAAAGACCATGTTTTATAAAACTACAATATACTATTACTAATATTAATCAATTATTTTTATATTTATCACCTAAGTGTTGGATAAGATGTAAAAAATAATATTAAATAAAATTTGATAATATGGAATACACTTTTAAATAAAAGTAATTATTCGATTATCAATTAATTATAAAAGAATATAAAACCTAATTGAACATAATGGATGTGATTTTATGAAAAAGTATCTCTATTCCAATAAAGGTTCTTAATTGTAATAAATTTATATAATCACTACATGCATGTGATATTAATGAAATTTAGACATTATAAATTAATCCAAGTTTTTTACATTTATCTAATACATTTTATTACATAAAATATTTAAAAAAATACCATTTTAGGCATAAAAAGATACATGCCGTTAAAAAGATTTTTTTCCAGCTTTTATTGAAAGACAAGACTGAATACTAATTTTGGAAAATTTAGTAATTATTATTTAAAAATATATACTTCATTTTTTAAATAAAAAAATAGAAATTAACTTTTAGAAGGTTTTTTGGCATTTTTTGGGAGGGTTCATATTTTTCTAAATTCTGAAAAATATAGCATTTTAATTGAATGAACAATTTTTGTATAATTTATTTAGATTGTTAAATTTTATTTAAATTTCATTAATGTATGTTTTCAGAAATGTTTATTCTATTAATATAATTTAGTTAATTTGAATCAATTTTTCATTGACATTGGATATTAAAATTATTCAATCTCTTTGACATTTTCACATTAAAACCCCATTTCTTCGTCTCTTTTATTGCATACATTTTAAATAAATTTATTTTACTTATGTGTTTAAAATCTGAATAAATTTATTTCATATTTTGAAAAATAATAATTTTTAATTTAGTTTATGTTAACATTATTTTTTTACTATAAATATTTGTGAATGTAATTAAAATTGATTATTTGATTAAGGAAAAACATATTTTACATAGTGGTGAACATTAAATTAAGGATACAAATAACATATAAAAAGGTCCAAAATCCATTTAGTGGGAATATTTTTACCATTTTATACATTTTATGGAAAATGGACCCTTATTTTGTGCACATGATAGTATGGAGATATCTCATTAGTGTTTGCCTTTTTGAATTATTATAATAAAACATCACCTCCACTATAAAAGGGTAGTCCCCCTCACTTCTTCACAATCACATATAATTTTGGATAATCTAAATAAACCCCATATTATCACCCAACATATCTTCTAAAATCATAAAAGACTCGCATTGGGTATAACATAAATAAATTAATATATTTGATACAGTCCAAATGATGTTGCCTAAAAAAGAGGTAATTATTTTCAATGTGGATTTTTTCGTTATTTCATTCTCCACCCCTTCAATTTTTATAATTATATTATTATAAATTAACATTATAATAGTAAATATAATAATTTTATGTTATGTTAATTCTTCATCTTCCAACTACAGACATTTCAGTAAAATTAGATACACAATCACAATTAGTGTGTACGGTGGACTATAGCCTCCGGAACTGATGTAATTCGTTTAAAAATTACAACCACTCAATATTGATATTAATGATCTAAATACCATTTTTATATGATATATAGGAAATATATGATGTATGTCTGAATTTTCAATTATTATATAACACATACCATCATTCTTCACATTTTGTTGGAATAAGATAACATCATTTGTGGATATGTGCACTACCCCTTTTTCAGAGTGATGTGTTTTGATAATGATTTATATTAAATTTAATAAGTATGGTTTTATGAAAAATATGTTACATTTATGATATAATATATATTCTTAAATTAAAATATAGATTTACAAAATATATTTTTCATTCCTTTAAAAAATAATATGGAAACAACATTCAGGCATACATACATTCTACCATCTCATAAATCATGTATTCCAATTCATATTTTAATATTTATATATTATTAAAAATACCTATATAATAAATAACAATGATATTTATTTAATTATTAAGAATATAGAAATATGTAAATCACAATCTATATACAAGGATCAAGAATAACAAGTCATTACATATGCGAAAAACAAAGTGATTATTACCGAAAACATAACATATACAAAAACCTGTTAATAAAATGGGTAAAATAATGTCATAATGAATAATATATTATATTATATATGATAATATTGTTATTTAAATGATTTATTATAAACATATATTTATTATATATGATTATTTAATGTGTATAAATTATATTATGAGTTAAGGAAAGGGTTTTATCAGCACACTTTTGTATTTCTATGAGATATATGTTATACTAACCAATTATTCATGTTGTGTGGTTTATATATAGAACTATCAAATTATATATCATTAATTTATAATATTTCAAAATAATAAATGTTTATATTTTTGTTATTATTTTGAAGATCAAACGATTCTCATGTTACTCAAGCAGTAAGGGGTTTTATGGTCTCACTTATATTTTTAGTGAGACATAATCCTTGTTCAATACATATGTCATGTATGTGGTGTGTATAAATACCATTTATGTATTTTATGATTATTATATATATAATTATATTCATTAACGTATAAATTTTTTATAACTCTTTCATGTGGTTTACTACTCAAAATTTAACAAATCGTTAAAAGACTTTTGGATCAATTTTCTGTTTTCGATGCGTATACTATACTATCATCCTATATAATTTTAAAATATGTATATTCTACCCTTTTAAAATGAAATATCATGAATATATTTAATTTTAGGATATTTTATGATTCATCTAATGTTATTATTTAATGGTGATTAGAATTCATTGTAATGAAAGAAATAGTAGTTTATTTCTACAGTCTTATTGTTTATCATGATTGTTTATGATTATGATTCCATTAATGAAACATTATTATCCATATCTAGAGAATACTCATGAATTTAGTTATCTTATGGTAATTTATGATATCTAAAATTAATGGTGCAATTTTTTCAATCCTTGGAACTTATGATAATTATGGATTTTTTAATGGAATCTGATATTATCTATTTCTATGGTATTAAATTTGTGTTCTTTCAATACTGTGTTTTCAAAAGATGTTTTCTTAATGATTATAAAATATATTTTAATATAATTATGAAGGTAATTTATTTAGAAATTATTTTATGTCTTTAAAAATGATTAAATGTGGTTTTCAAATATTTTTTTAAGTTTTCAGGGTTATTTTTAATGTAAAAAGCATTTAGTTTTTCGTTATGTTTTAAAAAGTATTTGATAAAGGGGAAGTGATATTTTTATCTAGAAAAGTTTTAAATGATCATTATAAATAATTTTAAATATATGATGGAATCATTTGATGTTACATATTCATTAAAAAGATTATGGTGGAATGGTAACATTTATATTATTTCTCTGAATAGTGTATATTTTTGATAAAAATTAGTTTATTAAACATTTTTCTATTTCATGGGATATATCATGTTTCACAGATAATAAAACATGGTTGTATTCATAAGTTATTCAATGATGAATTGATTCATAAACATGTCTTTTTTCCAATTTCTATGATATGATGAATTAATTTTGATACCCATTTCATTTCATGTATTATGATATGATGTTTATGGAACCCATATATTTATGGATCATGATTTGATGAGTGTTTTTCATTCTTGTGAAACATGTATGTTTGATTTTATTGTTTGATGGGTGGGACACATATATTTCTTGAATGAACTAGTAAATAATAAATGTTCTATGGTATCAAAGGGTACATGGGATGTAATCCCAAGCCCATTACAAGACCATATATGGTACGGAATAAAAATATTGTAAGAATAGGGTATATGGGAGGGAAAAACAAATCCCCTAACAAGAGGGTTTATGGGAGGTCATACGAAGCCTTTAATAATGGAATATATGAGAGGGCATCACACAACCATAAATAGAGGTTATATTGGTGGTCATCCCTATATCATAATAATAGCTTATATTAGAGGGAATCCCATGCTTTTAATAAGATGGTACATGGGAGGGAATCCCAGGCTTATAACAAGAGGGACAAGATGGCATCCCAAGACCATAACAAGAAGGTTTATGGGAGGGAATCTCAAACTAGAAATAATATGCAACGTGGGAGGTAATCCCATTATTGAATAAGGTATTCAGGTGATTATCCCTCGATGTTATGTGGGTCCTGGTTGTTATCATTGATATAGGATTTTCTATTATTATGTGTATGCCACAATTCTATTTCTTATTCTAATGTTTTTATTTTAGGGATTAGAATCTTGATTCGATTATGATTCATGTATTATAAACTATAAATATTATTGTCATGACTCATTATTATGATATTTAATATGTGGGGTATGATATTCTATTGTTATGATTATCTTATCATACCTATATGCTTAGGTTATGATTATAATTCTCAATTCTTTACCATTATTTAGCATTCAAACTAACCTATTTCTTATTTTTCCATTATGATTGTTATGAAGAATGGTTTTATGTAGGTGTAATAAAGGGGGAGATCTTTAAATGAGATATTGAAGATATTTAATAAAGTTTATATAATATATTTCTAGGTTTCCAAATAAACTATACTATTACATTCCTAATTCATGTACATTGGTAATGTAGTGAAAATTCCAATAAAATGATTTAATATCCATCTATGTTAATCATAGGTCAATATATAATTTATTCGGATCAGTTTAAAATTTAAATTAAATAATTTATTTTTAAATAATTCTATTCAGTTTTTTAAACGTATCATCTAATTTATTTTAGTATATAAATATTTTATATTTAAAAATGGCATTTTTGTGGAAAACCCTTTTTCATTACATTATTTTTGTTTAATTTAACTTAAATTATATGACATTTGTTTTCATTTTTTCTGAATAGATTCCATATATAGAATAATATGTTACAAATTTAGAAAATAGTTCTCTTTTATTTTATTTCAATATTAATAGAACACTTAGTATATATTTTTACCACGATTATGGGTAAATTTGTTAATTAAAGGTAAAAATAATAAGTAAATGATTATAAATTACTATCAAACATTTCCAATTTTATTTTATGAGTTTTATTCGACAATAATCATCCATGGGTTTAATTTATGATCTTTTGGAACAACATGGATGAAATTAATAGCTTTATAGTATTTTATTTAATTAAAAGTTAAAGATGTGACACTAATGTGTTTACTATGTATAAAATTATTAAAATATTTTTATAAAAAAATATGTTTTACCATAAATATTTTTCTAAATATATATAATTTATATTCAAAATAGTATATAATGTGTTAATTATAGTTGAAAATACTTATAATAAATTCATACATAATGATTATTTGCTAATTACTAAATTGATAGAAAAAAATGAAAAAAATGTTATTAAAAATATTATCATAAATATAATCTGAGATACATAAGGTGATCCAAGAATTATATATTATAATATTACATTTTTCTGATAAAAATTAATTTTTCAGAACATTTTATTGTTGTTTTGATATTTTCAAATTCTATTTAACGAATAGTACAAAATTTGATAATAATGATATTTTATGGATTTAATATATTATTGAGTTAATTTTAAACAATAAAAAATTTATATGACAGACATAGTGATAAGATATTCTCTAAAATGCCATTAACTATGATGTTATTTGATATTTTCATTCATTTTTATCTATAATTGTCTCATTATATTTTATTATATTGAAAATATCAATGATTTCTCTTCCACTACCCTATAAATGAGTACCCATTAATCCCATTTATTAATGTGTAAAACCCATTTTTTACCAAAAAATACCGAAAATACTTTTTATTACCCTTAAACTAAGTACAATGATATTATATTATTCATTAAAATAATCGTAGCATTTAGGTGATAAGAAATAAGATTGTATGAAGTAGCATTGTCATCTTTAATTGGGTTTTGTAGTATTTTTATTCTTCCACAACTCTAAATATTTATTAAAAAAATGATAAAATAATAAATAATATCATAAATATTTTACACTATAATAATTTTATTGGAATGAACTATTTGCATATCCTCTTCCATTAAATTTTTAATGTATTCATCACTTGTTTGTATGACAGACAACCATATCAAGAAACTATGTAATTCATTTTCCATTACCATATCCCAAGAATAGCTATAATGAAGAAATTAAAATTTATATATGATATTAAAAAAATGTAACGATTTATGATAATGCATCACATTAATTCTTACCATTCTATGCATAGAAATTTGATAACCATGATCTTGCATACATGCAGATAAGCACCTTCACAAAGCAATGTGATTATTCATTCCTCACCAGGTTACATAAAAGATATATATAATTATTTGAAAAATAATTGATATAATATTTAAGATACTATTATTATTATATAAAGATAAAATAATAATTACACTCTTTCTATTATTAACTTCGAAAAATGGAAATGTTACTAATTCGTACGAACAGACAACTGTATTCATGACTATAATATATTCCATTTTTAATAAATTTATTTAATGTATTTATATAAAATTATAATTAAAGCATAATAATGATAATTATTTCATGAATGTTATTTTTTATAATGTGCAATAATGACTACTTTTACCGTAGTCAACATACCTATGTCATTTTCATCTTTAGAATAGTTTATCACTAAAACATATTAAGTGTGCATAAATAATCTAGTTAATTTTATAAAATTAAAACAAGTGAAATGAAAGGAATAAGAAAATGATTTTTTTAATATATTATATAATTAATTTTTTTATTTTTTCATGATGATGACAATTTTACATTAGGATTTGGACTCAAGGTAAGGGACTCTTTTACTAAAAAACAACATTTTAAATGATTTAAGGATTTATTTTCTAATTATTTATCTTGAATGGTCATGTTTTTTATTTAACTATTTTGAATGTATTTATATATGCATATTTGTTTTTATAAAGTTAATTTTCTAATTTTTATCATATTTGTTTTATAATTAATACTTTTACGGTATTATATACGGGATTTTATTTTAGAAAACCATCATTAAATGATTCTTTTTACAAAAGTAAAAAAGGAATGTTTGTTTATGTTATATATAATGTTATTCCCTTCTAAATGACATGATTACATAATGTTATAATGATTAAAATACATGATTACATGGTATTTTCAAATAAAATAGTTTCCATTGTATGTTCACACTATTGTTTTGAAATAAGTGAAATTCAATATGGATTGTTTTTATGGTGCAAGCATTAATTTTTTATTATTATGTGTTGTTTAAAAGGAATGGTTTATTATTACATGTGGTTACATTATAAACCAAATATGGGGGTCTTTTATATCCCTCCAATTCATTAGGTATATTGTATTTTTATGAGGATTGTTATTTAAAAAGTAACTATGATGGTTACTCCATGAATAACCACAAGGGATGTATGATGTATACATGTGATGGTTATTTAGTGGTATCATTGATGTAAAAATCATATTTAATTATTATAGGAATATAATTATCCATTTTACCTATATGTTTTATTATACTTTCCATGTTTTTTTACCAAAATATCATCTTTTCATAAGTAAAGTTACTAAGTTTATGTTTAAAGGAATGTAAATGATATTTAGCTTTCTGAAAATGATTATATTTTTTCATCATGTTATAAATAAATCCTTTTTGAGTTTTATTTTACCTTTTATATTTTTTAGGAAATGATTTATAAAAAAATTTGGAAGAAATTTTGATTTCATGGGTAAAAAAATTATATTGAGAAAAATGACTATTTAAAAAAATAAACATTTGTATTACTTTTATTTAACTAATGACTAATTTTTTTCGTTCTATATCCCTAAAATGGTTTTTCATGCTCATAAATATTTTTTATCATAGGGTTTAAGGGGGAGGTGGGATAAGTATGATATCGAGTATAATATTGATAACATTTATCACTAAATGAATGGGTTTAATTTTAAAGAGTTAATCCAAATTAACTAAAACACAAAACCTAAAATATCTTTGGGAATTAAAGAATTTGAATTATATCCTACAATCAAAATAATAAGTAATATTTAAGGGAGGTTCCTAACAGCATTTTCAGAGGATCATGGTGAAAGACCATGGAAAACATATTTCCATCATTTCAATCCCAGTTTGTTGTTTGACTTCTTATTTTTTGGGAAATTATTGAGATAGGGGAATATATATAATTTTGAGAATGTAAACTTATACTAAATATAAATACTGTTAATAGTAGAAGAAATTAAATTTTGGTGAATTTTACTGAAATTGTAATTTTTTATTGGACAATAAACAAATGGCCATTTATCATTGGTTACTTTTTCAAAAATTAACTGTTTTTTAGAAACGATTTTGGTGAAAATTTTCAAATATTTCTATTATATTCTATATTATTCCACTCTATGATGCATATATATTGTTGTTACATAACTTATTGATCATATATTTCTTTTGGAGGCCATAAGCACAATGTTAATTTGATATTATATTAAATGCAATATACATATAATAAAATAGTTTATTTAGTATGGGATAGATTTTGAACCAAATATTTAATATAAAATATAAAATATTCCTAAATACTTATAACATAAAACTAACCATGTATTCGATATATATATATATAACTATACATTTAATTCATGAATAAAATAATTGATTAGGAAAATAATGGGATTGATATATTCCCATACATAATAAGTGTGTGTTATTTAATTAATTATCACGAAATTAGTATATTCAAAATAATTGACTTCATTTTCAAATAAAATGATTTCTCTTGTGTATCTTCAAGTGAATAAATTATAAAATTTATTTAATATAATTTATTCAATAAATTGAAATCTATTATGAACCATGAATGAACAAATAATGAATATTGTAACTAAACTAAGTAACATTACCATAATCTATGTATTATTCCTAATTAGAATTTTCCATATAATATAATGACTAGTTTGATTATTGTAAATAATTTCATTGGAGGTATAAAAATTCATACATTTGAGTTTATGAAATTAAAAATGAATTATTTCAAGTAGTTTATGATGTGAAAATGATAATTTAAATACAATAAATGATATTGGATAAAAAATTAGATACACTATGTTATGCATGTATTTTAATCTTTTACAAATGTTATTTTATCAAACAATGGATTTTTGTGTTTTTTATTTTTATGAAATATAATAATTTATTTTATTAAATTTCTTGAAACAAAATTTTCATTTTAAGTTAATGATATGAATATTTTAAAATGCTTAACTCAAATAAAATTTTTATTAATTTATCATTTCTATAAATATGTTGGTGAATTTATTTTATACAATAATTATTTCCTAGTTTTGAGCTGAATCCATCTACAATTTTTTTCTTTCACATTTATTTAACAAAATTATCTCTCATTATTATACCATTTATGGCTATCCTTATTAGTGTATATAATTTATTACCAAGATACACAGACGAATGCATTACAGATTGGAAATAATTATTTTTTTAACAATTTCTCTCTATATATATATAATATTGTATAAAATTCAATTAACATCGTTGTTTTATTTATTTTAGGATTTCTTAGTTAATATTAAATTATATTAACTATTTATTAGGGTTGAATATAAATATTTACTATGATGAATAATCCTGGAAATACTCATTTCTACTTATGAAATAACTATTATTTGAAAAACCAAAACAACCATGATCGAGCATGTTAATAAACAGAATATTAAAACCTAGTGTCTCTCAATATATTTGTGTATGTGGTGAAAATGGATGATGAAATGTAGACATTTGAATAATGAATTTTATTCAAGTTCAATAACTTGTTTATAAGAATGTATTTAAATGAATAATCCCATGATATTCTTTATTTTGTTATAGAAATGTGAGTAGTTGTAATTATATGATAGGGTGGTAGTTGAAAATGTGATAAATGAGATATTATCATTTGAGTTTTATGAGATGATGTTATTGGGAGGGGAATCATATTTAAGGATAAAATCCAATATATAATTTAATTAGAAGAGAATTTTATTAGAGGGCCTTGATGTGAATAACATAGTTATAGTGATTAATTCATGTAAGTAGTAGCAGATAAATAGAATTATTAGATATCCAAAAAAATTTAATACAATGCAGATGATAATAAAAATCATCTATGATTATATATAATAATTGAAACCCTAAATATAAAAATTTATGATACAATATTATTTTTACAAATGTATGGAATATATAGATGAAGATTTAATTATATCTATTTCTTTCTTACTAACCACCAATAACTCAAATTCCCGATTTCATGGTGGGACACATTAATTATCCAAATGATTTTAGTCACTTTTATCATAATCCACCATCTATAGGACTCCATGTGAGTTGAAAAGGAGTTATTGTGTGACCCCCAATTCTTTCATTCAATAGAAAATGGGTTGGAATCAAGCACAAAAATATTACATATACTTGTATTCAATTACAAAATCATTTATCAAAAAATAGAGAACAACCCAAATTATATTATATCCTTTATACCTCAGGTAATTTATAATGCAACAAAAATCCACAAATAAGTATCTTGTGTCCATATCAATGGTTTCTAGACATCACAATCAATATAATTTAAATGATATGAAATACATTATATAAAGAATTGTAAATCATATAAATATAATTAATTGGTTCCTACTTATATCTACTACACTTGAATATGAATAAATATTGATAATTCATATGTATACCTAATACACATAACAAATTAATTAACAAATAAAAATCCCCCAAAAGTCATTCATTCAACCGCAGCCATTCTACACCAAATGTTCCACATTCCATTAACCATTATTATCATCTAAAATCATAGAAATAATTAAAAAATAGTTATCAAGATGATAATAATATTCTAATTAGATATCAAAATGAAGGAATCCAATGTAAAAAATATCATATATATATATATAGTTAGAGAAATCCTTATATTTTCCTCATATCCATATCACATTATGTTTCATAGCTCTTTACCCATGCTAAACTATCAATTATATTTAACTATTATAGTTATAATAACCTCCAATATTATGAAAATTAATTGATTATAATTCCTCATTCAGGGAAATTACTATATTTAAACATCCACTAAGACATTATCCGATTATAAATATCTCATTATCATCACAAAATCAACCAAACACGTTTCATTATTGTGTGAAAATAGTGTTTCCAAAATACCCCACCATATCCGGTGTGACCCCATCTATGGATCCATGTCTGTTAATATCTTGTATCATAGTAAGACCATCTTTGTAATGATTTCATGATTCAAGGCAGGGGGTATGGTTTAATATTTGTTTAACCTTACTCACCCTATATTGATACCACATCACCCTGTGAATGATCAAAATTAAATATCCTATGAAAAATATATCACATTATATGATGTTCTATATCTATTCTAAATGATGATGAAATTTCACATGGAATTTAGATACATAATTATATCATGATAAAATATAATATGAATCATAGTAAAAACACAATCATTTTTTACCCACACCCAATCACAGCTGTTAAGGCATTATTACCCAGTATGAAAAACTACCCTCTTACTCAATGTATTATATTTCATTCTGTTCAAACTACCAACCTAACACTCGGGGATATATTTCATACCAATATCATATGCCCATTCCATATCACTAATGTTTAAAAAACTTAACCCCATAATTAAACTCAATCTTACAATAATGTTGTGTGGGTGTACTAATCAGTACATAATCGTGATCACATTTAAAATATATAGTTATATTTCTCTTGCAGCTACTGAATCTTATACCTTATACACAACATACTCTACAATAACTATTGAAAAAGTCCCACATGTAAAATTTATATACCCCTAAATCTAACATATTATGATAACCACCATATCATAGAGTATATTGTAAAGGTTATGAATTTTAGAACCCTTAGATATCCTCATGTCAAAAATGAATCTATCCACTATGTTCCAATGACCCGACCCAAAACATTCATCATAATAC
The DNA here is from genome assembly GCA_963277665.1 of Viscum album. Lineage (NCBI taxonomy): Eukaryota > Viridiplantae > Streptophyta > Magnoliopsida > Santalales > Viscaceae > Viscum > Viscum album. The sequence goes on from OY728156.1 coordinate 549,908,823, forward strand.
TAACCTCAATCTTTCTCTCCACACTAAACTTTTATCCTAATGGCCTAATCAAATTTAGGAATCAATGGGTTATTTCAGATCCTCCCCAATTCATAGATCATTATTCAATTCACGAATCTAACGACCATTCCAAACCTATCTCTCCCAAACACTCATAAAACATCATTGTAATGTTGTGAAGTAGAAATTACCCCAACCTAATATTTATTCCTATCTCACATAACCAATTGGAGATTTATTAATTCCAAAATAAAAAAAATACCTTTTTAAATAATATATACCTTTCTCTGTATGACTTATCACTCTCTATTATAAAGGAAATATATATACTCACACTCTTGTGGGTCATTCCAACCATTAATGAGTTGAAAATCCATCTCACGAATCACATATTGTATAATTCCTATAATTTCAAACACAATATCCATAAGTATGAAAATCCTTGGACATAAAAATATTTCCCTAATCCTAGAGATCTACCATGGTCCCTCATATAATAAACTTGCACCTTCACCCATCTAAGAGAATGATTTCGAATGATTAAAAATCACTTATGTATTCAAGATAAGTCTCATAAAACTGTTAAAAGTTCTAATAATCCCGAATTCATAATTGGGAAACTTCCATACTAAGTCCTTATTGCCCAATCATAAACCCCATGATGGGATGCATAAATTTATAATAATAGTTACATTTATAAGTACCACCTGAACACATAATTCATTATAATTTTTTTCTCTCAGGCTAAGAACCATTCATCATTAGCCTGGTCTCTGACATATCTCATCCCCATTATAAGACCATATCTCACAACAAGTAATTGAATACAAAAATATAAAAAATCTTTAATTAAATAATTTATACATATGGTTCATGACCATTGATATCACTGCACTACATCTACATGACAAAATTATTACTAGTGGTGTAAATACGGCATATATCACAATAATCCTACCTCTACATGAAAACTTCACTCATAATGATTCTAAATAAATCATTAATATAATTTGTGTTATCAAAATCATTTAATCGGTTTAATATAAACATTATATCACATAAATTAGATACTGTAAATATGGATCCATCATTTCATGAATCATATTAATCAATAGAAAAACCCTATGGTCTAATATTATTATAAGATTATTTGATATAATTATGAAATAATCCATAGCATTGAATCAGAAATAATTATAAAAAAATAAAATAATACATGAATAGTGGAAGGAGGGATATAATATACTCTAAAACATGATGAAATATTAAACTAAACCTCAAATAAATAAAATAGAAAGGGGGCTGCAGTGAAAATTAATGGGGATGAATCTCTATTTACAATAATCAAGAGAGATAATGGATCCTCTAAATGAGTTTATAATATAATTTTTTTAAACATATTATTTTGCGACAAAATGTGGGTAGATCCTTATTGGGTACCCAATATTGATTTATTGGTTAACTGGTCCTAGTCCAATCACCTAGTATAGATCTACCAACTGATTAGTGGGGGTCAAAATGTAAAAACTCTCTTAGATAGGTCATCTTGTATTATGTGACCACCATTTGTGGATATTTATAAGTTAGTAATCCCTTGCCCATTCTTATCATGTATTGTAGACCCAAACCCTCAGAAACCCATCAAACCCACTTAAAAACCCCTCTACGAGATTTCCCAACCCATATAATTACAATTTAAATATGAAATACCTAATTATAACGTGATATTAGAATTAAATTAAAATTATTCTCGGAATCAATCAAAATTTGAAAATATAGTTCATTAGAACAACATATAGTAATGATTTTTGTCCTTATGAAGTATCCAGAAAATTATCTTCTTATTATATGAAGTAATCAAAACCCAATATTGCTTATTAATTTAGATTTTTAACTAAATGATGTACAACCCATCTACCTAACAACTAAATCTTGATAAAACATATTTTCTCTAGAAACCCTCTATTTTTTCATAAAAAAAAGTCTTCAATAATAAATATGATTCACCATATATAATTATACTCATTCTAATCAAATTTCACTAAGTAATAACATCTATTCCTTGAAAAAATGACAAAATTACTATCTTTTAGTTTTTTTTCATTCCAAATATCCCCTATATTTTCACTAATATAGGAAAATCTTTTAGTATATTAATATTTGGAAAAATTAAAAAATTAAATTATATATGGGTTAATATCAGGATTTATATTGTCTTATAAATTGTTGTATCAATTAAAAAATAATCGTAAACATTAAAATCTATATTTTAAATGTTTTTGGAGAATAATTTATCAACATGTGATTATATGTTAATTTATATGGGTTATATAATATTAGTTCAAGGATGAATATGATTAAATTTTATTTTATTGTATCTATTTAAAATTAAATGGAAACATCTATGCATTTTCTATGACTAAACCGAAGGAAAATGTTTTGTATATAATTAAATTATAAAAAGTTTCATTATCTGTGACTAATGAATGTGAAGGAACCCATGTATGATTGTATCTATGGATCCTAGTTTTCTTATAAGTGTCATTAAACATATACAAGTACCATATAAGATGAAAATCCTCACCCTAAACCAACTTAGGGAAAAATCCCTGGCCACAAGCTACATCAGATTAAAAATTGTAGTTTAAACCTCATAGAATATTTTAATAGACCTCGCATCATATAAAAATATCACATATCATCCCTATATCAGATTAAATATTTTCTATTTCAGAATGAATTCTTGAGTAGATGGTGTATAAGTGTAAACCTGATGGTTGAAGCCTATGCTATTTTAAAATATTATTCTCGTGACTCATGTATGAATTAGAAGCTTCTTCTTTAACTATCAAATGATGAACTCCATGAAATTCCTATATTTCTGGTCTCCTTTTACTCCATATCTCCCCAGACTGAAGACATTTAAATAAAAAACCCCAATAAAATAAAATGGTGATGTAATTTTAAAAAATTATTTCTATGAATTCTTCTTGTTTAAATAGATCAAAAATCTAACATATATAATGGTGATAAATAATATATGAATTTATCCTATTTAATCATTTTCTACTGAAAAAGTTTCACTAATTTCTGACATTAATTAATGATATAGTAGTTAATACATTAATAAACTAGAGATAAAGAACACAAAATCACCCAAGATCCTATGAATCATATATATGATGATTCCCTGAGACCTATAGAGAATCCAATACAACCAATGCATCAATATAAATATAGATTAAAATGGTTTAAATATAACAAGTATACCTTGAAATTTTATTCGGACCCTTTATTTTATTTTCTAATTACATTTTGTTTGGGTCAATAAATTCAATCTAATGGATATTAAAATGTATTTCTTTTTACAAATTAAATGTAACAGTGGTCATTATTGGGGTTGAATCACTAAAAATGATTTTTAATATTATTTTCATAAACTAATACTTTCATATGGGTATTATACCACACAATATCTTCTAGTAACCCTTTTATTATATTTATTTTTTCAATAAATTTCTCAAACTTGCATCTATTTTTCCTTATGGGTATTGTAGAACAAGGTGGAAAATATTTGGGTGGTTATTTCACGGTTTTCACATTTCAAAAACCTGGTTTTTTCAACTTCACCAATTTAACATCTACATAATATTGTTTTCAATTGCCTTGATCATTGACAAAGTAATTTTAGATTAATTCTGAGGTATCTCAACATGTTTAGGATAGTGGATGTTATTTTATTTTTTACTTTTGAGGAGTTTTATTGAAATAATAATAGAACTTTTATCTTCATATCAAATTATTTGTGAAAATATATCTCTATTTTTGGGGAATTATTTATTCTTTATTTACATTCAAATAATTACTAATGTGAGTTAATTTACTATTAACAATGATATTGTCTTTTTTTTGTGAAATGGAAATTAATTCCCAAATGATGAAATGTCTTTCTCTATTTTTTATCCCCACCATTATTGATATTCATTGCTAATTTTCAAAATTATTCCTTATAAACTATTTTTTGAGAGTCTTGGAACATGTAACACATCTTAAATCTTCAATTACTATTTTTGAATATTTATTATTCATGTGTTCTATGTGTGATTAAGTCCATAAATCATTAGAAAAATACCCTATAAAATTATTTAATTTTAAATCATTATAGATAAAACCCATTAAGCCATATAATCCATGAAATAACAATAATTAATGCTATATTGTAAGATATTTTATTCCTAATAACTCATCTATTTGGTTCTTTTCATTCCATAATTTGAACGATGTGTGTGATAGAGGGTGTGATCGAGGTGGGTCATTAGAAAAACTACACTATTTGGGGGTTGATTGTCCCAAGAATTTTCATTTTTAGGGTAAGTGTGGTATTATACAGAATTCATAAATGTAATTATCATTACCAACTTAACCTTTTAAATAAAATTTTTTATATTAAAAAATGTACATATAAATATAATAATGATAAAATATATTTATTAAATTAGGGAAAAGAAGTTGGCTTTTCTCTAAAATTTATTATCATAACTACGAACGATAAATTGAACAAAGGGGATATGTGTTTAAAGTGATAATCTATAAAGAGATGAGTTTGTTTTCATTAATTTATTACACTTTCTCAAATTACATCATTAATTGTATTGTATAGATTAAAACCAAACTTATATATCTGTCTTTCAATGTTTAAGACCTATTAGAACTTGAAACCCATAACAACATTTTGGATATCCTATCATGAATAACATTTTAGTTTTATGGTTCAGTACTTATGTAATAACTAATAAATTATATTAATGTATAAGTAAATTTTTTTATTAATTATTTACAAAAAACTAAGGATATAAATTTTCTATGAACTCTATAATTAATAATAGAAAATACCTAAAATTAAATTACAAAAGTATATGTTATATTTTTCCCAGATCATAATAACTCATTACCATCTAAGCTTAATAAGAACAATATAAATTAATAGTAATACAACAGAAATAATTAATATAGTAAAAGAACAAAAAATTGGTAGTATTGTTCATGGGAATGGTTTTATTGAATTTATTGGAACTGAATATTGTCCTTTCATTATCATTGAGCATTAAAAACTATTTCATTATAACTATTGGAATTATAGTTTTTACAAGGTGAGAATTAAAATGAGTGTGTGTTAAGGGTAATGTGGATAAAATCATTCAATAGAAAAAAAACTATGAAATCAACTAGTTGGAAAAATCCATGTAGTTTGTATTTGTTAGTGCTTGGGAATTTAGTGGTATCATTAGAGTTTAAACATAACCAATCCCATATAGAACTACAATAAATGATTTCTATGAATATTCATAAATATGGAAAGTTTAAGTTACCAAAAATCTTTACCATATCAATATTTTTTGATCAATCCAATGAAATTATAACCATTGTATGTCAACTAATTTGGTATCATTTTGTGGTGATAAAGGGTTATTTATCGATGGTTTATGTATTTTTAACGTTTAAATTAATTTCAAAATGATATGGTGTTTACTATAATGAATTTTTTTATCAAATCTATCCACCCTTATAAAAAAAGTCAAAATGTATACATGTAAAAGAAAAATTTATTCAAATTGATATCATTGTTTGTACATAAATGTGAAATTTATCCAAGGGGATATTTTAGTATATTTTTTGTAAAATAGTAAAATATAGTTGAATTTGTGATATATAGTAAAAAAAATAAATGTGACATCATATATGTGTAATAATGACTGAAAAGGTGCATATAATTATATTTAAATAAATTATAGATTAACCAATATAGGTTCTCCAAAATAGAGGTAGTAGAGTAATATAAGGGTATTAGAGAATATAATATAATTGAAAATAAATAATTATTAAATTATTTTTGTAAATTCTAACCACCACACTAATAAATACCCACCTTCAATCTCATATCACTCACAAAAAAATTCGATGACCTCTCTTTATTCCACTATCATGGAGTCTCTCTCATTTCACCCTCATAATCATGTAGTTATTTGTGAGCACATGGTTCCATCTCTAGGATAAAAATCTCAAGGGAGGTATGGGTTCCCAATCACCCACTTTCCTTTTCAATTAGAGTCATTTTATTTTGAAATCATCTGAAATAATTTATTATATTCATTAATGAATATAATTATTTTGTATTATCATACATTTTGTATATTTTTAGTGATAAATTACTTATTCACTATCATTATAATCATTATGAGGTAGTTATTAATCCAATTAAGGGCTCCCCAGTATCTTCATATCCATTATTTATGTAATCCTCTCCCATTCATTTTTATTTCAATAAAAAATATTATTACAATCGGATTGTATAAATTTTTCAACATATAATCCATGAAACATAACCATTACCTCTTGTTATACTGAAATTGAATGCTGATATATTACTCAAACAGTAGTATAAATATATGGGATGAATGTAGTTATGGGATATAATCCATAAATTTTGGTAAAAAGTGTATTGTATCCCAAAAATTTAATTCTCATTGGAAAATAATAATTGGTTGGTGGATTTTTATTATATGTGTCTAAAGGTAATGACCCAAAAATGGGCATGTTGGGTATTAACTCAATATTCATATGGTTCACAACTAATTTCCATAACTACAAACATTGTTTTAATTTCCTCATTAGGTATCCTTTCGATGAATAAAAATATTTTTATGATCTTTAATGATGGATTTTAATGTATTGTATCAGTACTGAAATTGTAAATTTATGTCTCTAGAGTATGATATTATTTAATAAAATCCAAAACTATTACTCTTAGTGAAAATTTTCTATCATTTTTATGGTTTATACTATTTATAAGTAGTATAACTTTATTAATTAAATTAATTGACCAACATGATGTTTCTATACACCTTATACCTATAATTTATAATTCAGTTCCTATTAAGAGTATATATTGGAACATTTTGAATCCATATTTATTTTTTAAAATTTTCAAGGTGATTCACCTAAACATCATTATCAAATCCTTTATTGGGAAATTCCCTGGGGATTATCATTTAATATATTATTTTAAATAGGAAATTATTTTTAGATGAGTTCCATTAATTATTCATCATTTTCATTTCTATAAAGCTCATTTTTTGACATTAATCACTTATTTACAATAAAAATTTAGAATATGATTATTTTATATGGTTATTTTTTCAATTTGTGGTGCCCATAATTACATATCCCCTCTATCATTTGGAATCTTTCAAGAAACAAATATGATAGTGTAATGTGATTTTCCTTACCCATTATGTATGATTTAGTGGAAAAAGTGCTTGAGATTGTATTTATGATGTATGGAGTTATGAATTACTATAATTAATGGTCATTTAATTTATCCAAGTATATATTTAGGTAATTTATTCCATATATTATATTATGAATCTTTATTTATTATCCTGTCATTATTTTTTATATATTCCTACAATATTTCTTTTATTATCATTATTTAAACTATGATTCTAATGTACGGTATCACTAGCAAGGAATTTTTTCTCACCCATTAATATTGAATCTTATTAATATAGGTAATTAATTGCAAAAATTGTTTGGTCAAATATATGTCTAAATTTATGCAGTAACGTTTTTTCTCATATGATGTAAAATATCATGTTGTTATATAATATTTTTTTCTAGTTTTTTAAGGACTATTAAACCTCAACCATGAGAATGTAATCTCATGTAGTCTACTTATAGTGTAATAAATAACATACTAAAATTAGGTGGTTGAGTTTTTTGAAATAAAATATTGTATTATATAACGATTTTATTGAAACCATAGAAACTTCATTTATAAGAATATAGGTTGACAATAATGATTTTAGCACTATATAATTATATTTATTATTGTCGAATTATTTTGATCATATTATATTTTTTGGAAATAATTATGTATATTTGGATCCATATAATGTTTTATTATAATATTAAAAATGTTATTATGTCATTTATTTTTTTATGTATCTTGTAAAAAAAAATTAAACCAATCAAATAATTGTTTAACGTGTTGGGTTTTCATGATAATCTTGATAAAGGATATGTTTTTGGTGTGGAAAAATTAATACAATAATTGGGGAATTATCATTGGTTATATAAAAAAACCTTTACACCATGGGGAAACTATTTTTCACTCGTTAATGAAAAATATCACCAGATAATGTTTTGAGGAAACAACCTCCATCATTTAATGGGACAACCAATCTAGTGGTGGATGTTAAATGGGAGAACTCTATATAGATCATATTTTGGAAATTAAGGTATTTTTTGAAGAAAAAAATTTATCAGGGTTTCATATAATTTAAGTAAATATACTAACTATTAGTCACCCTTGAATCAAAATATTATAAAGGATGACGATGTATAAAACAAAGAGTGAAATTAATTTTGGATATTTTTCAAGAATTTTGTCAACAATATCAATTGGTTTATATAAAAATATAACTTATTAAAATATGAAAGGATGAAAAATATTATCTAGTTTATTATGTGGATAATTTCAAAAGGATGAAAATGTATGTTTTGAATCTTATATGAAATACATAAATCAGGATTAATTAGTTATTTGATTTATAAATTCCAATTTATTAAGGACCATTACAATCTCAAACATTTTTAACAGATGACGGGATACTGATAATTGATATGAAGACTAAGAAATGGTTTTTTAAATAATTAATTTATAATTTGATACGTGAGAATAATATTATCCCCAATTTACATGAGCTATAATGTACTATAGTTGAAAAAAATGGAATATTGGAGTTCCGTATAAGCAATATGAATGGAAAAAATACCATAGAGCTTGATTAATTTGATTGAATGTATTCTTTAAATGTGGAGAGAATGTTCATTAAGATCATGAGTAAAATTTCATGATATAAGTAAAAAAATTTCAATATATAAATTATAATAAGATGGTTTATTACATGAATAAATTCTTTAAGTGGAAAAATAATTCTCATTAGAATATTTATATCAATAAAAGAAAATGATATTAAATAACTTATACAATTCATGCTCTAATTGATATAATAGCTTGTAATTTTATTATATACTCTATATTATCTAATATTTTTTATTTTTGACAAAATCACTAATTTATATAATTCATGTTGAAACTGAATACTAAATCACACCCTTTCAGATTAAGGAGTGAATTTTAGTTAATTTATCAAGTGGTACATTGATTTCATAACAAATATACAATGTAGTCCAAATTAGAATCAATGTTTTTTTGCATATTGAAAAATAATTATCATATTTATGCTGTAATTTTATGTAATATTGAGGAAGGAATGGATTTTAAATTTTAAATAAATGTTCACAAAAATTAATGTTATCATGTCTAATAGAATATATATTCTTATATATTTAATGAACTGTGCATTTGATTATTATTTTGAAATTATAGATTTAGTGTTTATTGGTCATATTCTTGTATACAATAATAGTTTTGAGGTGTGTGTAACTATTTTGAAAATAATTAATGATGTTTTCTAGAAGAAACATTATTTATTAAATTAAATATATAATAATTTTTTCTTCAATAAGATGCATTCATTGTAATTTATTACAATGATAAAATATCATTATAGTCTTCTAAAATAATGGATGGTAAGGAATGGAAAACAACCACAATGATAATTGAAACTTGTAGTTTTCTTTCCTTGGATGGATACTATGTGAGATTTGTAGAAAAAAAATAATGATATATAATCTATTAATTAGAATGAAATATAAGGGAATAGAATTACATAGGAAATTTTATATTAATATTTCTTTGAGGAATTTAAATGTATGTTGGTAAATTAACCAATATTAACACTTTTATATGTTAAATAAGAGTTTTTAATTTATGGTGATGTATCATTAAAAATTCATGGATTTTTTCTATTAAAAAATTAAATGTTTATGGTGTATTCATATAGATATTATATAATACATTGAATTAATAATCCCATATATGATATAGATTTATAAATAAATATTTTTCAATTAATATATTGATACATTATCTCTATAAATTGAGATATGATATATAAACTAACTATAAGATCCTGAAATATATCATTACATAAAAATATCTGAATATAAGGTAAAATATGTGATTGAAGATACTCTAGTACTATGTTTATTTTTAAAATTATCATCTTGATGAGGGTGTATAATGATATAATTATGAACGATTTCATAGAAAAAGAATTTTATATTATTATGTAAGTGGAGACATCATTTTTATTCAACGTGATTACTAAACCCTAATAATTATATAGGATCATGATATATCATTATGATTAAAATTTAATTTAAAATAAGATGGATGGTTAGTGTAATGATATGTTACCATAGTTTGACATTTGGGATGAAGTAGTTCTATGTTCTGGAAAGAGGTTTTTGTTTTCTCAATATAATAGTTAAGGAGAGATCGGTTGGATGAGGTCAAATGTCATACATCCCCATACATCATAGATGTATTTTTTGTATAGAGATATATGGGATCATTTCAAGTGGGAGAATATAATTTAATTGGTTGTTGATTATTTTTCAAGATTATTTTTATGTCAAAAATATATGTATAAAAGATAACTTCCCAAAAGGGGTTCTATATAGATTACTAATACCGAAATGAATGTGGGATAATATTACCCTGTATTTCATGATTGGGATACATAAGACCATTAAGGAGTCTAATGAATAATGGTTCATTATAGATCACCATAAAACATTAGCTCATTTTCCGGAAATTACTGAATATTTCTTTATAGAACAACATGGAAGGATGTTTATAAATGTCAATACATGACTTCATGCTAAACCCATACACATATTATTTAATTGTGATCCCATATTCACATAAAGTTTTTAGTATCCTCTAGAAAGAGTTTCATTTAGAGATTCATAATAACATAATGTACAACACTAATAAAGATGAAAATTAATAAAGGACCATCCAATCATTGGAATAAAAGATAATATGATTCTTTGATGAATTATAGGTTGGGATTAGTATTTATATTATTTGGATATTTTACAAAATTAAATTAACCACTCTATCATAAAAAATTGAACCATGTAACTCCATATATTGGAAAAAAATGTAGGTTCTGACATATAATGATAATAATGGAACACTATGAATCCATTCTTATTATTGACATGATTTATGGAAATTTAATATGAAATCCTTTTTAATTCATATATTGTGGAAATATATTGAAATTACCATATGATAATTCATTAAATAATATAATATTATAAGTGGATTATGATTAATATTTTTATCATTTTACTTCTAGTATTTCTATTCTTAAACATTATTATATGTGTTTGTTATTCATGTTTATTTAATGGAATTAATTTGTTATTTGTGTGGAAGGTGGGGTCCAAAAATAAAATACCCCTCAATAAGTGTAATTGGTCATGAGACAACTATTATTGGGAAATTTTATTGTCCTTACTATCTATATATTATTTCTTTTCACAAATCCTCAATGGTGTTCTTATGATTTCTAACATTATGAATTTCAATTATTCCATTCATTATTTTATTATCAAATTTATCATAGTGATTATAAAAATATTTATATAGTCATTGATTTTTTTATCCTTATATATTTATTTGAAATGGAATCAATGGGTTTTCTATTCCCCCTATATTTCTTATACCATTATTATTACAAGTTAGATTCAGCAGCACATCATCCATGAATGGTCTTTTTAGTTCATATTTTACTTTAGTAAAACATTTCTTCATATTATAAACCATAATATTACATATTATCATCTCTATGAATAATATTTAGATACAAATATTTGAAATAAAATGATATAATATTTCATTCCATATTGTAATGTACATATATTTTGTTAATTATAGAGTATTAAAACATGTCATTTGGAATGTATTATCATCTAACTGATTTACCAAGTGATAAATACCATACCACCTCATGATGAATGGGTTGTGGAAACTAAAAATAATGATCATTGAAAGCATATTTAAATCACATGAATTCTAGAAATGCACGTAAATCAATATAAATTTTTTCCTAGGGAGATGAAGTAATATTATTATATGATGTAAGCCAATATTGGTATAGGAATATTTTGAATATTAATATCATATTTGAGATGTATTGACGAAGTGATCATCTATTCAAATAGAAATCATGATAATTTCAATTATGGTTGAGTTAATTGTTTTTATTATCATAGGTATATTCATTATATCATGGTAGGATAAATCATTTCAGATAGAATTCATAGTTTTTAAAATTATAATAACAAACTAATGGAAGGGGAGTCCTAAAATGAAAAAATAATGTTTTTTATTTATTTTCATTTAAATTATCCGGACATATTTTCATTAATTAATAAAAATATCAAATATTTAAATATTCTATAATAATTTTTAATTAAATTTTAAGTAGAAAAAATATGTTTTTTTCGAATTTATTAATTTTACAATTAATTCTGGAATTATCATTCATTTTAAAATGAAAATTTTAATGATTTAATGGTGTAATATGTGGATGTAGAATATTAGGAGATAATTTAGATGGTTTAGAAATATGTTTCAAGAATGTAGATGATTATTCTATATTGGGGAAGCTACATGAGATTCAATAGTAAAATCAAATATTTTTGTACGACTAAAGAAAATTTTATATTGTTGTGTAGCATTGAACTTGTTGGAAGAATGGAAATTGTGATAAAATTAATTATAAAGAGATAATTTTCGATTAACTCCATGGATAGTGACTATAATGTGATAGTTATTTAGCCAAAACAAGTTCCCTTTTAGTAAAAAATACCAACCCATTACCTATATAAGAATAAATAGTATTGGACCCATGTTTTGTCATATTAAATAGAATATTTTTGACCTCATCTTGGTATATAATTATACTCAATTCATATTGAAAAACCATAAAACACACCAATTCTAGAATTAATATGGGTCACGTTATATTAAATTCCAATGAATGATTTTGATTTTGAGTTAACCTAGTGTATTGTTGGTTACATCTGATTAAAATCCCTTGTCATATGATCATGTAATAATCAATTTTTTCTTATCATACCATCATTATATGAACATCATGTAAAAGACACGCATTTTATCTCTTTGGGTGACCTATCCCCACATGCCTCCAATCAAATTATATTATGTATTTGAGCCTCAATTTTGATTAAACTGAATCACTACAAAAAGCCTTACCTAAAATCAAATTCCCACTTCAATTTCCTGGAAAAATTGGGGAATCATAAGATAAAGAACCAATAATCCTATAACCAAAATGGTATTATTCTATGATCATATAGGAATCACAACACAAAGGTAGGTTTTATAATATTCATACATAAAAAAACATAAACATTGGTTGATATTCTTGGAAACTAATCGTGAATCATGGGAGCTAAAATCATGGTTAATTGTAGAGAATCATTTAATGTTTTAGAGGAGCTATGCAGAAATTATATGTTGTAGGGGAATATATTATAGTTTGGGATTCACCCCCAAGGTTTATAAAATGTAAATTTTTTTATTTTTAACAGACTTTGTAATAAAATTTGAAACTAGTTCATCTATTTTCATACTTCTCTTCCCATACATTTTCTATTTCTTCAACCATTAATCAACCAAGATTTCACTATAGGGATTATAGACTAACACAAATTGAAATTACATCATTTTCACAAAATATTCCATAAATTATACAAACATCTTCCATAAGACAATTTTATATTTGTCCCTTTGAAAAAATATAAAGATCAACAATATAAAAAAAGTATTTTATGTCATCTCACCTTATGTTCTTTATAACTAAAACAATTATTTTACATAATACATATCCTCATAACATGCAGAGATGAAAAGTAAGAAAGGGTGATCTTAGATTCTGAATATGGGAAAAATGTGGAGATACATAAGAATAACATGAACATAATGGTATGATAACATGGGAATAACAATTGAAACCCATAACCTGCATGTTAATGATCATAATAATTAGTTATAAAATTTAAATTGAAAATTCATATTACATTATTCATAAGGATATCGATGAACAATAGAAATGAGATCATAATTCATTGAATTTGATTCACATATATAAAAATAGTAATTATTATTTAAAGGAAACATAATAATTCATTCATAAAATTTCATTCTTGTACTGAACACATATGTACCTACTTTGGGTATGAGCTCCCTACTCATACACAATCCATTTTGAAATAAAGTTACAACCTATGAACTGGATTTTTTTTACAGTTCTAACCACCCATTAACCCTCCTTTTGTTCTTGGGATAAAAAAACTATACCCTCAGCTTTGGGACTTGGATAAACACCTGTTTACGCTAATTTTCTGGGATTGGTCTAGTCACTAGTGTAACCTCATCTTTCTGCTTGGGATGACAACCTCTTTACCCTCATCGTTGTTATTGATCTAAACACCTGTAAATCATCATTTATTTGATTAGGATAAACACCTGGGTACCCTAATCATTGGGAATAGTCCAAAAACCAGAATACCATTCTATTAGTGGTTAGCCTAAACACTCATATACCCTTTATGATCCTGTGGAATTCATTATTACCCAATACATTGAAATAATACATTGTTTATCCTATCATGAATTGTATAATGGGATAACCTAGTGATATCTAGGCCTTCCAATCATAAAATCTATAATCCAATTACACAAAACTATCTAGGATTCTCCCATCTTATTAGATATTTCTAAGACCCGCAATAGACTAATGTGCAAGGAGTATCCAAATAACACATAAACATATATGTTTTTTCTGTTAAAACATGATTATATGATGGAAAAAAGAAATATTATCTCTGTAAATATATTTTAAATATTATTGACACATGGAAATGAAATGAGTTCAATAAAAACCTCTTCTAAACATGATCAGAACATGTAAAAAATGGCCTTCCATAAACAACATTCTACTAATACATAAACCATTCATAGAATGAATGTAAATTGTAACATTTAATTATATCACCCATACAGAATGTGTCACACCAATACATTTCAACATATATGAAAAATAAGTTCTAAATCCTCACATAAAACATTTATTGAAAAAAATATACATTTTACATTAAAAAATTCCTTTTCAAGAATAAAACAATTTTAAAAAAATTTTAATTTAATTTAATATTGAAAACATAAAATGAAATATTATAAAAATATTAAATAGAGTTAGAAATATTTCATCAACTTTTTCATGTGAAATTTATCTTATAAGACCATTTAAAAACATTTTGGATTTTTTTAGAAAAAATGTTTTTTCTGAAAAAAACAATTTCTTCCCAAATAAAGATACAGTATCAATTTTTTTTAAAACCCTATTTAATTAAATTAAGTAAAAATGGGTGAAAATAGTCTAATTACATTAATATATGATGAATAACTAAATTATATTAAAATTAATGACAATTACTTATATTTATATCATGTATTTACAACTTTGGAGACTTATACATTAACAATAATGATAAACTATGATATTGTTACATAAAATTATTAAAACATTCGTAATCTTGAATACTAGGCCCTGAGAAGAATTTAAATCATATAAAACATATACTTCATTAAGATAAATTAATTTTGGATATTACGTGTAATTTATTTTTATATACACATAATTTAAAAATATAGGTACATGGCATTACATATATCTCAAAGAATACAAATTGAGAAAAAAAAAATCTTAAAGATTTGGTAACTTAGGAATAATAATCCCAAATAAAGAGAGATCATAAAATTGATATATGAATTCCAATAATTTTTCTGATAAGAATCATAAAATATATTCAAGTTAAGCATATACACCACATAAAAGTAATATATTTTGAATATGACATGACTCCCACAATAGTAAAGAAGTTAGACACTAATCTTTTACCATAAGTATTAACTTTCATTTTATACATTCAAACCAAATATATTGTAAATTTAATTTTATTATACATATAACAAATAAAAATATTCATATATATTATACAATAAATTATTTTATTATAAATTATTATTACCTATTTTTTAACGATACCTTATTAAAGTTATGTTTAAGGTACCAACTTCATTGTTTTCCATGGATATTTTGAATTTTAATTCTTGGTCTACATACTTATATCATGATATAATCATCACCTAATTGATAAAAATGATATATAATTAATATATATTAATTATATGTGTATATATAATAATCTATAAAATTTATTGGTATGAAATAAAAACACTATTAATAGAAAAAGAAAGTCATACATATGCATTAACGTTGTTTCCATTTTTTTGACATATTGAAATAAAACATGGTAAATGATATATATATATATATATATATTAAATATAGTATCACTTTATTTTAATATATATATATATATCAAATATTTAAAATAAAATCATACATAACATATACCATTTAATGTTTGAATGAATTACGTCATTGTGTGAGGCGGTTGTCCATCATACATATTAACGATGTTGTCATATTCCCACATAATTTAAAACAATATTATAAGTATGATATAAAAATCTCATAATATTATAAAAATAATTTAGATAATAAATATCATATATATGTATTTTATTTAAATCATTATGAGTAGTCCTAGAAGGCTGTAATGAAAAAACAAAGTACATCAGTTTGTGAGGTGGTAGTCCACTACACCCACGAATCATGTTTTCATAAATAAATTTTTGTATTTTTCTATGGTTTTAGTTAGTAACTTTAACATAAAAACATATAAGTTTAATTAATAAATGATGTTTATCAAGTAATAATTATATAAAAATAATATAAAGGGTTTCATGATGTAAAAAAACATTTCATGATTAATGTTACATCTTCTTTAGGTATCTCTATTCTGTTTTCACCAAAGGAATTATTCGGTTGAATTTATATAAAAAATAATTATAATAAGTTGAAATTAGGTATTTTTATATGCGATTTGGGTCGGTATTGGATGAGAAATTTTATTATTCTTTCATGATAAGGGATATTGTGTTCTTTTAATAGTGTGGTAGAGGACACACTTGGTTTTTTCATGAGAATGTTCACTCAACCACTTTTTCGTCTAATAGAAGGCCTCCAGTATTAACCCAAATTAGAAAATATATGCTTTGAAATAGTAATATTTATATAAAACTGGTTTTGGACAGGATTTTAGGTCAGTTTTCCTTATGATTAAAATTTACTCTTTTGGTAAACATTTTTTCCCTGGACAACTTTAAATAATTTTAATTCGTTTCACAAATAACATTTGACAAAAATTAAAAGGTAGTTATTATAAATCATGAATTATTCTAATTCCACATATGGAATCCATTTTTTCAAATTAAAATCTCAAAATATTTAATATTTAATTTTAAATTAATCATGCAGACGTAACATCAAAGACTGTTTTTAATGGGAAAAAACAAAAATTTTGAATTTATTTTATATGTAATTTCAAAGGAAAATTGATCCAAATAAATTAAAATGTATTATTTTATTTTTAATTGAAATTATTATAATTGAATTTTTTTTAAAATATAATTTAAATATATAAATAGTTTTTATGAAAAAGATATTTTCAATTAAAAGTAAATTTTATTATTATTCATTGAAAAGTGAAACATCTTAGAAAAAATCTATAAATTCACCATAAAATAATTTTTACATTATAATCCAAAAGGAAGTTTATTTTTTGAAATAATACATTAAATGTGTCAGTAATTAGTTTTCAAATTAGTGTGCCATTATAAGGTGGTAAAAATACCTTTTATAAAAAATACATCTTGTTATACATTAAATTATAAATATTATTATCTCTTGAATCGAAAAATCCTTATGATTAATGGTAAATAGTTTACTAAATATATAATATATTCAATTCATTAAAGTAATACATAAATGTTTTTAAATTCACTGAGATAAAACATGTTTTTTCATATAAAAATTTTAGTTCATAAAAAATAATTTATTTATTTTAAATTTGTTATTATATTCATTCATAATAAATTTGTTACAAAATAATTAATTTAATAAACCAAGATAAAACATATTTCCTTTATTTTCTTTATTTCTATTAAAACCCATCATTTATATGGTTAGGTGATAACTATAATAATATTTTAATAAAATGTCACATTTCATTTTAAACTCAATGTTGTGTATAATTCATGTTACACATAGTGTTGCATGTAATGCAATATAATATTAGTATTGTGAGTAATAAAATACCAAATAAAAATTTCATGCACCTCTAGATAAATTCAATTTTTCATATAGTATAATAATTACTTAATGTTTCATAGAAATAATGATTAATTTATTGTATCATGTAATGAAATCCATCAAAGAATAGTAATTTCTTTCAAATAATAAAAATTCGGATTGTGATATCCTATCCCTCTTAAAATTAATTTCACCCTCAAAATACATCAATATAATCTTATTTTTAAAATTTTAACATTCTATTCATAGTAAACCACATCATAAAAATGAATACTTAAATTTATGTTAAAAAGGGAATGTTGGAAACTTTACAGTTACCCAATATGACTCATAAAAAGGATTCAACATAGGAGAACATATGATGGAATTAAATATGTGGGATGGGAAGAAAAAATATGTATATATAGTGAATAAGATCACTAATCAATAAAAAGTTATATATATATATAATGTTAATTACCACAAAACCAAAACCCAAATAGGCATGAAAAGTTCAATGATATCATTAAAAATGATTATAATAGGAAAAAAAATTATTTCATAAACCTTTTCATGATGTTGAATAATTTTCACTAAAATATATACTTACATAAGATATAATATTTCATAAGAACAATATCACCCTATGTTTGTTCCTCGATCAATTCCCACATCATCCATTACTCCATTAAATGAGTGAATTTTTTACATCTAAAGTAATAATAGATCACAATTCCCCTAGATAGAATAAAAACTCATTTTTATATCTTCAGTGATCATTATAATGAAATAGTTATCATAGGTTAGGAATAAATCTATATATGGTTTTGTAATTCAGGTTTGTCTAAAACATCATCCAAAGTTCAACCTATACCATTCCATATATGGGTTACCATATAAACCATTAAAATTTCAGAATTTTTAATGAAGGTCGCCTAATTTTTAAAACTCAACTTAAAATTAATCCTCCAAATAACATTACATTTCTCTGAATAGTCAAACACCATATATGTGAATACAATGGTGATTTAGTCTCCTAATTCTGTGTAATAACCAAAAATAACATTAATGTCTATTAAAATATACATTATCTAGATAATATACCATCATGTAAAATATCAAGAGGGGTGTCTATTATTTTGAACTTCTTGTAAACATTAATCATAAAAACCAATAATGAAATAAATAACTATTATGTTAATATTACATGGAGACATATACATTCCCAGATGATAAGTCAGTATTTATTTCATATATTACCTATTATATTATTCAAAAACATTTTCATTTGAATCGGGGGTTCATTTGTATAATAATAAAACATATGATATCATTATTCATGAAGCTATCAAGATAATCACATGATATTTTACTATAGATTGAACAATATGATTTATATAAGAGGATCATTCATTCAAAATAAATCATGAAATACAAATACCTATAAATTTCATGTAATTTTTTTTAATTAAATGGAAATTTTACGAGACCTTCAAAATTAACGGTGCATGATTCTAAGGCTCATAGTCCCTGAAATGAATTTATGAACATTTTTTTGGTTACATTGAGTAAATGTGCAAGTAGTTTTTTCAAGATATTAAACCATTGTTTGGAATGGAAAAATGAGGGAACCGTTGAACTCACAACACTGATAGTCACTTAAGGTGACCTTCACATCAATCTCAGTAGGTTGAGGGTGGAAGTTAGTTTTAACTTTTTTGTGAAATAATAATATAAAATAAAATTTTGTAACAGTTTATTTTCATTTGAAACTCCCATGTGGATGTTAAGAGGTGGGGACCACCAGAACTAAACCTACCAGGTGAGGTTATGGATGTGGGGACTACCGAATCTAAAACCCCCAATATGAATTTAAAGGTGGGGACCACCCGAACCCCCCCCCCCCCCACCCCAATGTGAGAGACCTCTTGAACTCCTGCTTTAATGATTGAGGTGACATTTAAGATTTCCCAAAATTTATTAAGACAGCCTCAATGTAATTATTATAACAATTTAATTGGTGACAAAAATTAAATTGGAGAAACATATAATATTTTCTAACTTTTCTTTTTTGTGGAATTTGTGGATGTTTTGGAAAATGGAATTCGAGATAAAACCTTGGAGTAATTCTTCATCTCCAACGAAGAACGCTCCACCAATAAAAAACGCCAACTTTGACTTCTTCCCTAGGACATCCTCCAACATGGGATGTCTTCAATCGACGATCATCCTTCCCTCCTCATCGACGATGAAAAATGAATGAGGTAGTGGTGTGTGATAAATTAATCAGTGTTAATTTTTCTCTCATATTGAACCATTCCCCTTGAGCCACTTTCTACTACCCTAAAATGGAGGGTACGGGCCAAAACAAATAACCTGACCCCTCTGCAAACCTTCTAGATCTTTTGTGTGTTCTTCACGATGGTGATGGTGACCAGTGCCAGTGTTTAGCACCAGTGGAACTCGTGAATTGTGGCCAGCACCACGAACGGTCCTGAAAAAGGTGAAAAATGTAGGGAGGCTGGTCAGGCCGACCATCGGTGAAGGCACGACACGCGACCGCGTTGCACAGCCAGCCTTGACGGACCGCCGCCATGTGCCCTCCGTCGTCCCGCAACCTCGCGGCCCCCACGGCCTCACCGCCCCGCATCCCCCCATGGACCCAGTGACCTCTGCCATCCCGCAGCCTCACGACACTCTGTGGCCCTAACGGCCTCTGCGCCGTCCCACGCCGCCCAGCACCGCCCCTTGTCCACCGTGGCCCCCACGGCCTTTGTAGCCCACACGGCCTTTGTGGCCCCTGGGGCCCTCGTGCCTCATCGGGCTGCCCTTCATCCTCCTCTGTCCCACAGCCTCGTGGCCCCTGCATCCTCACCACCCCCATGGCCTCGCAACCCTTGTGGCCTCAGTACCTCGCGGCCTTCCGAGCCCTTCACCGTCTCGCAGCCTTGCGGCCTCCGCGGTCCCCGTAGCCTTTACAGCCCTGCGGACATTCGCATCCCCCATGGCCTTTGACGCCCTCATGGCCTCCACGCTACCTGAGCGGCCTCACGCTACTCTGTGACCCCTCACTTCCCAGCCCGGTCCATGTTGGTTCAACCCAAACTGGATCTGGTTTTCCCAGGTCGGGTTGTGCTAGGTCGGACCAAACCCGCACCAACTATGATCTTTTCTCTCTATCAGCCATAACATTAGCACTTGACGTCCATTTTACAAACCATCAATGGAGGTGTAAACCTTGGAGAGATATGGTCCCTTTGGTATACCCCCACTGTAGTTTGGGGTAATGTTTGGGTAAAGTGGGGTTGGATCGAGCACTATTCCAACTGGTCCCTTAGGACAAAAAGGCGAATGACTTAAAGATCGGGTGTCTGATTGACGCACCATTTGATAAGTTGTGACCCATATGACATAGGGATCCTTTGAAAAATATCTTCATGGGACTTCTTGGTAGTTGGAGTATCGACCATTGGCTTGAAGAGAGGACCCTCCCAAAGACGAGAAAGCTAAGAGCGGGAACCCAGTAGCTGGCTGTGACGTGATAAACGAATAGAGATACTATGAAGTTCTGCACTGAGAGACCCTATGTGGGTCAACACTGAGTGATCCTATGTGGTTCATCACCTAGAGATCCAGTTTGGGTCAACAATGAGTGATCCTGTTTGGGTCAACACCTAGGGATCTTATGTTGGTCAGCACCGAGAAGTCCTATACATGTCAACACTGAGCAGTCATGTGCGGGTCAGCACCGAGCGATCATCTGTGGGTCCACACTTAGTGATCATGTGTGGTTCATCACCTAGAGATCCTATGTGGGTCAGCACTGAGCGAACCTGTGCGGGTCAGCAGCAGAGCATCTTGATAGAATAAGATGATCTTACTTTATGACTAATCATTTGTACTTTTGTACTTATGTTGTACCTGGTGTGAGCTGAGTTTGTACATTTTGGTACATTCTTTCATGGTAATACCTTGGTGGTAATCTTCTGTGTGGCATACCTGTGTGGTACCTAAATTCATGGTATTATTTTCTTTGTGGATTATGTGAGACCTTGAGTATCTCAGTGTCCCTACTGAGTATCGTTATAGTCAACCCTACACAGGCTATGTCCTCACCTTATTGTGTTTGGTGCAGACGACAAACAGCATTGATTGAGACTGAGGGTACCACGACTAAATGAGGCCAAAGGTGGACCATATAGAGTGTCGATACACGGAGGAGACAGGCACATGAGGGGTGCTAAAGAGGAAATATGTACCTACCCTTCATGTAATAACCTCTTAGGATGACCCAATAGCTTCTTTCCTTTTTCTTCAATTGTATTGTTTTTAACTTGTACATGTACCTTTACTGTTGGGCTTGTATTCCAGACCCTTCTTACTTTTAGAACTATTTTTTCAATAGAATTTTTATTCTGTTTGTATCTCATTGTGTTCTTGGTTACATGTGTTTGTAGGTTATAAAGGCAATGCCTTCCCGGTTTTAGGGAATATGCCTTTCGGTGCTAGTCTCTAGCCATTGGCCTATGGAAGGCGGGGTTGGGGTAGTCACGACACGGGCCTTGAGGGACGAGTCATGATATTAAATTACCAAATAATTTGGGGAATATACGTGTTCCTTATTTATGATGGTTGACATCATCTATTATGATAGAAAAATCATTCTCTTAATTATTTTTCTTTTTTGGTGGTTCTGGGTTATCTTCCACATTAGTCATTGAATTGGGGAACTTGTTATCATAATTCCCAAACTCTAGGAAATCAAAACACTAAATTGTGTATGTGAAATTCTAAGTGAAATTTTCATTATTCTCAAATAATTATGTTCATGTTATGTGAATTTTTAATGATCTAAACACTAGAGAATGAAAAATAACTTTTTAGTGGTACAGACTCATTTCATAGAAACTAATAGATAAATGTATCCCCTGAATGAATGTGGTAACTTCCTCATAAATGTATAAATATATCTTTTCTCCTCACATTTCTTGTATGTATTTTTTCCAGGATTCATAGATTTAGAACATTTTGGGAGCATAACAATGTGATTTTTCATTTATAAAACCCTAAAATTCTGATTCTCATGAGGGTGATCAACATACTGTCAGTTCAATTTTTCATCAAAATAGTACATTTGGGTTCTATCCATTGAATAAAATAAAAACCATCATGTGAGTAACACTAACCATATTGGGTAACCACATATTCATGAAAAATGATGTTATGATGTATAAATTAGGTATCCTTGTTCTTTAACCTATGACACATTGTTATTATCATTTCTTATTCATTATTAAGTTTTATTTAAAAAATTTATGATTGATTATAAATATTTTTTAAATTTCACAAATTATATCCCCATAGAGTTTCAAACTTGTTCTGTATCATCTCATATTGTTGTGTACAAGATCCCCATTGTGTCTTGATCAAAAATTTGTTTTCAGGGTTCTATGACCAAGATACATCTATTGTAGAGGAACATCAATGTAAAGTTTCAATATATGTATGTATTTCTTGGAAACCACTTACTCAAACCATTACTAAATTTCTTGTATATTTACATATAAATTGACACAACTTTATACCAATACTTATACATATACATAGGGTTCTGACTAAATTTTTTGTATCCGAGTTCCAAAATGTTATCAATATATTTGTTTAGATAACAACTACAATAACCATGGATTATCATAAAAATACATTATATCATTTTTGAAGAATATTCATTACATTACATAGATACATTACCAAACACCGCATTAGATTAGTTCCATTTGAAATATTAAACCTTAAACAGAGGAACACAAGTGATCTATTCCATATTCCACTTCATTCATCACAACTACCACCTTATTATACATAATGTATATCCTCATTTCCAGGGGAAAGGAAGCATAAGAAATGGTATTCATAGATGCTCACTATAGAAAATAAGGTAGATACATAAGCATAATATGAACATAATTATTTGAGAACTAGATAATGAAATTTGAAAACCATACCCTACATATCAATGATCATAATCTTGATTCATTCCTTAAATATTGGAATTTCATAACACATGAGTAATAAGGAAATAAAAAATAATGTTCCATGATAGCATACGACATATAAATTTTGGAGTATATATAATCATAAAACATTGTAATTCAAGGTTACCCACCAAGAAATTCATTACATTGTCGGTTTTTGAGAACCTACAATGTACCAAATTATGGCTTGGGTTAACCACCTGCGAACTCTCCTTTTTGGTCTTGGGATGACCACCTATTCACCCAAATTTTTTTGGATTTTTTTGACAACTAGTGGACCCTAATTACTGATCTTATATAAACACTTGTATACCCTCGTCTTTGGGATTGGGCTGAGCATTCATGTACCTTCATCATTGGTTTTGGTATATACAATTATGTACACTCATATTTTGTCTTTGGATAAACACTAGTTACCCACATCATTTGGAATAGTTAAATACCATATTACCTCGTCTATGGGATTGAGATACACATCCATTTACCATCGTCATTAGGCTTTGTCTAATCTCCCACTTAACCTCATATTTTTGATTGGGTAAAATACTCTTCTACTCTCTAAGATCTTATAGAATTTATTATTACCAATTTTTATGAAAATATATCTCAGAAAACCCATGGTGTGAGATATAGAAGACTCAACCATTGATATCTAGGCCACCCCATATATAAGCAATATTGTGATTACCATGTGTATTCTAGGCTTCCCCATCGTATATATAATGTCCAAGAACTAAAACATGACTAATGATCATATATCTCACATAAAACTCATAAAAACATACATTATTACTTTTTTTCATGATTTAACATTAGAAAAAAGAAATATTTTTCAGGTAAATATCATGATTGACCTATTGAAAAGAAACTAGTTCCATCATAATCTTATAGAAACTGTATTTCCATCTATAAATTTAATGGGATTATATAAGATATATGCCACTAATAAATAATCTATTCTGAGAAATAATATGAATGGTAACATTAGATAATATTCCCCATAATGAGTATGTGACATCAGTTGAATTCATATTAGTTGAAAATTTTTTTAAGGGGACATTTAAAAAATTACATGAGGAAAATACACTTTTTCTATATAGAATTCTTTTCAAATCATACAAAATTTTGAAATAATTTTTCTTCAATGTATCATTGAATTCATATAAATGGTTATTTTATATCCTTTAAAAATAATATAAAATATCAAAAACATTTTCACTGAAATTAATCATGAAGTTCATTTAAAAACATTTTTAGTAAATATGGGTTAGGAAGAAATCAGATTTCATACGGAAGAGATATATAATATTGGATTTTCATAAAATCATTTTATTAATTATATTATGTTCCAATGAATTTATAAATGGAATGATAGGGGAGATATAATTAATAAATAAATGATATGAAAATTCATGATAAATCATGATAGGTATATCATGAGATTTCTACATTAGATACTTAATCATAAACGAATCATGATAAACGGTGAGATTGTAACATAAAACTCTAACTCATTTATAGCCTTGATTCCCAAAACGCATGAATGAATTACAAAAAATAAAAAATAAAATAGCATAATAATAAATAAATTCATGATATTACATGAAATAATTGATTTATATGGACCTCAAGAAATAATACAGATCTATAACAAAACTTACATCTCAATGAATAAATATTTTGACAAAAATATCATACGGAATTGGTAAATTCTGAAAGGAAAGCCCCATGAAAGGGTGATTGCAAAATGGATATTTAAATAAAAATAAATTTAATTTTAATAATCATAAAATAAATTTATAGCCAGTATATACCCCACTTAATAGAAATAGGTATTGAATATGACATGTGTCTCACAGAAGTAAAAACAAAAAAAGAAAATTTCATACCTTCCATCTTGAATTCCTGTGTGCATATTCAACCCACATTTATAATAATTATAACGTTATTATATATCTAAAAAACAATATTCATATCTATAATATAAAATCTATAATTTTATTATGACTTTATATTACATTTAATTAACAATTTTGTCTTAATTTTATGTTCTAGGTAATAACCACATTGTTTTTTCAAAAATGTTTTGATGTCTTATTCTTCATAATATTACATAGATCATGATTTAATAATATGAAGATTGATAAGATTGATATAAAAATAATATATTTTTTTTATTAATACATAAAATTATGTGATTGGAATTAAAAAATTTCGTTCATTGAGACGATAGCCTCAACCTAACGATAAACGTTGTTTCGATTTTCTTTTCAAACCAAATGAAATAAAATGAAATGATATATATATATATATATAATCATTATAGTATAATATTTATGTTATATATATCACATAATTAAACTAATTTCATCCTTAATACATTCTATGTAAAGCACAAAAATCGCATATCTTCGTCAGACTTTAGTCCTCCCTACACATGAAAAATGTTGTCGTATTCCCCAAAATGGAATGCATGATTTTATGTGTTATATTAAAATTATATAATTATAATAAAATAAAAAAAATCATAAATTTAAAATTTAATTATTATTTTTATCATTATTCCCTACCTTTAATGGTGGTAATTTAAAAATGAACAACAACAGTTTGTGAGGCAGTAGTCTACCGTTCACATGAACAATGATTTCATTAACAATGTGGTGAATATTTGTGTCATTATTAGTCTTAAAATAACACAAAAAATTTAATTATATTTATAGACGTATATTTTTATACAAGTTTGATATAAAATTATTTTCTGTGGTTTTAGGATGAAATAAAACAAAAACATATGTTGATTAAGGATATTAATTCTTCCTATATATCTTTATAGTTTGCATGAAAAAACAACCTTGATTAGATTTTATTATAAAACTAAGGATTCTAGGATTGGAAGAGGGATGTGGAAAAATGATGCTGTGATGTATTGGCCAAACCAATTTTATTTCAAGGTTTTATAAGGGGGATACAATGACCTTTTATAAGTGGGAGAGTGGACAAACTTTTCATTTTTCAAATAAAAGGAAAGTGAAAAAAAATTTACATAAAGACTGATAAAATAATTTAAAACATTATATAATATAAATGATAAGGTCTAAATATGGACATAAATTTTTTGTTTTACATTTTTCTTGTTCATTTTTTCCCTTATGACTAATGTTTACTCCTGTGGTAAACTTGTTTTTCCTTTAATTGTTGCGATTAATTTTAATCGATCTCACTAATCATTTTGAACCTAAATTAGGTTGTAAATATTAAAAATAGTAAATAATTATGAATCAAAATATTGAATCAATTTTCTAAAATTAAATTCACTAAATTGTAAAATTTTAATTTAATAGTAATCCCATAAAAATCATATTAAATTTCCTTTTTAAATAGAGATAGACAAAAAGATAATAATTTTTTTAAAAACCAATTTGAATGTTAAATTAATTATAATGATTTAAATAGTATTAAATAATGTATAATTTAAATATTTATAACATAAAAACAATTTATAATATAATTTAATAATATAAATAATTTATATGAAATTAATGTTTCCAATTAAATTTCAGTATTTCTCAATATTCACCATAAAATGAAACTTCTCATGAGAATACGAAAAATTGACCCTAAGATAATTTTGAAATTCCAAAGTAAAATATGGATTTTAATTTTTTCAAATATAAATTATTAATGTGTATAATATATATAACAAAATGTTCCCTTAAAAGGTAGTAAAACAACCTTTTAGAAAAATGCATCTTTTTTATGCATAAAATTGGATCTAATCTTATCACATTACAATAAAACCCATTAGATTAATTTTAAATAGTTTACTGAATATATAACCTAAAATTTTGTTAAAATAATTCCAAAAATTTTTGTTGATTAACATATTGAGGTAAAATGAGTTTCTGAATAGTTAATTCAGTTTTTAGGAAAGTAATTTGGTTACATTCAATTTATTCTGACATTAATTTTTAATTTATGGGTAACTAATGAATTAATTTTATAAATATTCATCAACCATATTATTCAAATTTAAATAATAATTTTCATAGCTTCCATTCGAATGACTATGTTATAACAATAATAATATTTTAATGAATTATCATGTTTTTTTAAACTCATTGTTGTGTGTAACACGAGCTCAGATTAATGTTTCACGTAACAAAATCATAACATTGTATTTCTCGTAAAAAATTTCCAAACCCAATGTTTCTTGTACTAAAATATAATCTAAATGTTTCATATAGAAGAATCATAACATGGTCTTGTGTATAATGCAATATTAGCATGGTGTAATGTGCAATGAAATCCATCAATAAATTTTAATTTATTTGAATGAAAAATACTTCAAAAAAATCTCATAGTGAGGCACCCACTATTGTACAGAGGATAAATTAAGGATCTCCGCCTACATGAAATTTTTTTTCAGAGTCCATGACCATGAACATTTTAATTCCTTAAATTATAATTTGTGTTTTTAGTGATTGGGATGTTTAGACATTGGAAAACAATATTTAACAACTAGTTTTCATTTTGATGTTTTTTGTTTTTTATTATATATATTTTTTGTTAATATATTTTTGAGATATGAACCACATAAGTTTTGGTTATTCTTCAAAAAAATTACTACACCAGAAAGTCTATCATGTGGTGAGTTAAGCAAAATTTAATATACTTATATATACAGAAAAATAAATTTAAATACATAGTAATCAATTAATAAATTGAAATTAAATAATTAATAACAAATAAATAAGAAATTTGAAGTTGTTAATAAATCATAATTTATAAATATTTAATATATATTAATGCAAAAATATTGAATAAATTCAAAAATTACATATCAGAAATATAATTGGATTTCACCTAAAAAATATTTTTTAATAAATAAATAATACATATTAAAATAAATAAATATACAGTAAATAATAAATAATAAATAAATACTAAATATTTAGTAATATAAAATCAAAAATCTATCATCAATAGTCAATAATAAATAATATATTGTAAAAATTAATAAATAATTATTGATTATTGATTAATTAGTAAAAATTTAGAAAATGATAAATGAAATAAAATAAAAACTAAAAACTAAAAAATTGTAAATTATGTTTTTTAAATTATAAATAAAATTAATAAATGACAAATGACAAATTAATAAAATAATACTAAATAAATAAATAAATTACCATATAAAAAATAAGTACTAAATAAATAATCATCATGTGATAAATGTCATAAAATTATGTAAATAAATAAAAAAAATCAATTAAATAGTAATTTATCTATATTATTTTTGATGTATATCTTATAAAAATATATTCATATAAAAAATATATATATTAATATATACTAATTCAAACACACTCGCACACACACACACACAAATCATCATAATATATATATATAAATATACATAAGTATATAAGTATATATATATGGATATAAATATCTATTAATATATATATATTACTAAATTTAAATAAATATGAATAAATACACATATATAATACATTAATATCTATAGAAACACACACATATATAATTATGAGTTGTTTTATATGTTGATGCCCACCAATCAAGCAACACGAAATCTACAAGGGAAGAAATACCTGATGCACGATTACTATTTTCTCTACAAAGAAAAGGAATAGATTTTAGTAATGACATGATAACCATGTAACCATGAAATGGTCATGTGATCATATGAACACCAGAAGTTCATACAAACATGTCCAATGCAGTGGATGATCTACACCAGATCATATAGAACCCTTTGGAAATACTCTCTCTTATTTAGAATGCATGAAATACAATCGTTGATCTTGTGTAAGTTTTCAAATGTTTTTCTTAGAGCCACATGCCATTAAAACTAGTGGGGCACTTGAAAATCATCACAAAAACTTGTAAACTAAAGGAAAAAATATGAAAATGTGGAATACTTTTTAGTTCATTTATATTTATGAAACTCACTCATGTATGTCACAATAACTCACACAAGAGCATGGAGGCATATCTACTTTGTCATGTTAAGGGTCTTGGAAATGTCAATTAGATTATTCCTTGTCACTCAATCATTATCTAAGAGAAAGGGGGTTATCTATGGCATTAGTCATATATCACCATATGTCCCATAATTGGTCACAAGACACATTACAGGAATAGGGAGTTGCCTCACTCATGAAAACACCTGAAATTCAAATCCCTATTAAAATAAAAAATAAATAATATTGGGAAATGGCCAAAGATAATTTCATTAACGAGGATATGATGGTATTAACATGAAAAGTATATTATGCTATATAAAATTAAAATTTATCATATGAGGGACCCCTCAACAAGAAAGCTTGATCTTATAAAGGAACATAGAAATGTCATCATAATATCATGATGTGCCCCTATCAAGCCACCATTGTCTCATTTAAGTCCCCAGACAAGTCGTGTATGCTCTTGTGAAGGCCTTACCATAAGGATCCTAAGCTATATAATTCCCCTCGATGTGCCATCCAAACCATTGGGAAACACCGTGACAATTATAAATAGTCGGGAGACATATGATTATTTATCCTGGGTCTAATATAAATGGAGAATGAGGAACCTTCACGAGGATACTGAATATCATGTGATGCCATGAATTAATCCTGAAAGGATCATGTGATTTGCATGACACCAAATCCCTCCATGGACTCCAAATGAACTCTGGAAGATATGTTCTACATAAGGTACTCTATAACTGAGGATGATAGGCCTATAAATACCTCCCCCTCATCCTATAGAATCCTGAATCGATTATCCATCACACACAAAAGCATAAGATAATACTTATCATAGTGGCTAGTCACGTGATGACAAGGACTTCCTCCAGTTAAAAACCTAGGGAATGGACTAAGGGATGACTCTATATATGCATATAAATATTGAATCATCACTCATTGATAAAATTAAAGACTTCTAGTGCTTCAGCGGAGTCATGAAAATGAGGTATTACATGTTGTATAGGTCACATGATACCTAAAATAAGATAATGTTGGGAAGTCCTAAATCCAGCATCCCATAGATATTTGAATAAAAGACTGTAATTATTGTATAATTTTATGAATATGTATAAGTTATGTTGTATGTGTCTCTCATGACCATCATTGATCATACAACAACACCAAGACATGTAAATCAAATTATTCGACCTTCCCTTGAAAGGATTTTTGGATAATGTGATGTCCCTTGGACATGTTAAAAATGTTTCATGGTGACCAATGGTAATTTCCCTCCTGACTTATGGTGACCCATGGGAATTTCAACAAAATATTGATATTTATTATTGACATATCTCCCTTGTTGTGTGGCAATGCCAGGGCATGTCAACTATATCTCAGGACAACATTAGTTGAAGTCATCCATATCACATGATGTCCTCCGGATAAGTAATCCAATGTCATGAAACATTATTCGGGTATTTAAACTAGGTCTCACAATTACACTCAGATGGGTTTTCCTAGATCATGTAATGCCCTCTATGCATGTCAATCAGGTAACGTGACATTCTCATGACATTTCATCATTTTCCATGAGATATCTTCCAAAAAAACCCATCCATATTATGAGATGTCCTTCATAAATACCATTCTCCTCATGTAATGTTCCCCAGAATATTCTAATGCATCATGTTACTATATATGGAAAAGTCCCCTAGTTAAATAGAACATCTCCAGACATCATCAATGATTTCATGTAGATAATCATAACAGGTTAGGTAGATAATCAAGACATGTTGAGCAAGCATCTCAAGACATGATAACCTTTCATATTGGATGTATTAGGTAAACCCCAGTGTGATAGACTCTATTGGAATATAATTAAGATAACATTGATTATGTATAAAAATATAATGTGTAGGAAACATTCTTACAACCTAGGCATAAGGGGGAACCCACCTCAGTAAAAGACCCCCATGCTTCAAACATACTATCCTTAAGACCCCAACCCTACTTTGGATCTAACATTATTTATTATACACCAGCAGGTTCAGAATGTAATTAAAAACTTTGAAAAATATTTCCTGATATAAA
Organism: Viscum album; assembly: GCA_963277665.1. Classification (NCBI taxonomy): domain Eukaryota; kingdom Viridiplantae; phylum Streptophyta; class Magnoliopsida; order Santalales; family Viscaceae; genus Viscum; species Viscum album. The sequence goes on from OY728156.1 coordinate 549,941,193, forward strand.
AATAATACATAGGACATATTTATAATGCTAGAGATCAAATTTGAGTCCACCTTATTGTATATCTTTACATGTCACTAGCATTCCAACCATTAGGAACCAGTAATCTATTTATAGGTTGTAAGCTCTCCTCCAAAAGTTGATTGAGAATAAAAATAAACTACAAGAAAAATGATTCCTTACACAACCAAGATAAATATTACACATTCCAATGGACAATTGAATATATTAAACATCCAATAATTTTCCCAGTACATAAGTCTTAAATCCATATACAGTGAGACCTATTACATTCTATCTTCTTTCTGCAACACTTAGCATGGTTCACATTGTCCTAGGGTTTGAAAATGGCTATATCATTAAATATGTGAATCTAAACTATCTAGTATTGACATGATATGTAAAACCCATCCAGTGGAATGATATGATTACCCCATATAAGGGCATACACATTAGGATAAGTACAAAGGGAATGTTATAACTATTATAAATATAATAGATTCCATAACTAGGATATATAAGAATCCTTTCGGAGGCTTGAGTACAACAACATATATCTGAATTCTCTCATATTTATCCTTTAAACATGGTATTAAACTAGATGGTTTTAATTATATATTTGATATATGATTCATGTTATATAAAATATACATAGAAACCTTATAAGGTGGAATCCCATCCTCAAAATATTAATCACCTCAATGGGTGATAGCACATTATGAAGTGCCTAGTAACATGGATTTAATGTATAAGAATATAACTATTATTTATATATGGATTAAGAACCTGGTTACATAAATATTGATTCTTTAATAGAACTCCCTTTACAAAAGGAATGATTCCCCACTTGATCATTTTTTCTGGGTAACCGTTCTCATATCATGATTGGGAAGAGATTATCAAACATATCATAAATCATCAAGAGCATCCTGGAGTAGGAAAACATTTCCCTCAAAATGGTGTGACAATCCCAAACTATCATACTCTCGACAAATGCGAGTTCTTATGATTCATTGGATCTAAAACAAAAAAGGGTCGTCGGTATTTGGAAATAAGGCATGTACTCAGTTATTGAAGGGGGAGCCATTGGGAGTTTCTATTAGAGATTAAAATGGTTAACATGACTTGAATGATTGTAAAAAATTGAACTAACAATATTAATCCATTAGTATTAACTTGATTCATACTATTTGTATCATTTTTAATGAAAAAATGTTGAAATTGACAAGAGTATCACAAATAGTAAATCGATCAATTTACCATGCATCATAAAATTTTGTTCACATATCCAAAAAAAGATTGGAACCTAAAATGAATCATTCAAATTACAATGATTATTATATATTTATATATTGATAGGGTTCTCATGAAATATGTCTATCCACCCTATGACAGGTCCATGCAAGCAAAATGATTAGACCATGAGTTAAAATGGATATGTGTGTTATCCATGCATATCTAATTGAGCATGAACCACACATATGATGAGGTAGTGATTTGTAACCTTTTTCCATGTTATAATCATGACTGTAGATACTTGTCTCACAAAATACAACCAACACAAGATAATTTATTCTTCTAGACACATTTTTATAAAAATCATTTATGGTTGTAATCCGTCATGTCTCAGAACGACCTGACCTACCTGAAACCTTCATCATCATGTGGATAAGAAAACATTCCAAGAATACTATCAACATGGTATAATCTTGACCGATCAGTATTTATGATACATTCTCTAGAAAAAAACAAGAAATTATGCAACATCTAAATAAATATGTAGTAATTGTAGTGGTGTTTGTTCCACCCATGAAACACATCAGAATATTCAATCAGAACATGATATTCACCATCATCAATATTTGATGATTTTTTATCAATGATTTATCTCTTGTTCCCATCTAATTCATGGTTTATAGAGGAGGGATCCGACCCACGGATTTCACTAGATCCATCCCATTGGTTCCCTTCAGTTGCCTCATGCGGGTACCACCTGACACATTAGAACCTACAACAACCCTAAATGAGATACAAGGACGACACATTAAGCAAGTAATGATTTGGATAACCAGGATATGGAAACATAACCCTTTTATGTTTTTTAATCCCGCCTATATATTTTAGTTGTAGCTAATGTGCATAATCATATCCCTTTCCACCCCGAGACAAATTTGTAGGTATATTCCAACAGTATGCATGAGAGGAGGGACATATCCCTACCCCACATATGAATGCCATTAGCATATTTATATTGATAAAGTAGGAATGATGTGGGATCATATACCCATTTTAATTAAATTCATCTTCTATTATATAGTAGAGGAAAAATGTACAATGTTACATTATTATAAACACATTAAAATGACTCTAAATTATAGAAATAGTGGATTAACTCCACTAGAATATTCCAGCAATGGTAAAAATACAGGGATAGATACATTTTCTTATCCTTATAGCCATGTATCACAATACTATGATATGTAAGAACATGTGTTTTTCCAATGAAATTGTACAATCATGAACCCATCAGGATTATTATCGATATATTCTGTTAAAGTAAGAGATAGGGGATGAGGCTTATATTCAAATTTCGATCTGGTTCTCCAAGCAACAGTGGGCCATGCATCGGGATAGGATAATTTTTTTTTTCTAAAAACATAAGAGATATTCTCAAAAGGCTATGTATTTATCTCATTACCCCATTCATATTGGGGACCACCATGTGAGAGTAGAACATGCCTCATGATGAGATTATATTCTTATTGAAAATCACCATCAAAATTTTACAATGTATCAGGATCATGATAAAATCTTTTTTTATGACTGATTTCAAATTGGTGAGAGTGGAACACACGTTGGGAAAAGATCATATTCTTTTTATTAAAGCTATTTGGCATATTCCCCAAGCTTATGGAAGATGGGTTAATATTCCTACTTTAGCTTATGAATGACTTCACCTGAATCCTTCAGATGTAAAATGGGTGGTGGATCATATTCATTTTTTTATTATGAGGGTTAGTTAGAATATTATGGAAGGGAATAAATATGTGAATCATGTTCACTTCCACAGTTTACACAAGGTTGATCGATAAATTAGGGAATCCACCAACCGGTAGGGTTATAATACTTCAACAATATAGATGATCATTAGAATATTCCAATAGATTCTCAGATGTGAGAAAATATTTCTACAACACCAAATGGTTATCAAAATTTCCTAGTAGACATCATAAATTAATATCATATACCTATACAATCCCAAAAGGAAATTCAATATATTCCAACGATAATGAAAATAATGTGGATCATATCAAATATGTGATTAATGCCAACATTATTGAAAATATATGAGACACATTATCAACACCCAATGGGACTTCCAACTAAAAATGGAGATTAATGTGATCATTACCATGATAGTCATCTACTTGGTAGTGTGGATATGAATCACAAGGACATTTCTTATTACCTCTGCCATTGTCATCCTCCCTACAGTGATATCTTTCACAGTTAAGAAAATCATACACATTCTATGAAACCTATATACAAATAGATGCTAAAAACTAATTCTCCATATTATAGATATGTTATTGAAGGGCATGGATTAACTATAAATGGTTCTTTATCAACATCAAGTAGCAATTTATTGAAGTTAGTAAGAGAAACAAAGAAGTAAATTCTACTGTATGACCAAGTAGAAAAATTTAATCCATTTGAAGAGGAAGAAGATGTTGATATATAGAGAATTTTATCCAAAAAAACCTTCACACAATGATTTGGACCAATTATGCTTTTTTACTATGACATCCCATAGGAGATAGAAAATGATTTGATGCCATAGCAATGCCAAAAATTTTGGGAAACTCATCGATGACTAAAGCCTATACACCTCCCTTATCCAAGATATAGGGTCACCTTCATACCATCAAGATGCATTGTTTTCATCTATAAATGGATTATATATCTATGAATCAAGACCCTCAACCAGAAAATAACATCATTAATCATTAAAAAATCTACATTTTAATGAAAAGTAATTAACAATTGATCTTCAAAGATTCATCATGTGTCTATATTTTTTGATGGGGAATGTTTGGAGCATGGAACTCCACCCTGCCCTTAGAATAATAGTGACCCTAGGATAAGGGTTCCATAAATTTTATATTCTATGGAGATATTAAGGTGAAGGATAATTCATGAGTCATTTGTTTCACTATAATTGAATTCCCCTACCTCAATTGTTCCATGACATCACGAATGGAGGGAGGGGATAACCAACATGGTTTTTAACATGGACCGTTGAGATAATTGGAACACATTTCAAAAAAAAAATTAATCATTCAGTCAACCCAAAAAAATCCCATATAAAATGTCTCCTATCATGGGATTACATTTCACCCAACTCATACATAATTAAAGCTATGACAAATCGATTGGATCACAATTGAAACTACCAAACCATTCCCCAATAAAGAATAAAGCCCACTGAAAATGGGGAGTATCAAACACCACCTTCACCCCTAGGATCATTAATATCATATAGGATTCATGATATTTTTGAATCTGAATAAAATAATCACAGTACCATTAGAATTTTGAATTTTATCTCATTCATTGTCACTGATCTCATCATCCCTTGAGAGGGTCCTGGGAAGGTCAACAATGGTTCCAGATCAACATCATCCCTCTAGGATGGGGGAATATTATATCTAAATTCCTATCCCAGGAGCCATAAAATTATCATCTAAATTCATCAAATCCATGTCAATGTGATCAATAAATTCCAATTGTGGCTTTGGATAGGCCCCAACCTATTGTGATAGTGTAATTTCCATCATTATTATCACTATAGAAGGAATCAATCATTTCCAGTTTTGGAGGTAAATATTGATGGTTGAAATCCCATCCATTCCTCCATCAATAAGAAAAATTTATCCTATTCATGTAATTTTTTAACAATAAAACCTATAAAATCGCTCAAGATCACTACTCATAGGCTGAGATATGAGGATAATATTAAGAAGAAATCCAATGTCCACTAAGGTCATATGAAAAAATGTTCTGATATGGAAAAGCATTCAAGAAATGATTATAAATGAAGAAGATTAGAATCACACTATTACATAGATAGTAAGGGGAAAACTACGATTTCCCAATATACATTTGAAATTTTCTTTCCCATCAACATAGTAGATAACGTGGATCAAGAAACAAATAAAAAACAATAATATACAGGAAATATACCCTTAGAGGAACGTAATCTTGATGCACCCATTATGACTACATATATATATATATATATATATAATAGAATCCCAAACATATAACATCAAAATATTTAACTTGAATCTACAAAATAGAAAAATCCCAAGGATAAAGGGGAAGGTGTGGCTATATCAAAAACACATCCCAAAAGTTCCTAAATTATTGATATGGACAAATACTGTGGAAATATGAGAATGAGATACATATAATCATAAAATTCAATAAGGATCAACTAATGGGAAACATACCCACATGGAATCATCTTCAGTCATAAATGATTATCCTCCATCCCATACATCTAGAAAGATATGATCTTTCTAAAAGAAAAGAACATCAGTATCATATGGGATCTAGATAAAGGATGATAGTCTATTTAATTAACGAGGTCAAAATGGGCATGAATTCATTTAATTTGTGTGAAATCATCTCCTAATCCATTGTAATAATTAATCATGATCAATAATTGAGAATCAGGGAATTATTAAAAAATGACAACAACCTCAGGCCCCACCCACTCCCTATAAATGGGAGGTTTGCTAAAAAAATTTACCTCGAGAATTTCCCAACACCACCAAGTCCATAGATACTAGAATGGAATCCATGTAAGGGTGATGTCCACTTATGATTACTAAGAGGAATCCATATCCGGTAATGGTGGATGACACTTTTCTCCCATCAAATTTCAGCAATCCTACCTTCCCAACTTTTTATGGCATGGCAGACCATAAATAACATCTCTATCACATCATTTAACAATGACATCTGACGATTGGCCGGAAAGAACATAAAAATAAGTCCATGTTATGGATTCCTGTACGTACGATTATTGGGAAAAACTTTTTTCTAGTAATTTTTAACAGGATACATTGTAGGATGGAAATTCCTTCATTATCAAATCATTTTCCATATTTGTATTACACTGAGGAAAGTGACAGTTTTAGGCCTAAAAACTAGACAAAAAATAAAATTATATGGTGTATGAATATATCAAAAAATGGAGAGGTTTAAAATATTCAATATGTATCTCAATATCATATGAGAATTTTTTGGATCACTATTTTGAATATCATAGGGATGATATGAAACACCTCTTATCTTGATAAATTATCTAGTTGGGTTCCATGAGTTAACTAAAAAAAACAACATATGGAAGATTCGTTTCAGTGTTCCCATGATAAATCATGGGTCATGCCTTCAGATCATGGGAAAAGACTCATTATGGTATATATTGAATTTATCAGTCCTCAACTGGTAGTAGTTCCCATCCATGTGACCATAAATTCCCTAAATTTTACAATACATCCAATCAAGAAATAGGAATAAAAAAATCTCCCTCGATCAGAGGTAAAATGGGATATGGGTCACACTGGACATTTGGAATGTATAAAAAAAGTATAATCCACTCTAAATGGGTATGTTTATGGATATTTCCTTGTTTCCCTGGATAATAACCTCATCAAGCTTCCAGAATCTGGGAAATCCAATGTGTTCAACCCCATCAACCATCCAGACTACCGCCCTTTTCCATAAAAGTTTGGGTCAGAACATTAAAGATTGAATAATTATTAAATACATATTCCCAAGCATGATTGATTCTAGATAGAGGTTTTTGGAAAACTACCTGTAACATGTGATTACTATAACCATTTCGCTGACAAAATAATATGGTGTCCTAAAAAAATCAGCCATGTGTGGGATGATTTTCACAAACTAGGTGAATCGATAGAAAGTTAACTAAGCTCATACAACCATGGGGTAAATTCTTTAAAAACACATAACATTCATATTTTCTAGGGAGGTAACGTCAAATATGCCTCTTGAAGATGGGAACAACCATCATACACATGAAGATATAGTATTAGAATAATAATATTTAGCTTAGATACAATCTTTAACCCTTTCATGGATGTTGAGATCATATTTGGTTATATAAACATGATACACTTGGAAGAACCCTTCTTTGATGACGAATATTCCTCAGAAAGTGAGTTCCTCATACCTGACTGGGGAACCCACGGTTGCATGAAAATGATTCCAGGATATTAAGGATAGAGCATCCATGGTTGGACGTAATATCTTTGGAAATTTACTATAGAAAGATAAAAATATTTAGCTTCCTAAAACTCCCCTTCATCTATCTATTCTATGTCGTATTACACAACCACCGTGTAGGAATTGAGTTATGTGATATGCCCAAGGAAGGAGGAGGACCCGCATTTCCTAGACCATATGTTGAAGATTCTCCCTCAACCTTTTCTCGGAAAGTAATGTCTTATAACATAAATGTATTAGCTCTTCAACCACATAATAAAGATAAATCGTACCTCAGAAATAACATACATCAGACACAAAAGTACAACATTATAAAATAGAAGATGATTTCCCAATACAGGTTCTCAATCCTAGATATGATCAATCCATTAAAAGAACTCTGAGGGGAACTCATTTAATCCATATAGATCCCATAAGATTACAAGGACAATGGTTTTTTAGATGGGGTTTATTGAGTGGATACCATGGCCTCATAATTCCATGTCTCCATCTCCTTCCTCAAGTAGGATCAAGAAGAGGTCATCAAGGAACATATAAGACATCCCTTTGTTTTTTGAATACATGGAAATTTTGACATCCAATGGTCTCTAATTTAAAATGATTTTGGGATCAACCTACTCCAATTTCTAATAACTTGACATTTGGGAAAAAGAAAATTACATTTATCTCCCCTAAAGTTATCCATTATAGGGAATGATAAGAGTGAAAAAAGAATTATCTTGAAAAACAAGCTTAATGATTAGTTCTATGAAGTCATATCTCTTTAAAAGTCCAATGATATTTAACAAGAAACCACATTTAAGGTAATTCTGGGAAGGCATTGTCTTCACAATCACATCGTGGTACATTTAAAAATCGTATAATGATTGAAATTCTTAGCTGATGCAAAGGTCCTCATACTAGAGGTTGTATGTCCCCCATTCATGTCTCGCAAACCCATATATACTCCGGAAAGATTCTATAAATGGTAATTCAAATAACCAAAGGTGGGTGAAATATGTATTTTCCTACCAATAATTTTATTTGGACTATCACTTATAATTGTTGGAATATATTTGACATGGACTATGTGTTTCCAATAACTCTTATTGAGGAAATATAATTATCCTAGATATCAAATATACTTCTTTCCAGACTAATGTAATGAAAAAGAATCATCTAAAGAATAACTATAAAATGACTCTAGTTTCATGGGATGAAAATTTATCTGACAATGGCCTCTCCAATCCCAATAGTGATAGAGATAACCCCAGATTTCTGACCTCATCTAAAAATTCCCTAACTGGTTCATATATGAAAGAGGAAGAGAATGATCTCTTAAATGCCCCTCCTTTATTTTAAGGAGTTATCTACACTAACATTGATGAGTTCTATAAAATTAATAGATGAAAAAATAGAACACCCCTAGAGTACATTGATTTCCCACATACCAATTAAAGAGTAAGATATGTAATTTTTTTTAACGAAACACTTATATGTGTTCTCTTTGAATTATAAAAAAAATACCAGACTAAACCCTTTTGTATCCACACACCATCACTACATACCCTGATGAATATTGAGGTTTCATGTAGCTGTAAATGACTATATATCCCACTCAAGATACATATGTAGTAGCGTATGTTGAAAAAAATTAAAAGCTAATTTTCCATGAGTAGTGAAATACCCAATATCCTTCACCAACATCATCATTGTTAAGGAAAATAATGGAATGAATATTTTAAGCATCTATTTTAAATACCTTTATTAAAATTAACCAAAATATGATATCCCATTTCCAATTACAGATCTACTTATTGGTGAAATGGAAATATTCCATACCCTATCTCTCATGGATTGGTAATTGGAATACAACTAGATAAAGATAAAATGTGGAGATGAGGAATATATATAACTTAGAAAAAACCAAGTGATATTTTTATATCATCTTATTATCTTTTTATTAATTAACACTAGAAATACTTATGAATGTATCATCCATAGTATATTCGGGCACATGTTGGGAAAAATAATTGAATGTTCTGTCAATGAAAATATTGTCAAATATTTATAGTAATGTGATCAGTTCAAAGATCTTCAATTATTGTTTTCCATATATTCAAAATATTTTCTAATAATGAATCTAAAAAAAATTAAATTTTGATGCAACGTCAGGTAAATTCTCTATAATTTTGGTTCTCTACCATCGCATCGAGTTTGAATGTGAAAAGTCGATTGAAATTCTAGCAGTTTCAACCCCTCAAAATCCCAAAATAAAAATGGGGTATGAGGAAACCATTCATGTTTTTGTCATTTCGTATCCAACTTGAGAGTAAAATGATTCCACTTCAATAAGATAATGATGAAATGAATCTCCTATTGATGGGATGAGAACTACTATGAATCCTTTGAGAGTTTCAAGCAGTACCTACTTCCCCCCACCTATCATGATGATTAAATTGTAAGTAAATATAATAATATTATTTGTGTACACCATGGAATGATCACATGGAACTCACCTCAGACAAAAAAAATAATGATAATAGTGTGAATAGTCTCTACTGCCATAGCTGAATGACTCTTGGAACCTAAACATGACACTCTGATGTCTATAATAACTTCCTCATAATCATAATTGTAGTTAAAAATATGAGGAATAAGTTTCATCACCATGATTTCTACTTGGTCTATCATATTGATCTAGTCATGAATATCCTTGGATACCTATTCTGACAAGAAATTTGGTCTGATGGGTGATCATTTTGCAATATTATCACATCTATTTTGTTTCAAAGAAGTTATTGAATGTACATTATTTGATGGATTTTATTGTGGCACACCTCAGTCTATAAATAACACTATTCGACACTAAATAATATGATAAAGAGGTTCTCTATACCCATGAACCCACCTATAAATGGGATATTTATTTTGATAAAACCTCATGATTTCTTACAAACATGATACAAGATAACTCAAAAATAAATTATGTTGGATGTATAATTACATTTTATTAAATGGGCATGTAAGATTTTCCAGACACTTTCACACTATCTGATGGTTTCCCTCATAATGAGGTTCAATTCAAATCCCTCATCAGTAGATTAGAACTAGCCCTATGTCTGTAAATAGATAAAATGACCACCAAATGGTATTTGGAGCTTGTGATAAAGTAGACCAATGATGAATACTCCATAAAAAATAACGAATATTCCCCTATAATTAGATTCTTTAAAGGACTAATGATATTGTATCATTTTGATCTCTTACAACATCAGGGACCCTGATCATATAATTCATATGTGATGCATTGGATAAAGTCTCCACAATCCTTTATAACCCTAATTAAAAGGAATAAATATTCAACATCACACAATGAATGATGGTATCATCAATCATAGTTAGTGACATGGAAGAAATCAATCTGGTCAACTCCTCCCCAGAGTAAGACAAAATGATATCCACCCATGTATGGATGGATCATATAATTGCTTATGTATAAAATGGGACTCTATTAGAAGATTGAGATGGAAGGGAATAGATTTCTCTTTGAGTACTGAACATTACCCTACATTATGGTCTAAATGAGAAAAATTCTCTCTAAAATAGAGGATTCAATGGAATCATCCTCATTTGCATAGAAGAATTTGAAATTAGAAGTCTCTTGTATGAATCAGATGTAATCATCAGTAGAAATAATCAGTATAAGACCAGACTCTACCACCCAATTAATAAGAAGGGTTAACAATGTAAAAACATGAACAAGACAATGTGGGGGTCTCAAGGGATTTTCATGCAAACCAAATCAAGGAAAAAATCATTTGTCAACCCCCCCCCCATAATTTATACATACATCTAAATAGTTCATGCTTGTTTAGTATGTGGTATGGATGATGTTAGGGCTATATCACTAAGCCAGAAATAAGTAGTTTAATTATATCCATATATTTAAAGGATTATTTTACCAATGGTATGAAAAAATAACCCTCAAGGATGTGGGGATGAAGAATATCATCAACTTAGGAATATTAAATATCATCACTATGTTTGGAGTCCCTCACATGATACTAATAGACAATAAAACCAACTACTTTTTAATGGATTTGAGGAAATATTACCATAAGTAAAACATCTATTTCAGTAATCCATCCTGCTATCATGTAATAGTAATTGGGTAAACATAATCCATTAATAAGAGTATATCAATTATACATCAAAATGAAATGAACAATGACTAAATTTCTTTCTAAAAAAGATACTTCATGCTTTATGTTTTGACTATTACAACACGCATAATATTACACATGAAACTTTGTATTCGTTATGGAACTAAAATGAGGTAGTATTTAAGATATAATTTCAGTTTCCTAGACATTGAATAGCTATTTTAAAATAAATCATAGATAATGATCAATCACAAAAGTGTGTGGATGATATAGACACTCTTAATGAGAATATGATGCCCACATTTCACAAGAATGATGTTCATTATAATTGGATTTCATGATCCTTGAAAATGGTTTGAATAAATTCATTACATTAATGAGAAGATCTGTTGTTTATTAGGGCCACAATGATACTATCTAATAAACAACCAATGTTTGAACCCATATGGGAAGGCCCTTATATCATATATTAATTCTATCAAAATGGTGGGTACACACTAGACACACTTGATGGTGAACAAGTCACCTCCACACTAATGTAAGGATTATTAAGAAATACTTTTAATAGATTCTATTAAGAATTATTAAATCTTTTTTCTGAAATTAAACTACAAAAATGTTCCCATATCACATGATGTTTCTATGTAAGGAAAACATCCTAGACACATGTGATCAAACTGTATGGAAATTGTAGTGTTATCATGACATTAAACATCACAAACATGTCATGACCACATGACATTAAAATATATAGTGGTAGTCCTGGTAGTAAGACATTAAGCTACAATATGTTTTTTTATTGCCACGTGTCATTAATCTTTATGGAATATTTTCTCATTGTATAATGCAAAACTAAATGGATCTCTAACATTTCTCCTATTTTATGTGTATTGACCATCATCCCTACCACATCAATTTAAATTTCACAGATGATGTCCTCTCAACATGAAAATAAATTGCATAGTTATCTAGAAATGTGTATGGATTGATTATCATTACCAAGATATATGTAGGGATTCCTGGATCCATTATCAATTCCCAACCACTACATGATAAAGAATTACCATTTACACTCCTTCATTTCTTTTATATGGTGAGAGGAACCTATTCAATTCCTTATTTCTCACACTGATCATATCTCACGTGTGCTTAGGAATTATTTTAAGGGACTCCTCATCTAACCAAAACATATCAGTTTTTGATCAGGTTATTATAGTCCATGATGAAGGATTTTAAAATGTACACCATAGATTCTTTTCGCATGATGTCGAGTAATATGGTTGATATATCATTCATGACATAAAAATATACATTACCATGTGGTTCTCCAAAGAGGACCACTATCCTTGGTGTCAGTCATTAAACACAACTCAATTATAGATATATTAGTTACATTATTCATTCCATAATAAAACACATAGTGACACACATATCACCATTTAATGGCCAAGTCATAGAAATCCCTTTTATTTTTAGGGATCCTATGACATTTTTACATGATATTAAACTAGATGGTTTCTCATGAACTTTGTATGGATTGATTAGTATCATAATTGGATATATTGTGACTCTTGGATTTTAGAGCCACATCCCAACTACAATAATCCACAAGAAAAACTCATACCCCTACATATGGGCTATATCTATGTAGATATTTTCCCATTCAGGAACTGCATCTGGATCCACTATTGTCATCATAAAATATATATTGACTCAAGGATCTATAAAATTTTACCCATTTATAATAATCAATAGGAACAATGTTCCCCTCAACATATGGGTCAAGAATGCATAGAAAAATTCTCATTCATGAACTATGTGTGGCTTTATTTATATCATTTAAGGACATGTACTGATGCTTAGATATCCAAACCGATGACTATATTAAACAATCAGGTGGAAGAAATCCCTTCTCTATGTACTGGTAAGACATATTTATATTTTTTCCTGATATTTCACTATTGCATGATTACATATGGATTGATTCATTTAATTGGAATATATGTAGTTAGGATAATCTCTACAATATTGATCTCTACTATTAAAACCAATGGGACCAATTCCCCCATTTGCGTACATGTTGGACTTGTATATAGTTTTTTACATTCAATAAATATATATGGATCGTTCATATTAACTTATGATATGTAGTTATTCCTGTATCTCTAATTCAAGGATCTAGTCATGATTGAAAAATGTCCACATCCATGCTTACATGTCATTCTTGTTCAGTGAATATGCATACATGAACAACATATGAACTAATTCTTGATGGCATAGGATATATAGTGACCCCTAGATACCTAATCCTAGGTTCATCTTTAGCATAAAAAATAATATAAATGAATATCTAACTATATATGGGCTGGACCTATGTAACAAATTTCCTATCCACCTAAAATTAATTTTCATGAAACATTAGTAGATACCAATTACTAAGAATGGTTAGAGTCTTAAAATCTCATTTCACCTACGTATGAGTTAGATCTACACACAAATTGTTTGTACACAAGTATATCTACTCAAAATGTGATTTGGCATATGTCTACCCACAATTATCCTATGCATGGATAAAATATGCCCATTAATGAAAATTCTGATTTCCAATGAAACCTATATCCAGATATATCTTACACAATGTTAACATCATTTCCCACATCCTTCCAACATGATACTAAACTATAATGAAATTAATATATTTTTACATCATTACATTAAACTACAATGACATTTCCTTGGTTTCATGATTATAAAAACAAACAATGACTGTATCGCTAAAAATGATGTTAAAAGCTAATGTGAATCAAAAATATTCAACCCATTTCAATGAAATATAAGAGTTTATTTATAGTCAATAGGAAAATGGTGTGCTTCAATCATCCTTTAAGCCTATCAACCCATAAAACACCCTTAATTTCATGATCTCCTTGGGATAACAAAATATATTCATGTTCCTATAAATGTAAAGATACATTTTACCATTATAGTGATGGATAATGGATTATACCTACCAACCAGAGATATCTTGACCGATAAGAAGGGAGCTATTATCCATGTATGTCTGACATCACCAAACAAAATAACTCATCACATTTGTTTGTTCTTGGCCACCCCTGTTAGGATTTTCTGACATCATTAGTCATGGCATGAGAACATGGAGCCATGGTTCAAAACATTGTATTCTTATAATCAGAAGGGAAATAGAGTAGTTTTGTCATGGGTATTTGAATTATCTTGTTTTTTAACATTCCCCTCATACTATTTCCATAGGAATCATGAACACAAATTACATGCACTTTGTTTAAAGATATAAAACCTTAAGCATTACCCTCTAATGGTAAAAATATAATAACCCTTGATTGTTAGTCAAAGAGGCACAAATCTTGTCTTATTGAAACCAGTTATAAGTATATTGAGAAAAATTTAATTATTTTCTCACTAAAATATTCATTTCTAAATATGAGGAAAAATTTAAATCATAAATGAATGAGTCATAAATCTCGCATGTCCAACTTTTTATCCCTAGTAAAATAAAATCTATTCCCCCAAGACCACATAGTTCAATAAAATTTCAGAGTAATGATTTCATATAACTCATCACTATTAAAACATGTTCACTAGGTGGTGGAACAACTTATAGGTTTCTAAAACCCTTCATTATTGTATACATTTTCCTAAATCATATATCTTTATTTGAACTCCTTGGATCCCCAAAAACATTTTCTAACCATTCTTAATGAAAATAGATCTATATATTTGAACTTTTTGTTGATACTTAAGGGCTAAGACAACCCAATAAGAGATTTAATGGCCCTCTATGAAGGTATTTCAGATTATTTTGATCCCAAGATTATAGTGGTATGAATCATCACCTGAAAGTGTTATGATCCCTCCTTGGAATGATTTTTTTATACCATCCTAATTGACCATGAACTTTGGACCAAGATTTAAAATACACATAACCATACTATTCAAGAGGACTTGGCATCCTTATTGTTATATCAACATGTATTTTATTCTTTATCAAATAAAAAATAAGACACTCCATTCCCAAATCCATTAATGGCCCACAACATGAGAATTAGAACCTCATTGAGTAGGTCCAAAGATAGCCAAAAAAGATAAATTTCTATAATGTTCAAGAACCCTAGGGAAATTTTCCTATTCCCAATATCACACATCATTGAGAAAGAAATTTGTGTCTTCATATATCATTCATGTACCTTGGAAAATATTTTGGTTCAAATCTAGAGGACTAGTAATATAAGAGTTGTGGAATCATGTATAAGGTATTTTACCTTCAATTTAGAGGCATCTCCTATTTATAGAAAAGAAACTCTAATTATTGTGAGCCCCAATGAAATTATGATTATACTGAGAAGAATAGGGTGTTTTGGGATTACCTTAAATAGGATTCACTATTACACAAGTCATAGATTGAAGCTCTTGGAATGATGATTTACACAAAACATATTACAAGTATCCTATTGGATTCAAATCTCCAAATATTTTTACCAACCACCGATCTCATATATTTAAATTTTTATGAACCTTTTAAAAGAGTGTGGAGAATTATTTTTGACCATGATGGTGATGAGTAAAATCATTGATTTATAAACTAGATGTATCATGTTCTTATAGAAAAGTAACTCTGAATATCATGATAGTAGGAAAAAACATAGTAGAACCAAAAAGACTATGATGTTTTGGGACATCTATAATACGTTGACCACATATGCCATATTAATCTATCATGTCTTGCTATTAAGACATTAAACAACATAGAAAATCATGGCCTGAGTTAGAAGACCCTAAATCATAGTAACAAAAGGCAAGAGTAAAAGACCACAAACTACAATAAATGAATTTTTATTCTAATGAACCTAAACTAAAAAACATCAATGTTATAATTTTATAAACTAAAGGAGAAATAATAATCACCAGGATAAAAACCCAATAAGAAAATCTTAGGTAAAAGATGAGTCCCTACTGATTAGAGACTCAATTTTTGTGATCTATGTAATATTGTACACACATAAAAATAAACATAATAAATCATTTCTGGTTGAAACCCCATAAAATTGAGGAATGATAAAAATACATGTCCATGACCACTATGTATTGCTCCATATAACCATAGGGAAAATATAGGGAATTATAATTAATGTGTTATAAATCTTACGTGTACCATCTTATATTATTAGTAAAAACTAATCTATGCTCATTAAGTCAACTAAATTTAGCGTAGATATAATATTCTACCCAAATAGATATAATATATCCAAATTATTATTTTTTGAATTATGTAATTTAAAGATAAATTTAGAAGATACATCATTGAGAAATATCATGTTTCCAAGAAATCATGAGCATTTATCAAAAATAATATCTTCTCATTTAAACATTAAAATTAAAAAATTCATGATTAATTAATATTATAATAGTATTGGGTATTTTTAATGATTCATGTAATATCCAATCCATGAAATATTATTCCTATCATGAAGAAAAGAAAACCGAACATAAACATTTATTGTTTAGAATATTTGTTCTTTTATAGAATCAAATAAGTGGGATATACACATTTTAGAGACATCATAAGGATTCAATACAAAACTAAATAAAAAAGACAATAATAAGTGGACTACAATAAGAATATATTTTCTGAGATGACTGAATCAACAAGAGTCTTATGAGAAGCATCATTTGATCATGAAACTTCTACTCAACCCGCTTCTATTACTACAACCTGAGCATAATGATTCTTGATAAGAGTACATAATTCCTTTAAACATTTCATAATTTATTATTATTTCATATGAAGACTAAAAAACATTATAACTTGAGCATGTTATGATCTCTTCACGTCTTTCTATATGTACAATCCAGATTAATATTTAACATTTTTTTAGAAATAGTCTATTGAATTTGTTTCAATGACCAGAGCCACTCTCGTTAACTGATCTTGAGTATCCCCATTAATATAATGAAAGAACCAATCCCTAGTAACCAATTATGGCTGAGTGAGATAATTTTTCACTTGATTTAATATAATGGATGTAAGTCCAAGACGCCAAACCCAAATCCTGATAGAGCTAGAGAATATGTTCTTCTTAATCAAGAAATGTTTCTAGAGGTGTCTTAATGATTAAAGAATGAATTTATAAAAAGTATATTATGTAGAATTTGTTGATCCTATACAACTTCTAGATTAAATATCTTATAAAGGGAAATAATTGTTATGGATAATGATGATGTAACAAAGAAATAATCATGTATCATTTTCTAAAATCTTTTGTCATATGATTCTCATAGTAATGGGTTATTTTATTTAAAACTTATATCCGACTAATGAGATTGTCTTTCCTATGATGGGTATACTTCCTCGAATACTTAGAGGAATATAAAATTAGATAAAATTTATCTATATATAATGGTATCGGTGAATCACACGTTTTATCCACATGAAATACTAGTATCCTTAGTACACCACCTAGGTAGGAGGCCACCCATTCCTTGGAATAATAATTATACCTGTAGATAGGGGTTAAAATAGGTGGATTGATGATATCTACATTTATATCATCTCATTATATTAAAAGAAAATACTGGTCGATATCCCGTGTATGTCGTTCTCCCTACATGCCAAATGATGGGAGGGGAGAAAATAATTGGTTGTAGCTGAGTTGGAGAGAAGACTGATTGTGAGTATATGGTCCATAAATAAGTAGGTAATCCATACAAGACATGAGAACCTGATACTGATATGGTATCTTGTATTACTACTCATTAGAGGTAGTACCATTGTAAAAAAATTATCTAAGATGTTGCATGATAAGGTATAAAGATAAAATGATCATTCCAAATTAGCATGAAGGCAACCTCATTAAATCCCAACAAAATTCCCTTAACATCATAAATTTTCAATTTCCTAGAATAGAATGAGGACTTAGGTATCTCTGTAGTGTTATGGTTCTTATAATAGTAGAACTGATCCCTTATCAAGCTATAAAAAAATTGGAAATTACTTCCAATCTTATAGTGGACATTACCATGATTGATATGGACCATGATCTATAGAGGAATGATAGATTTGGTACAACTATATTATGATTCTGACCCTCTTCTAATCATGATTCCATCACCAATATTATAACTCGTATTCACTAGCAATCATCCCTAGTTTTAAACATACCCCCATTCAATGACATGACCGTGAAACTCCATATCTTTAGACTCATGTTACTTTCTATCATCACTCAAGAACTGCTAATTTATATTTAATAGCCTTGGGGACTTCCCAACATGATCACTCACAATCACAAACATATAAATAAGGGTACGAGTGGGACAATATATCGGTGGAGCAAACTCTGTTGTAGTAAAGAAAGAAGCCAATCCAATCCATAAAATAAATGAGAGAATGTATATTTATATCCTTCATTATCAACTATTTTACCATTTTGATCATGGTCTGTTCCAAAATTGGGGTCTTCATTGGGTCATCCTAGATATCCATGGTGTAAATGAAATCCTCATGAATTTCCCAATGTTTGGATATCCCACCCAATTGGTAGATTCCCCAAAGGGTAGTTCATGCTTAACTATGGGATAAATGGAATGAACTTGTACTAGAGGACTAAAAACAAATTAGTTATATGAAATGATTCTACTAATGGTAGATGATTAACTGAGATTGTAACAACCCAATATTTTATGATAAGTATTATTTTTTATTTATTTGATGTCATGTGTTTTATGCTACAACAAGATTATCTTGTGCTATATGACACACTGTATTAGCTTGAAGTATACACAACATTATTCTTAGATTGTGTTACAAAAAATTTCAAGTTCCTATTATAATAGTCATTCTACGCAACATTGAGTGTATATATGTATATATATTTAGTGTATAAATGAAATATGGTTGGATTCTGTTATATGAAATAATAAAGGATTCTTGCACAACACGCAACCCTGACTTGCCTTGCATTACACGCAATCACTACCTTCATCGATAGTGTGTGTTGTACGCAAAACCGGGTTTTACTAAACAATGATATATTATTATTATGAACTAGCCATTACAAATATTATTAACTAAATTTTGAATTTTATAAAATTATTATTCATCTTACACATTTTCTAGAACATGGTATAAGAACAAAATAAATTTTTCGGGTTAAATAAGTTTTTTTAAAATGCAGTTTTGCAGCCTTTTGATGGGGCACCCACATTAAATCTAGTTTTTGAAATTTTTATATGTTAAATTTGACAAAATAAAATTATTCTTTTGAATCAGGGTATAAAAATTTACTTTGGATAAATTTTTAATATTTTTCTAATAACTTTCATATTTTGATGAATAGTAAAAATACACTATTTTTTAACTAAAAACAACTTTTTTCATAGAGATAATTTATATGGATAAATTATAATATTGAATTGTTTTAAAGTATAAATGGAATATATTTTTACGATTTAATATAATTTATGTCATTATCATTAATTTCACATTGAATTCATAGGTAAAAACATTTCAATCTATGGCAATGTTTTAACTTCTAAAACCCGTTTTATTAACAACTGGATTTATTTTAAATTAATTACTACAACTTATATGTTTTGAATTATGAAAAATGTATTCCATATTAGGAATCAGTGGGTCCAAATTATGTTAATAGTCTACTTTTTATTTTTGGGCATTATGAATAGTAACCACGGTAAATTTTATTTACCATAGTTAAAGATAAATCGGGTAATTAAGGGTAAATATACGATTATAAAATTACCCTAAGACCTTCAAAAATCCTATTGGATGACTAAAAGTCGAACCATATCACCTAAGTGTCAGATTAGATTCATTTAATGGACTTTTGTCCGTGAAAATAATTTAATTATTATTAAAACCAAAGAATGTGACAACATGTCACTTTCTTAAATCTTATAAGTATAATAATTTTAATTTAGTGATAAACTTAATGAAACTTCAAACATGAATATTATCCCGAAAGAAAATACAATTATCTACATCATAGAAATTTATTTAGAATTTTTAAGTATTAAATAATTATCATTAATTATGACACAATAGTGATGTTGAAATTATTTTATTACTTAAAATATCAAATAAATTGTTTTAAAAATACTAAAATATATATTATATGAACTATTTAATGTGATCCACTAATTTTATAGTTACATATTACATTTTATGAATCTATTAAAGATTTATATTGAACATATCTTCTGTATATATTTTATTTAAATTCAAATAAATGAATAGTGTCGAAATTGACACTATTGTTATTTTATAAAAATAACATATTATAAAATTGTTTAAAAATCACACAAATATTTAAAATTTATAAATTAAAATTTATATGGTATAAAATGTCATAAAGTGTCAAATTATGGAAAATTCACAACACATATGTAATTATTTATAATAATTTAAAATTTAGAATATCATTACCACAAATAACACTAAATTGATAAATAATGATAAATCAAGTTGATAATGTTTAAAATAAATTTCTAACATGTCTAAATTTTATTAGTTGATATTATTACAACCCTATATCGTCTAATCGTTGGATATGAGTCATTTTGGAAGTTTTTATGTGGGGTTGAGAATTAATATAAAGTAATATTTCTTATATTTCCAAAGGTGCCCCTCTACTCCCTTATAAAAGGGCACCTCCTCCCTCTCCTCCTCACACCACATTGAGCCTTCAAGCTCGGCCAAACCATGACCATTTCCCTTCTCCACTTCTTTATAAACATCATAGAGGTTCTTTTATTATTCAAAGACCAATCATAGTGCCCGAAGAAGAGTTTTTAAAAAGGCGTGTCGAAAGAAGAGGTAATATCCGTTACCGATTCATTCAACATTATTTCTTCTTCTACTTCTTAGTCTTTAGTTGTTTCATTATGAAGTAATAACATTAGTATCAATCATATACTGATATGTTATTATAATTATGAAACAACCTTATTTCAAATGTTTTATCAAAACCATTTTCTATTTAAGATGACATTATTTCATATGTGTATGTTTCAAGATTAATGTATCTATGATTTACATGGTTTCACATTTATTATGATGAAATATTCATTTCTTTTATATGGATTATTTGATGATGGGATGATGTATATGAAACCCATTTCATTTATTGGGTTTTTATGAATGATGTATGTTTATTTTGTGGCACAAGTAAGATTTATTTCATTATGAGATGGGTGGGACCTATATCTCCCTCCAATGCATTGGGTAAAGATTTATATCTCATGAGATAGACATGGCTGGAATGGTAAGTTAATCAGGTTCAGTGTTATAGGACTGAAACGAGGAGTGAACTCGATTCAGAAAGGGACTTTTTCCACTGAGATGGTCTTGGCTACAATGCCTTGGCTACTATGGAAATCATAACAAGTGCTGAATGGTTGCCACAATTACATGTCTTATTCCCATGTTATTTTATCGTGATTGATGTTCCTTTATGATATATGCCTTACGTACTTCCATGATTTATGTCTTTTCTCATGGTTTTAATGTTTAGATTCCATGTTCAAGTTTTTTCTTTCAAATTTTTATGGATTGTTTTATGTTCTCTATGTTTTCCTTTACTGAGAATTTGAGCTCACCCTTTTTATGTTTTATTTTCCCTAGGAAATAAAGAAAGGTTTTAGGTAAAGAAACAAAAAGGGGATGATCGTTATGGGAGATATTGACGATCTTTCAACAGGATTAGATGTTTATATTCCGAGTTTCCAAAGACACTAAACTATTAAGGTCTTTCTGTGTCTGTTTTTGTTTATGTATTAAGTATTCTGAAAAAGTAATGTAATGTCCATGTACGTCAAGTTTCGGGTCTCTACAGTTGGTATCAGAGGAAAGGTTTAGTTAACCTTTGGATACTAGGATGCTAAAACTTTATTGAGATCCCTAGAGATATTTCTAAGGTATGGTTAGGGATGTCCCTAAGGTAACATATAAGTATATGTTATAATCCTTGAATTATGGTAATGATATTAGATTAAACCTAAGATGTTAGATATTGATGTTACTCCCCCTTGATTATTATTTTTGTCTCTCACACTATTCTTTTCGGGTTTTAGAAAATGGCTAGAAACAAGATGATTCACGATAATGGAGGATATGATAGAAAATGGAATGATATTCTTTAGGAGAAACCAAATGAAATGGGATTTGGATGTTCAAAAATCATTATTATGCCGAATCAGTAATCTCATAATATGATCATTAAACTCAAAATTGGTAAGTTTCCTAACTTGGATAATAAGAGAAAGAGGGAGTTTCATGATGATCATAGAGGAACGAAAGTTCAATTTCCCCTATGTAAATAATGTGGGAAGAGGCATCAAGGAGAATATTTCAAAGGAACCGGAAGATGCTTTGGGTGTGGGAAAGAATCACAAAAATCCAGTTAGTGAAAAGGAAAAGGTTCAGTTTACACCATGGATGTGGATAATGGTATTGCTACGACATCAACAATGGTTAAATGTTTTAAATATGGAATGTACGGGCTTTATGCAAACCAATTCCCTAAGGGAATGTCTCATGAAGAAAATCAGTATTGTCATATGGGTAGTATTTATTTTGATGATGATGAAGAGACTTCAAACGATATGTGAGATGAAAGAATTATTGAAGCTCAGTCAATGGTTTCAGAAGGTAGTGGAATGATTACATGTTTATCAATTGTAATGTTGTATATGTAATCTCATGGTACTATAGAATAAATAGACATATAAGGAATGTTACATTGTTGTCTTTCCTTATGTTTTGAAAGTATATGTTGAATGGTACTGGTAAACATGGAAGGTTAATTAGATATTTTTTGAAAGTAATTGATATACCCATAATGAAGGGATAAGATGATAATGAGATGTTTGATTGTATTCATGAGCTCATGACTGATATAAGAACTAAGTGATATTATGGTTTGATTATATAGATTTTTTTGGGATTTTGGACTATGGAAAGAGTTACCTTTTGACAGTATTCATGTTTTCACTAAGGTTCTATGGTAATTTATGTTTCAAGAGAATATATGACTAAGGTATTCATGTGTTTCGAATGCAACCAACCAGATATATCTTACGATATATGTGGGATAAATTCATGTATTCACATTATTGGTAGATAACATTTCTAGTAAATCTATTCATTATACTATGAGCTTGGACCAATGTATTTTAGATAAACCTAAATATTGGAATGGATTATGTTGGACATAAGTTAGTATTGTTTAAGGATAGAACATTTTTCGATATTATTGATGGGATGTTATAGTAATGTAGTTTTAGAAAAAGGACAACATACAGGATGGGAGATAGCCCATCGCGTCGGACAAGACTGTGGGAATCGAACCCACAACTGAAGTGCGACTGGCCTTTATCCCATACCACTGGCCTAGAGGAAGTCCCTAGTTAGTAGAAACTAGTATTATTTTATTAAGCGGTATGATATATGACGTATAAGTTCATTTTTGAAATCATATATGATTAACCTCACCATAGATGGACTTATGTATATTTGATAACTTTTTCTAACCTTTTGTTTGAATCAGATGGAATGACCCATCATTCTATCACATGACCTGTTAACACTTCACTAATAACTAATTCAACATCATTTATTTAAGAGATGAAGTGGAAAATGTTCAAAGCACAAACAACAGTGAGATTGTACCAAAATCAAGCAAGTATTTCTTCTAATTCAAAATTTTCATCTTTAGGGAAATGATATTGAAAACCAAAAATGTTGTCCTAGTGCTCTTATATGTGATGAATCACATGGTACATTAGATCATCACAAATTTATGGCTTTGTGATTGATGGCTTTTTCATAACCATGTTCTCTACCACTCTCCATCATAACTTGATGGTTAGATTTTTCTTCCTTATCCATATTTTCACCTATGTTCTCCTACGTGGAAACCCGGTGATGAGTTATTTTTGGAAACCGTTACGTTTCATACTTTAGTTTTTAAAGCCATGTTTTGGTATTCCTTTTTACAATGTGGGTTTCTATTAAAGAAACTTTCGAGTAGTAAACCATTTATAACCCTGACGAATTTCGAGGGCGAAATTCATTTTAAGGGGGGTAGAATGTAACAACCCGATATTTTATGATATGTATTCTTTTTAATTTATTTTTTGTCATGTGTTTTATGCTACAACAAGATTATCTTGTGCTATACGCCACAATATATTAGCTTGAACTATACACAACACTATTCTTAGATTATGTTACAGACAATTTCAAGTTTGTTTTATAATAGTCATTCTACGCAACATTGAGTGTATATATATATATAATGTATAAATGAAATATGGTTGGATTCTGTTATACGAAATAATAATGGATTTTTTCACAACACGCAACCCTCACTTGGCATACATTATAGGAGATCGCGACCTTCCTCGATAGCGTGTGTTGTACGCAATACCAGGTTTTACTAAACTACAATATATTATTCTTATGAAATAGCCGTTATGAATATTATTAACTAAATTTTTATTTTTATAACATTATTATTCATCTTACACATTTTCTAGAACATGGTATAAGTACAAAATAATTTTTTCGGGTAAAATAAGTATTTTTCAAGAAAATGTAGTTTTGTCGCCTTTTGATGGCGCACCTACATTAAACCTAGTTTTTGACAAGTTTATATGTTCAATTTGACAAAATAAAATTATTTTTTTGAATCAGGGTATAAAAATTTACTTTGGATAAATTTTTGATATTTTTCTGATAACTTTCATATTTTGATGAATAATAAAAATACGCTAATTTTAAATTAAAAACAACTTTTTTAATTGAGATAATTTATATTGTTAAATTATAATATTGAATCATTTTAAAGTATAAATATAATATATTTTTACCATTTAATATAATTTATGTCATTAGCATTAATTTCACATTGAATTCATAGTTAAAAACATTTCAATCTTTGGAAATGTTTTGACTTCTAAAAGCATTTTTCTTAACAACGGTATTTATTTTAAAGTAATTACTGCAACTTATATGTTTTTAATTTTGAAAAATTGATTCCATATTTGAAATCATTGGGTCCAAATTATGTTAATAGGCTACTTTTTATTTTTGGGCATTATGAATAGTAACAACGGTAAATTTTATTTACCATAGTTAAAGATGAATCAGTTAATTAAGGGTAAATATAAGATTATAAAATTTCCCTAACACCTGCCAAAATCCTATTGGATTTCTATTGGTCGTCCCATATCACCTAAGGGTCTAATTAGATTCATTTAATGGACTTTTTTCCTTGAAAATAATTTAATTATTATTAAAACCAAAGAATGTGACAACATGTCACTTTCTTAAATATTATAAGTATAATAATTTTAATTTAGTGATAAACTTAATGAAACGTTGAACATGAATCGTCTCAAGAAATATAATACAATTATCTACATCATAAAAAATTATTTATAATTTTTAGAGATTAAATAAGTAACATTAATGATGACACAATAGTGATGTTGAAATTATTTTATTAATTAAAATATCAAATAAATGGGTTTAAAAATATTAAAATAAATACTATATGAACTATTTAATGTTCTAACATAATTTTATAGGTACATATTACATTTTCTTAATCTATTAAAGCGTTTATTTTCGACATATCTTCTATATTTATTTTATTTAAATTCAAATAAATGAATAGTGTCAAAATTGACACTATTGTTATTGTATAAAAATAACATATTATAAAATTGTTTAAAAATCACAAAAATATTTAAAAATTATAAATTAAAATTTATATGGTCATAAATGTCATAATGTGTCAAATTATGGAAAATTCACAACACATATGTAATTATTTATAATAATTTAAAATTTTGAATATTATTACCACAAATATAATTAAATTGATAAATAATGATAAATCATGTTGATAATTTTTAAAATAAATTTCAAACATATCTAAATTTTATTGGTTGATGATATTACAACCCTATCTCATCTAATATTCGGATATGAGTCATTTTGGAAGATTTTATTTGGGGTTGGGATTTAATATAAACTAATATTTCTTATATTTCCAAAGGTGCCCCTCTCCTCCGTTATAAAAGGGCACCTCCTCCCTCTCCTCCTCACACCACTTTGAGCCTTCAAACTAATCCAAACACTTCCCATTTCACTTCTACACTTCCCTAGAACCATCCTAGAGGTTCTGGTATTCTTCAAGGACCAATCATAGTTCCCTAAGATGTGGTTTCAAAAAGGCGTGTCGAAAGAAGAGGTAATATCTGTTACCGATTATTTCAACATTATTTCTTATTCTACTTATTCTTCATTAGTTGTTTCATTATAAAGTAATAAAATCAGTATCAATCATATACTTATATGTTATTATAAGTATGAAACAACCCTATTTCACCATTTATCCATCCTACGGAAAAAAAAATCACCACGCGTGCGTGCGTTCAGAATACCGTCTCCACGCCGTGGTGTAATCTAGTTTCCACCATCACCTTACTTGGATGGGTATAATGGTGTAAATAATGACTATAAATGATCATTTTAAAGTTATATTGATTCTTAAATAGTATTAATACATTTTATTACAATTCCACGATCATGGGAATGATATCATCGCTCGTGCGTATGTACAGAATACCGTCTCCACGAACGCGATGAGATTCATTTTCCATGATTAACCATTCATTAATGATTATAAAGTATATATAATGAATAACAATTAAATATATCGAATAATGATTCTACTGTATTTATGTATATATATATATATGTATTTCATCGGTTTAATTTCATTCAATTCAAACAAGAAATGGAAACAGCGTTCATGCGTATGTATGGTCTACCGTCTCCATGAACGGTGTATTTCATTCTTTTTATCAATCTATAATATCTATGTATATGATAAATATATGATATATATAAATCATTTTTTACTTTCTAGAATTATGAAAATCAGTATATAAGTAATAATATCAAGAACGAAAAGTCGAAACGTATACAATAAATGAAATTATTTTACCCAAAATGCTGCTTTTACATTGAATTTACAAAAGAACGGGTAATATAAAGTCCTATGTGAAACATATATGATATCATAACAATGAACGATTATGTAATGAGTCAATGACATTATTTAAATCATTATACTGGAGGTTCAAATACGTACAAATCATATTGGACCTAAGTTAAGGGATAATTATTCCAATCTCATTCTTATTTGATATTGTTTACTCATAAGTATATACTTGGGGTTATGTTTATTATCCATGTCCATATGCTCTAAAAATGTTTTCAGAAAATGTTTACTTTCCTTCCTTGTATGTTTAAGGCATTTTTATCCTTTTCTTACTTTTACCACATCGTATGGAAGGAATCTTTCTTTTGTTTACCATACAAGGTACTTTTTGACTTTTCTGACAAAAGTACGAGAAGACTGTTTTTTTTAACTTATACTGCATGAAAGGATTTTCACGGTTTTATAAAGCCTTATTTTCATGAAGCTTCATCCAAAATATTTCATGAATATTTTCAACAAAATCTCTTTCTTTTAAAATTGCATGACGTTTTGTTAAAATAAATTGATTTTGAAGAAGAAAGGATATTTTCCCCAAGAATTCACATCAAATGTTTTATCAAAACCATTTTCCATATAAGATGACATTATTTAATATGTGTATATTTTAAGATTAATGTATCTATTATTTACATGGTTTCACTATTCTTATGACGAAATATCCATTTCTTTTATATGGATTATTTGATGATGGGATGATGTTTATGAAACCCATTTTATATATTGGGTTTTTATGAATAATGTATATTTATTTTGTGGCACAAGTAAGAATGATTTCATTATGAGATGGGTGGGACCTATATCTCCCTCCAATGAATTGTGTAAAGATTTATATCTCATGAGATAGACATGGATGGAATGGTAAGTTAATCATTTTCAATGTTACAGGACTGAAACGAGGAGTGAACTCGATTCAGAAAGGGACTTTGTCCACTAAGATGGTCTTGGTAGCAATGCCTTGGATACTATGGAAATCATAAAAAGTTCTGAATGGTTTCCACAATTACATGTTTTATTTCCATGTTATTTTATCGTGATTGATGTTCCTTTATGATATATTCCTTACGTACTTCCATGATTTATGTCTTTGCTCAAGGTTTTAATGTTTAGATTTCATGTTCATGTTTTTATCTTTCAAATGTTTAGGGATTGTTTTATGTTCTATAAGTTTTCCCTTACTGAGCATTTGAGGTCACCCTTTTTATATTTTATTTTCCCCAGGAAATAAAAAAGGTTTTAGGTAAAGAAACAAAAAGGGGAAGATCGTTATGGGAGATGTTGAAGATCTTTCAACAGGATTAGATGATTATATTATGAGTTTCCAAAGACACTAAACTATTACAGTCCATGTGTGTCTGTTTTTGTTATGTATTAAGTATTCCACAAAAGTAATGTAATGTCCATGTACGTCACGTTTCCGGTCTCTACAGTTGGTATCAGAGGAAAGGTTTAGTTAACCATTGGAAACTAGGATGCGAAAACTTTAGTGAGATCCCTAGAGATATTTCTAAGGTATGTATAGGGATGTCCCTAAGGTTAATTATAATTATAGGTTATAGTCCTTGAATTATGGTAATGATATTATATTAAACCTAAGATGTTAGATATTGAAGTTACTCCCCCTTGATTATTATTTTTGTCTCTCACACTATTCTTTTTGGGTTTGAAAAAATCCCTAGAAACAAGATGATTCACGATAATAGAGGATATGGTGGACAATGGAATGATATTCTTTAAGAGAAACCAAATTAAATGGGATTTGGAAGTCCAAAAATCATTATTATGCCGAATCAGAAATCTCATAATATGATCAATAAACTCAAATTTGGTATGTTTCCTGACTCTGCTAATAAGAGAAAGATGGAGTTTCATGATGATAATAGAGGAATGAAAGTTCAATTTCCCCTATGTAAATCATGTTTGAAGAGGGATCAAGGAAAATGTTTCAAAGGAACCAGAAGATGCTTTGGGTGTGTGGAAGAAGGACACAAAGCCAGTAAGTGCAAAGGAGAAGGTTCAATTAACACCATGGATGAGGATAATGGTATTGCTACGACATCAAAAATAGTTAAATGTTTTAAATGTGGAATGTACGGGCATTATGCAAACCAATGCCCTAAGGGAAGGTCTCATGAAGAGAATCAGTATGGTCGTATGGGTAGTATTTATGTTGATGATGATGAAGAGACTATAAAAGATATGTGAGATGAAATAATTATTAAAGCTCAGTCAATGGTTTAAGAAGGTAGTGGAATGACTACATGTTTATCAATTGTAATGTTGTATAAGTAATATCATGGTACTATGGAATAAAGAGACATATAAGGATTGTTACACTTTTGTCTTTCCTTATATTTTGAATGTATATGTTGAATAGTACCGGTAACCATGGAAGGTTATTCAGATATTTTTGGAAAGCAGATGATATGTGCATAATGAAGGGATATGATGATAATGAGATGTTTGATTGTATTCATGAGCTCATGAATGATATAAGAACTAAGTGATATTATGGTTTGATTATATAGATTTTTTTTGAGATTTTGGTATGTGGAAAGAGTTACCTTTTGAAATAATTCATGTTTTCACTAAGGTTCTATGGTAATTTTTGTTTCAAGAGAATATATGACTAAGGTATTCATGTGTTTGGAATGATACCAACCAGATATATCTTATGATATATGTGGGATAAATTCTGGGATTCACATTCTTGGTAGATAACCTTTCTTGTAATTCTTTTCCTTACACTATGAGCTTGGACCAAAGTATTTTAGATAAATCTAAATATTCTAATGGATTATGTTGGATATAAGTTAGTATTGTTTAAGGATAGAACTTTTTTCGATATTATTGATGGGATGTTATAGTAATGTAGTTTTAGAAAAGGACAACATGCAGGATGGGCGACAACCCATCGCATCAGACAAGGCTGTGTGAATCGAAACCACAACTAAAATGCGACTGGCATTTATCACATACCACTGGCCTACAGTATGTCCCTGGTTAGTAGAAACTAGTTTTATTTTATTAAGCGGTATGATATATGAAGTATAAGTTCACTTTTGGAATCGTGTATGATTAACCTCACCATAGATGGACTTATGTATATTTGATAACTTTTTCTAACCTTTTGTTGGAAACAGATGGAATGACCCATCATTCTATCACATGACCTATTAACACTTCACCAATAACAAATTCAACTTCATTTCTTTAGGAGATTAAGTGGAAAATGTTCAAAGCACAAACAATAGTGAGATTGTACCAAAATCAAGAAAGTATTTATTCTAATTCAAAATTTTCAACTTTAGAGAAATGATATTGAAAACCAAAGATTTTGTCCAGGTTCTCTTATATCTGATGAATCAGATGGTACCTTAGATCATAAAATATTTATGGCTTTGTGATTGATGGATTTTTCATAGCCATGTTCTCTACCACTCTCCATCATATCTTGATGGTTAGATTTTTCTTCCATATCCATATTTTCACCTTTGATCTCCTACGTGGAAAACCAGGGATGAGTTAATTTGGGTAACCGTTATGTTTCATACTTTAGTTTTTAAATCCAATTATTGGTATTCCATTTTACGATGTGGGTTTCTATTAAAGAAACTTTCGAGTAGTAAACCATTTATAACCCTGACGAATTTCGAGGGCGAAATTCATTTTAAGGGGGGTAGAATGTAACAACCCGATATTTTATGATAAGTATTCTTTTTAATTTATTTTATGCCATGTGTTTTATGATACAACAATATTATCTTGTGCTATACACCACACTGTATTAGATTGAAGTATATACAACACTATTCTTAGATTGTGTTACACACAATTTCAAGTTCGTTTTATAATAGTCATTATACGTAACATTGAGTGAGTGTATATATATATATATATATTCAATGTATAAATAAAATATGATTGGATTTTTTTATACTAAATAATAAAGGATTCTTGCACAACACACAACTTTGACTTGGCTTGCATTACACGCAATCATGACCTTCCTCGATAGCATGTGTTGTATGCAATACCAGGTTTTACTAGACAATGAAATA
The DNA here is from genome assembly GCA_963277665.1 of Viscum album. Taxonomy (NCBI): domain Eukaryota; kingdom Viridiplantae; phylum Streptophyta; class Magnoliopsida; order Santalales; family Viscaceae; genus Viscum; species Viscum album. The sequence continues at coordinate 549,972,837 of OY728156.1, forward strand.
TTATTATTATGAACTAGCCATTATGAATAGTATTAACTAAATTTTGAATTTTATAACATTATTATTCATCTTACACATTTTCTATAACATGGTATAAGAACCAAATAAATTGTTTCGGGTAAAATAAGTATTTTTCAAAAAAATGCATTTTGCCGCCTTTTGATGGCATACCCACTTTAAATCTAGTTTTTGGCATGATTATAAGTACAATTTTACAAAATAATATTCTTATTTTGAATCAGGGTATAAAAATTTTCTTTGGATAAATTTTTGATAAATTTCTGATAACTTTCATTTTTTGATGAATAGTATAAATACGCTAATTTTTAATTAAAAACAACTTTTTTCATTGAGATAATTTATATGGTTAAATTATAATATTGGATCATTTTAAAGTATAAATAGATTATATTTATACCATTTAATATAATTTATGACATTATCATTAATTTCACATTGAATTCATAGGTAAAAACATTTCAATCTTTGGCAATGTTTTAACTTCTAAAACATGTTTTCTGAACAACGAGATTTATTTTAAATTAATTACTGCAAATTATATGTTCTGAATTTTGAAAAATGGATTATATATTTGGAATCAGGGTGTCCGAATTACTTTAATAGGATACTTTTTATATTTGGGCATTATGAATAGTAACTACGGTAAATTATATTTACCATAGTTAAAGGTAAATCGGGTAATTAAAGGTAAATATAAGAATATAAAATTAACCTAACACCTGCCAAAATCCTATTGGATGACTATAAGTCAACACATATCACCTAATGGTCAGATTAGATTCATTTAATGGACTTTTTTCTATGAAAATAATTTAATTATTATTAAAACCAAAGAACGTGAAAACATGACACTCTCTTAAAGCTTATAAGTATAATAATTTTAATTTAGTGATAAAGATAATGAATCATCGAACATGAATAGTATCCCGAAATATAATACAATTATCTACATCATATAAATTTATTTATAATTTTTTCAGATTAAATAATTATGATTAATTATGACCCAATAGTGATGTTGAAATTATTTTATTAATTAAAATATAAAATAAATGGTTTTAAAAATATTAAAATAAATATTATATAAACTATTTAATGTGCTCCACTTATTTTATAGACACATATGACATTTTATGAATCTATTAAATGTTTTATATAGAACATACCTTCTGTATATATTTTATTTAAATTCAAATAAATGAATAGTGTCAAAATTGACACTATTGTTATTTTATAAAAATAACATTTTATAAAATTGTTTAAAAATCACAAAAATATTTAAAAATTATAAATTAAAATTCATATGGTCTAAAATGTCATAAAGTGTCAAATTATTGAAAATTCAAAACCCATATGTAATTATATATAATAATTTAAAATTTAGAATATTATTACCACAAATAACACTAAATTGATAAATAAGGATAAATCAAGTTGATAATCATTAAAATAAATTTCTAACATGTATAAATATTATTTTTTGATGATATTACAAACCAGCATCATCTAATATTTAGATATGAGTCATTTTGGATGTTTTTAATTAGGTTTGGGATTTAATATAAACTAATATTTCTTATATTTCCAAAGGTGCCCCTCTCCTCCCTTATAAAAGGGCACCTCCTCACTCTCCTCCTCACACCACATTGATCCTTCAAGATCATCCAACCCCTGCCCATTTCACTTCTCCACTTCCCTAGAAACATCCTAGAGGTTATGGTAGTCTTCAATGACCAATCATAGTGCACTAAGAGGAGGTTTCAAAAAGGTGTGTCGAAAGAAGAGGTAATATTTGTTACCGATTCATTCAACTTTATTTCTTCTTCTACTTATTATTATTTAGTTGTTTCATTATGAAGTAATAGCATCAGTATCAATAATATACTGATATATTATTATAAGTATTAAACAACCCTATTTCACCATTTATCCATCCTACGGAAAACAAAATCACTGTGCATGCGTACGTTCATAATACAGTCTCCACGCCGTGGTGTAATCTAGTTTCCACCATCACCTTACTTGGATGGGAATAATGGTTTAAATAATTGGTATATATGATTATTGAAAAGTGATAGTGATTCTGAAATTGTATACATACAATCCAATACAATTCCACGATCATGGGAATGATATCATCGCATGTGCGTACGTACGGACTACCGTCTCCACGAATGCGATGAGATTCATTTTCCATGATTAACCATTCATTAATGATTATAATGTATATATAATGAATAATAATGAAATATATGGCATAATAATGCTACTCTATTTATGTATATATATATATTTATGTCATCTATTTAATTTCATTCAATTCAATAAGGAAACGAAAACAACGTTCATGCATTCGTACGGCCTACCGTCTCGAGGAACGGTGTATTTCATTCCTTTTATCGGTATATAATATATATGTATATGATGAATATATATTATATAAAAATCATGTTTTACATTCTGGAATTATGTAAATCAGTATATAAGTAATAATATCAAGAACGACAAGTAGAAACATATACGATAAAGGAAATGATTTTACCCAAAATGCAGCTTTTACATGGAATTTACAAAAGAACGGGTAATATAAAGTCATAAGTGAAACATATATGATATAATAACAATGAATGATTATGTAATGAGTCAATGACATTATTTAAATCATTATATAGGAGTTTCGGATACGTACGAAGCATATCGGACCTAAGGTAAGGGATAGTGATTCAAATCTCATTCTTATCCGAGATTGTTTACTCGTAAGTATTTACTGGGGGTTATGTTTATTATCCATGTCCATATGCTCTCAAAATGTTTTCAGAAAATGTTTACTTTCCTTCCATGTATGTTTATAAAATTTTTACCCTTTTCTTACTTTTACCACATCGTATGGAATGAATCTTTCTTTTTTTAGCATACGAGGTACTTTTTGACTTCTCCGACAAATGTACGAGAAGAATGTTTTTTTAACATATACGGCATGAAAATATTTTCACGGTTTTATAAAGCCTTATTTTCATGAAGCTTCCTCCAAAATATTTCCTGAGTATTTTCAACAAAATCTCTTTCTTTTAAAATTGGATGACTTTTGTGAAAAGAAATTGATTTTGAAGAAGAAAGGATATTTTCCCAAAAAAATCACTTTAAATGTTTTATCAAAACCATTTTCCATCTGAGATGACATTATTTCATATGTTCATGTTTCAAGTTTAATGTATCTATGATTTACATGGTTTCACTTTTCTTATGATGAAATATCCATTTCTTTTATATGGATTATTTGATGATGGGATGATGTTTATGAAACCCATTTTATTTATTGGGTTTTTATGAATGATGTATGTTTATTTTGTGGCACAAGTAATAATGATTTCATTATGAGATAGGTGGGACCTATATCTCCCTCCAATTCATTGGTTAAAGATTTATATATCATTATATAGACATGGCTAGAATGGTAAGTTAATTTGGTTCAGTGTTACATGACTGAAATGAGGAGTGAACTCGATTCAGAAAGGGACTTTGTCCACTAAGATAGTCTTGGCAGCAATGCCTTGGCTACTATGGAAATCATAACAGGTGCTGAATGGTTACCACAAATACATGTTTTATTCCCATGTTATTTTATCGTGATTGATGTTCCTTTATGATATATGCCTTACATAATTCCAAGATTTATGTCTTTTCCCAAGGTTTTAATGTTTAGATTTCATGTTCATGTTTTTGCTTTCAAATGTTTATGGATTGTTTGATGTTCTCTAAGTTTTCCCTTACTGAGCATTTGAGATCACCCTTTTTATGTTTTATTTTCCCTAAGAAATAAATAAAGGTTTTAGGTAAGGAAATAAAAAGGGCAAGATCGTTATGGGAGATGTTGAAGATCTTTCAACAGGATTAGATGTTTATATTACGAGTTTCCAAAGACACTAAACTATTACGGTCCTTGTGTGACTGTTTTTGTTATGTATTAAGTATTCCTAAAAAGTAATGTAATGTCCATGTATGTCAAGTTTCGGGTCTCTACAGAGATACCCATGCAACCTAGTAAATACATGTAGTGAGTAACTAGTAAAAAAAATTGAAGTGCTCTATCTTATCCAGAATGGCTATTCTATTTAATCAAAGAAATATCCAGCAAGACATATGTTCAATTTAGACAAGCTAGTGATACCTCTATTTTCCAGGTATTTTACTAATATACCCAAATACCATTAATTAATGGGATGGTGGGTGAATTTTCAGATTTAGGGACTAAGAGGGGTGTTTTATTACCATATAAGTCAACCCCTGGGAATTTACTAAAACTAGTTTTATATATTTAGAAATAATAATCTGTATATAATAAATGTAAGTTGAAAAGAATTTAGTTGGAAGATTATAGTGAGGGAATAGAATGGAAGAATAATCCACTAGCTTGACTGTAATGTCCCTGATTTTTCCATGTATTATTTTAATATTTATGTGAATTAATTCGAGACCATGCTCTGGGACATCGTACGGTTCCGAGGCCGGGTGAGCCCGGAACAATTGTTTGAATTTATTTTAATAATTAAATTACACTTTCATGTGGTTTTCCTAAAAATTATATTAACTCTTGAATGGGTGCTCGGATCAGAAATCTGAAGGCACTGTTGCATTCGGGACATCAATTTTACCTTTGGAGAGGCCTAACAACGGCCGGTGCAGGTCGGTGGTGAAATCTGGTTTGTGGACGTATCCGTGATAAAAAATTTAATTAAAATGTTTTTTATAAATCATGTTAAGGAAAATATATCTTATCTTTTTAAATAAAGATTTGGTAGGGGATCAGGGTTACAATTCCCATAACCATGAATTTCCCTGGAGGCTCTGGAATGCTCTAGAGAAAAACTCCCAATGTGGCGACGACGTTCTTGATGAATTTCGCCACCGACGATGATGCAGTGACCAGATCATCGCCAACAAGTGTCGCAGATCCAGGTAGGGAATTTAATATCTGGTGATTTCTTTCTTGTTCTTGATTCATACGACAAAAGAAGACTAATCCACGAACAGATTAGCCTGCAGATTGATTGTATTTGCGGGATGGGATTTTGCGGGATTTAGGGAAGAACATATTTCTTGAGATTTAATCTGTTGATCATTTTGGTTTTGATCTAACGGTGACGAACGCAGATCATCACGAACAACGATCGAGGTTCATCCCTCTAGTTTTTTTGGATTAAATTCCACGTTCTTCATGGAGACTCCTCGTTCTTCCCTGCTCTTGACGTTCATGGAGGAAATTGATCATTTCACGTTCTTTTTTTGGCTCAATGATCCGAGATTGTAGATCCACCCCCAGAACGATGCTATGGAGGTGCAGATGTAGTGGCGATGAACGATTCGGAGTGGATCAAGAGATCTGAGTTTATGGGTGTTTTTCATCACATGGATCGTTCGAGGTTTATAATCCGATTGAAGGATCGAAACCACCAGATTCGGTGTTCGTATAATGGGGTGAACCATGACCTAAAGTATTGGGACAAACGGACGAGGGAAATGGAATCCGGAGATCCGGCCGAGGCGCGTGGAGGAAGACGGTGATTCTGGAGAAATCATGACTACACAGCGTGTAGTATGGGCTACATGGTGTGTGTTCATCGGTGGACTACATGGCATGTACTCCAGGAGTACACAGACACAGGTTGGGTACACGGCCAAAGACAGAATGTGTATACCCCTCCCTGGCCGGACCCGGCCAGATACACAGGATACCCCGTGTGCTGGTACATGGGCAGGCGACACAGACATGGACAGATACCATGTATGGGCACATGGCCGGTGTACACAGAGTGAGACCTAGGTGCTCGGACATGGCGTGTGATTCTTCTACACGCCGTGTAGTTACTTTCTATCCGACAAGCCAAATGACATGGGTCATTTACACAGGCAGTACCTAGGGTCAAGGAACACGACGTCTGATCATTCTAGATGCCGTGTAGTTGGGTTTTACACAGCTTGGATGGATGACAGAGGCCATTTACACGGGCAGCACCTAGAGTCAGGGAACACGGCGTGTGATTCTTCTACATGATGTGTAGTTGAGTTTTACACAACATGAACAGATAATACGTGTTGTTTACATGGGCAGTCCCTGGTGTCAAGGAACATGGCATGTAACCATACTACATGCCGTGTAACTAATTCTTCATGGCTTGAGCCAGTTTCCTTCTATGACTTGGAATGCTTTCCTTAGGGTTCATCCCCTTGGTCTTTCTCCGAAAGGTTCCCGGTACCATTTCCTATATACAGGAGTATGATCCCATTAGTAGGACTTCCTAAATAGAGTTGTTGGAATCACCCCATGATTTGGTGGTGATCCTCATCTGAGCATCATGTTCTCAAAGTACTTTTGGAGTGTGTTTTCCCAGAATGAGTACTTCGTATCCCTCTCTTCAGACCCAAGAGTGTGTTCTCATGGTTTCATGCTTAGTGGAATATTCAAGCTGGATCTTAGTTTTGGTTTGAAATGGTCATTTGTGTATGAGTATATTTGGATATTCTTGTCATATATTCTATAGACATATGCTGTGTAGAGATGACTGTAGATTTCATTGGTGGTATGTCCCTTGTTGTTTTCCATTGTGGTATCGTGGTGTCCTACTGGGTATTGTTATACTCACCCCTACACAGGCATTGCCCACACATGTTGTGTCTTGTGGAGACGAGCGAGCTTTTGACTGGATTCTAGGAAGACCAGGACCAGATAGTGCTCAGTGAGATCAGACAGGCCGAGGTGTGTTCCTGCGTCTACGAATTACAGTCCCAGCACCTTTCTATACAAGTTGGACTTTGTTATGGACTCTCTTTTGGTGGACTTGTACTTTTGGCCCAGGGTTTTACTTTCATGTACATTACTTTCATGTCATACATGTTGGTTGTTTTTTAGTGTATGTATTCATCTTTTCCCTTTTTATAGTTTTTACTTTTCAGCTTTGTGGGCTTGGGGATGTGTGTGCGTGTGTACAGGTTTATAGGCAATGCCTCCCATGTTAGTAGCATGCCTACTCGGTGCTAGTCAACAACCCCTGGATTATTGGAGGTGGGCTTGGGGAGTTGTGGCTCGGGCCCCACTGGGAAAGGTCATGATAGAGTAGTATCAGAGGTGGTTGGTTCTACCATAGGACCAAGAGTATGTGATTTGGTTAGGGGAAATAGTTTTAAGTGTTTCGAGTTCGACTTTCCGGCCAGGGACCCCAGTTTTGGTGCGGGCGGCCGACGTATCCATACACCAGGACTCTGATAACTTGATTTTCGACTTGGAGCATGAGAACACTAGTTTTAGGGTAAAATAATGGTACATGAATCATATAGTAATGGGTTGTGGTTTCCATGTCCTTATTGAGTTAGCTCTCCAGATATACTCATTGAATGAGATACATCTTGTTTCGTTACAGGATGCCTCCGCGACGCGCACCCGCTAGGATCTAGTAGCTCGATCACGAAGATGACCCCCTTAGTGATGAAGCTTCGATATAGGGACCAGATCCCCCAGTTTTACCATCAGGTGGTGTGCCAGTTATCCCTACACCTATGGAGAAGTGTTTAGTGCTTGTTGTACCAGTGGATGAGGAGCACAGGCTAAGCGCACTCCACAAGTTTCAGAGACAGTGACCCCTCAAGTTTCGAGGAAAGCCTGAACCTTATGAAGCAGCAGACTGTCTTGAGGTAGTGACCAGAGTCTCCCATTTGGTTAGGACACCAGTAGACTAGATAGTGATCCTGGAAGCGAGCCTTCTGCAGGGCTGGGAAGATGACGGTGGAGTTTGGTCATCCAAGATCACGATGAGGCGACTCTTGCATGGTCGGAATTTGATCATCTCTTCAGAGAGGAGTTTTCACCAGTTAACCATAAAGTAGTACGTATGTGGGAGCTTCTTCAGCTTCAGGATGGAACCATGACACTGGATGACTATTTATCTAGGTTTACTGACCTCTTGTAGTACTTGATTGAAATGGTCAGAGATCAGTACTTTAGAGCTCAGACTTTTGAGGGAGTCTTGTAGAGAGATATCCGAGCTAGCATCGTCCCTATGTGTATTTCTACTTATGCTGGAGTGCTCGAGCAGGATTTGGTGGTTGAGAGATTCTTGGTAGAGTAGAGATAGCTGGAAGTTGTCAGTCGTGGGTGAGCTAGAGCATAGATCTCAACAGTAGGGAGCTGATGCTAGGGACCCAATCGTGGGAGAAATTTTTGGAGGAGATCCCAGGACATGGGATCTGCCGTACAGGGTTCACAGGGCGCATCCATCCAGTCTCGAGAGAGGCGATTATACTCATGTGATGGCAGGGGACATCTTGCTCGAGATTTTCCAACAGTCCATACTACAGACATGGGAGCAGTGGATGGACCACCAAGGCAGAGGCAACGTGTGGAGAAGACAGATCCGCAGGGCGGTAGACATGGTAGGGGATCTGGGAGATCAGATAGAGGTGGTCGGCGTTTTGACATTTTACCACCACCACCCCCATAAGGTCCACCCCAAGCTCAAGGAGCTGGTGGATAGAGGTAGGGACAGCTACAGGCGGCAGAGGCTTATGACCCAGGTACTCCCGGAATGATTAGAGGTACAATCTATGTCTTTTCTACTTTGGTTGTCGTACTAATAGACACGGGTGCTAGTCAATCCTTTCTGGATTCTTATCATGTTCGAGACCGTGAGATTTCAGTTGAGCCATTGACTCGACCCTTACGCTTTGAAACAAAAAATGAAGAAGATTCATAGAACACACACCTCTGTAGACAGCATGACCCAACCCCTAGATGTGAGAGGTTCGCTTGGAACCTCATGTTGGTAGCGTCGAGGCCATACAATTTCATTCTTGGTATGGATTGGCAATCCACAGTTCATGACTATATTTACTGTTTTAGGTGAAGGGTGCGGTGTGTCTGCAGTGATAGAATGAGGTTCTCTTTTAATGGCTAAATAGAGACCCAGGCAGCACAGGATGGACTCGTGCATAGGTGGGTGCAACCGATATTCTATCAATAGGCTAGCCTAGCCCTTGGCACATCAGATGTTAGGAGTTTCCGATTTCAAGCAGTAGTGGTAGAGTACAAGGATGTCTTTCCGGAGGATGTCCCCAGATTACCTCCCTGTCCGGAGATTGATTTCTACCTTGAGTTGCAACCCGGATGACACCAATATCTACATCAACATATCGGATGTCTCCTACAGAGCTTCATGAGCTGATGGTAAAGCCGGAAGACTTGTAGAAGAAGGGCTTTGTAAGACCCAGCGTTTCACCCTGGGCGGCCCTAGTGTTGTTTTCCAAGAAGGCAGACGAGCGCTTGATGATATGTGTAGATTACCGGTGCTTGAATCAGGTAACCATGAAGAACTGGTATCCACTACCGATGATCTATGACCTCTTAGACCAGTTAAGAGGGGCACAACTATTCTTGAAGGTTGATATACGATCCGGATATCAACAGTTGCGAGTACGGGATGAGGATATACTGAATACGGTTTTTAGATGTCGCTACAGTCACTATGAGTACTTGGTAATTCCCTTCGGCGTGATGAACACCCTGACAGTGTATATGGGACGTATGAACTGGATATTTTAGCCCTATCTAGACCGGTTCATAGTAGTATTCATTGATGATATCCTTGTGTACTCTGCGTCCCAGGAGGAGCATGTGAGGCACCTGAGGATGGTTTTGTATGCACTCCAAGAGAACCAGTTTTATGGGAAACTCTCTAAGTGTTAATTCTAGATACGGGAGGTCCACTTCCTGGGACACGTTATCTCAACAGATGTTGTAGCAGTGGACCTAGCCAAGGTAGAGGCAGTGTTAGCATGAGATCTACCACTGATCGTGATGGAGGTGTGGAGTTTCCTTGGGATGGCAGGCTACTACTGGAGATTCATTCTTGATTTCTACAGGATTTCAGCACCCATGACATCTCTGACCCGAAAGAGGAAGCCTTTTGTGCCGAGAGATGCTCTTAGCAAGAAATGCAGTTCGTAGTTTCTGGATGATGCGACGAATCAGTTGGCCTCTTTACAGTTATCCTTCATGGATAGAGATGAGGGAGCTTACCTTCAGTCGATGGTTGTTACCCCTCCACTCTTACAGCGGGTTAGGGAAGCATAGCTCGAGGATGCTAGCTGTGAGACTCTATGTGCCCGGATATCATCAGGTGATGCTGCCGAAGGATATTCAAGAGGTGGGGAGCTAGTATTTCTTTTCAGAAGGCACAAAGTAGTACCAGTGATGTTGCGGGAGGGGTTTTGAGGGAGTTCCATACATCTCCTTTGGCGGTGCATCCAGGCGTGGAAAAGATTTACCAGGACCTCCGACGTCAGTTCTGGTGGCCTGGAATGAATAAGAGTGTGTTATAGTTTGTTTCTCGGTGCCTTACTTGTTAGCAAGTAAAGGCTGAGCACCAGGTTCTAGCAGGTTTGACCCAGCCCCATGAGGTGCAGAATGGAAGTGGGATGAGATATCCATAGACTTCGTGATGGGTTTTCCACGTACGTCCAGGGGACACGATGCCATCTTTGTGGTCGTCAACTAAATCACCAAGTCAGCCCACTTCCCAGCCATATGAGAGTAGAGTTCAGTAGAGAGCTTGTGACACCTCTACGTGCAAGAGATAGTTTGACTTCATGGAGTGAATTCCACGATCGTATCAGATCATGATGCTCATTTCACATCCCAGTTGTGGAAGGGATTGAACGAATATTTTGGGACTCAGTTATTCTTGATCACAATGTTTCATCCTCAGACTGATGGTCAGACAGAGCGAACCATCCAAGTCTGGGAGGAAATGCACCGAGCTTGAATACATGACTTCGGTCATATCTGGGAGGATCACCTACCACTAGTGGAAGTTTCTTATAACAACAGTTTTCATTCCACTATTGTTATGGCACCATTCGAGGCTCTGTATAGGAGACCTTTCATGTCACTACTTTGTTGTACTGACCCAGGAGAGTTAGCACTCATGGGAATAGGGATGGTGTGAGATACTACAGAGAAGGTGCAAGTCATCTAGGAGCAGATGAAGACTAAACGGAGTTGGAAAAAGTCTAATGCTGATAGGAGGTTGAGGCCCTTGGAGTTCACGGAAGGATACCATGTGTTCTTCTAGGTCTCACCTCGACTAGTATTGTGGATATTTGGCCGAGGCGGCAAGCTATCTCTGATATTATTTGGCTCTTTTCAGATTCTGAGTAGAGTTGGTGAGGTGGCGTATCTCTTGGCTCTACCTCCTCAGATGGAACGGGTACACAACATCTTCCATGTGTCGCATATACGGAGGTACGTGCATGAACGATCACACATTATCAACTGGGGCGAGCTGGACATAGATGATGGAGCAACCTTTGCTAAGTACCCAGTGGAGATCAAGGATCGGCATGGGAAGATCCTTCGTGGGCAAGATATTCCCTTAGTTTGTGTCCGTTGGCAGCACGGTAATCTCCAGGAGAGCACATGGGAGAGAGAGGCTCAGATTCATGTGCAGTCACAACATCTTTTTGAGTATCCCTTGTCTTGGCTTTTCAGGGATGTAAAAGACCTATGGTGGGTGTGATGTAATGTCCTAGATTTTTCTATGTATTATTTTAATATTATATGGGAATTAATTCGAGACCAGGCTCTGGGACGGCGTGCAGTTCCGAGGCCTAGTGAGCCTGAAAGAAATGTTTGAATTTAATTTAATAATTAAATTATGCGAGCATGTGGTTTTCCTGAAAAAGTGGATTAACTCTTGAACGGGTGCTTGGATCAGAAATATGAGGGCATCGTTGTGTTTGGAACGACGATTTTACCTTAGGCGAGGCCTAACATCAGTCGGCACAGGTCGGTGGTGAAATCAAGTTTTTGGACGTATCCATAATAAAATATTTAATTAAAATGTTTTATTTAAATCTTGTTACTACAAATATCTCTTATCTTTTTAAATAGAGATTTCACAGGGGATCAGGGTTAAAATTCTCATAACCCTTAATTTTCCAAGAGGCTTTGTAAAGCTTTGGAGAAAACCTCCCAACGCGGTGACGATGTTCTTGACAGATTTCGCTACCACCGATGACGCAATGACCGGATCTTCACCAATGAGCATCACGAATCCAGGTAGGGTGTTTAATCTCTTGTAATTTCGTTCCCTTTCATGATTCATATGATGAACGCAGAAAATTCCATGAACAGATTAGCCCATGGATCGATCGTATTTGCAGGATGGGCTTTTGCGGGATTTGGGGAAGAACTTATTTCTTGCAATTTAATCTGTTGATCATTTTGGTTTTGATATAACAATGAAGAACTCAGATCTTCGCGAACAACGATCGAGGTTCATCCCTCTTGTTCGTTTTGCAATTGAATTCCCCCTTCTTCATGGAGACTCCTCGTTCTTCCCCGCACTTAATGTTCATGGAGGAAATCGATCATTGTTTGTTCGTTTTTTAGAGAAATGATCCAAGATTGTTGATCCAACCCCAGAATGATGCTATGGAGGTTCGATTACAGTGGTGATGAATGATTTGGATCGGATCAAGAGATATGAGTTTTTGTGTGTTTTTATTTGGATGGATCGTTCGAGGTTTATAATCCGGTCGAAGGATCGAAAACACCTGATTCAGTGTTCTTATGATTGGATGAACCAGTACCTGAAGTATCGGGATGAACAGACGAGAGAAATGGAATCTAGAGATCCGACTGAGGCGCGCGGAGGAAGACGGTGATTCGAGAGAAATCCAGACTACACGACATGTTGAATGGGTACACGGCCTGTGTTCATCGGTGGACTACCTAGAGTGTACTCCGAGAGTACCCGGACACAGGTTGGGTACATGGCCAATGACATGGTCTATATACCCCTCCCCAGCCAGACCGGACTAGATACACGGGATACCCTGTGTGCTGGTACCCAGGCATGCGACATGGACATGGTCAGAGACCATGTACGGGCACATGGCCTGTGTACACGGATCAATCCCTAGGTGCTCGGACACGGCGTGTGAATCTTCTACACGCAGTGTAGTTACATTCTGTCTAACAAGCCGAATGACATGGGCCGTTTACACAGGCAGTACTCGTAGTCAAGGAACATGACATGTGATTCTTTTTACATGCTGTATAGTTTGGCTTTACACAGCTTGGATGGATGACATGGTCCATTTACATGGACAACACCTGGAGTCAAGGAACATGGCGTGTGATTCTTCTACACGCTGTGTAGTTGAGTTTTACACAGCTTGAATAGATGACACGGGCCATTTACACAAGCAGTACCTGGGGTCATGGAACACAGCGTGTAACCATACTACATGTTGTTTAAACAATTCTTCATGGCTTGAGCCATTTTCCTTATGTGACTTGGATTGCTTTCCTTAGGGTTTGTCCCCTTGGTCTTTCTCCTGAAGGTTATCGGTATAATTTCCAATATATATGAGTATGATCCCTTCAGCAGGACTTCCTGAATATAGTTGTTGGAATCCCCTCTACGAGACTTAGAGCTGGATCCTCTATTAATTCCTGGAACCCTAGGTAGAGTTTTGGTATCGACGTGACCAACTTTACCCAGGCTCCGATTTACTGCATAGAGGATTAGCTCAGACTGAGTTGTCAGAATCACCCCATGACTTGTTGGTGATCCTCATCTGATCTTCATGTTCTCAAATTACTTGTGGAGTGTGTTCTCCCAGAATGAGTACATAGTATCCCTCTCTTCAGAACTAGGATTGTGTTCTCCCGGTTGCATGCTTAGTGGAGTCTTCGTGCTGGATCTTAGTGGTTGTTTGAAATGGTCGTTTGTGTATGAGTATATCTGGATATTCTTGTCATATGTTCTGTAGACATATGTTGTGTAGAGATGACTGTATCTTTCTTTTTTGGTATTTCCCTTGTTGTGTTCCTTTGTGGTTTCGGGGTATCATACCGGGTATTGTTATACTCACCCATGCATGGGCTTTGCCCGCACGTGTCGTGTCTTGTGCAGACGAGCGAGATTTTGATAGGATTATAGGTGGAATTGGACTGGACGGTGCTCAGTGAGATCAGACAGGCCGAGGTGTGTTCCTACGACCATGAATTGCAGTCCCAACACCTTTCTTTACAGGTTGGACTTTTTTACGGACTCTCTTTTGGTGGGCTTTAACTTTTGGCCCAGGGTTTCACTTTCTTGTACTTTACTTTCCTGTCATACTCTGTTGGTTGGGTATTAGTGTATGCATGCATCTTTTCCCTTTTTGTAGTTTTTTCTTTTCATCTTATTGGGATTAGAGATGTGTGTGTGTGTGTGTGTAAAGGTTTATAGGAAATGCCTCGCACGTAAGTAGAATGCATACTCGGTGCTAGTCACTAGCCCCTAGCCTATTGGAGGTGGGCTTGGGGAGTTGCGGCTCGGGCCCCACTGGGATAGGTCATGACAGAGTGGTATCAGAGGTGGTCGGTTCTACCTTAGGACCGAGAGTCTGTGACTTGGTTTAGGGATACCTTGTTAAGTGTTTCGAGTGGTTATTTCATGCCAGGGACCCCTGTGTCGATGCGGGCAGCCGACGTATCCATACACCAGAACTCTGATAACTTCCATTTCGACATGGAGCACGAGTACAGTAGTTGTAGGGGAAAATAATGGTACATGCATCATATAATAATGGGTTGTGGTTTCCATGTCCTTCTTGAGTTAGATCTCCAGATATATTCAATGACTAGATACATCTTGTTTCTTTACATGATGCCTCCATGATGCACACCCACTAGGATCCAGCAGATCGATCACGAGGATGACCCCATCAGTGATGAAGCTTCGATAGAGGGACCAGATCCCCCAATTTTACCATCAGGTGGTGTGCAAGTTATCCCGCCACCTGTGGAGCAGTGTTTAGTGCCTGCTGTACCAGTAGAGGAGGAGCACAAGCTGAGCGCACTCTATGAGTTTCAGAGACAGATACCCCTCAGGTTTTGAGGCAAGCCTAACCCTCAGGAAGCGGAGGACTCCGTTGAGGTAGTGATCAGAGTCTTCCATTTGGTCAGGACACAAGTATACCAGATGGTGATCCTAGCAGCGATCTTCCTATAGGGCTCTCCAAGAGGATGATGGAGTTTGGTTATCCAGACTCACGATGAGGCGACTCTTGCATGGTCGGAGTTTGAGAGTCTCTTCAGAGAGGAGTTTCCACTAGTTACCCTTAGAGCAATATATATGCAGGAGCTTCTTTAGCTTCAGAAGGGAACCATGATAGTGGCTAACTATTCATCGAGGTTTACTGACCACTCGCAGTACTCAATGGATATGGTCAGAGATCAGTACTTTAGAGCTCCAACTTTTTAGTGGGGATTGCGCATAGATATATGAGCTAGCATCGTCCTTATGATAATTCCTACTTATACTAAGGTGCTCGAGGGGGATTTGGTGGTCGAGAGTATCTTGGCAGAGAAGAGACAACCGAAAGTTGTCAGTAGTGGGAGAGCTGGAGCAGAGACCTCGGCAGCATGGAACTGATGCTAGGGACCCAAGCGTGGGAGGCGTTTTTAGAGGAGATCCCAGGACAGGGGATCTACCGTACAGGGTTCACAGGGCACATCTAGCCAGCCTCGAGAGAGGCGATGCTACTCATGTGATGGCAGGGGACATCTCACTCGAGATTGTCCAACCCGCCGTACTACTGACATGGGAGCAGTGGATGGACCACTAAGGCAGAGGCAACATGTGGAGCAGACAAATCTACTGGGTGGAATATGTTGTAGGGGAGCTGGGAGTGAAGCTAGTGGTGGTCGGTGTTTTGACCTTTTACCACCACCATTCACAGGAGGTCCACCCCAGGCTCAGGGAGTTGGTGGACAGATGCAGGGACAGCTGCAAGCGGTAGAGGCTTATTACCTAGGTACTCCCAGAATGATTAGAAGTACAATATGAGACTTTTCTACTTTGGCTGTCATACTGATAGACACGGGTTCTATTCATTCCTTTCCGGCTTCTTATCTTGTTCGAGACCGTGAGATTTATGTTGAGCCATTGACTCAACCCATTTGCTTAGAAAAACTGAATGGAGAATATTCAAAGATCATGCACCTCTGTAGACAGTGTGACCTGACCCTTGGAGTCGAGAGTTTCGGTTGGAACCTCTTGGTGGTAGCGTCAAGGCCTTATGATTTCATTCTTGTTATGGATAGTCTATCCACAATTCATTCCCAGATTGACTGTTTTAGGCGAAGGTTGTGGTGTGTTCGCAGTGATGGAATAAGGTTCTCTTTTTTTGGTGAAAGATAGACCCAGTAACCATAGGATCGACTCATGCATAGGAGGGTGCAACCGATATCCTATCAATTGGATAGCCTAGCCCTTGGCGTAGCAGATGTTACGAGTTTCCAGTTTCCAGAAGTTGTGGCTTAGTATAAGGATGTCTTTCTGGAGGATGTCCCCGACTACCTCTCGGTCGAGAGATAGATTTCTGCATTGAGTTGCAACCTGAGACCACACGAATATCACTATCAACATATAGTATGTCTCCTACATAGCTTCATGAGATGAGGGTGCAGTTTCACGACTTACAGAAGAAGGGATTTGTAAGACCCAGCGTTTTACCCTGGGCGGGCCCATGCTGTTTGCCATGAAGGCAGATGGAATCTTGAGGCTATGTGTGGATAACCGGTTCTTGAATCAGGTAATAGTGAAGAACCAGTATCCACTACCAAGGATCGACAACCTCTTTGACCAGTTAAGAGGGTCACAATGGTTCTCGAAGGTTGATCTACGATCAGGATATCACCAGTTTCGAGTACGGGATGAGGATATACCGAAGACAGTTTTCAGATGTCGCTAATATCACTATGAGTACATGGTGATGCCCTTTGGTGTGATGAATGCCCAGATAGTCTTTATGGGACTTATTAACCAGATCATTTAGCCTGATGTAGACCAGGTTATAGTATTCTTCATCGATGATATCCTTGCGTACTCTGCATTTGAGGAGGAGCAAGAGAGGCACCTGAGGATGGTTTTGGACACACTCCACGGGCACCAGTTGTACGAGAAAATCTCGAAGTATCGATTTTGGATATGGGAGGTCCACTTCTTGGGACAAGTTATCTCTACAGATGGTGTAGTAGTGGACCTAGCCAAGGTAGTGGCAGTGTTAGCATGAGAGCCACCCTAGAGCGTGATGGAGGTGCAGAGTTTCCTTGGGTTGGTAGGCTACTATCAGAGATTCATTCTTGATTTCTCTAGGATTTCAACACCCATGACAGATTTGACCCGAAAGGGGAGGCCTTTAGTGTGGGCTAAGAGATGCTCTTAGTATGAAATCTAGTTCACAGTTGTTGGATGATGCCACAAGGCAGTTGGCCTCTTTAAGATTATCCTTCGTGGATAGAGATGAGGGAGACTACCTTTAGTTGATGGTTGTTACCCCTCCAATATTACAGCGAGTCAGGGAAGCATAGCTCGGCGATGCTAGCTGTGAGACTCTACGTGCCCAGATACCCACAGGTGATGCTACCGAAGGATATTCAGGAGGTGGGGAGCAAGTTGTTCTTTTCAAAGGGCGCACAGTAGTACAAGTGAAGTTACGAGAGGAGGTTCTAAGGGAGATCCATACATCTCCATTGGAGGTGAATCCAGTCATGGAAAAGATGTACTAGGACCTCCGAAATCAGTTCTGGTGGCCAGGAACGATGAAGAGTGTGGTATAGTTTGTTTCTTGGTGCCTTACTTGTCTGCAAGTAAAGGCTGAGCACCAGGTTCCAGCAGGTTTGACTCAGCCCCTTGAGGTGCCAGAATGGTAGTGGGATGAGATATCCATGGACTTCATGGTGGGTTTACCACGTACGTCCAGGGTACACGATGCCATCTGGGTGGTCATCGAATGACTCACCAAGTAGCATCACTTTCTATCCATACAATAGCATATTTTAGTAGAGATCTTGGGATGCTTCTACTTGTTGGATATAGTTCGAATTCATGGAGTTCAATCCACGATCGTATCAGATCATTATGCTTGTTTCACATCAGTACTGTGGAAGGGATTGTAGGAAGCTTTTGGGACTTAGTTACGCTTGATCACAACATTTCATCCCCAGATTGATGGTCAGATAGAGTAGACCATCCAGGTATTGGAGGATATGCTTCGAGCATCCACACTTGACTTTGGTCATAGCTAGGAGGATCAACTACCAGAGGTGGGATTTTCTTATAACAACAGTTATCATTCCACTATTTGTATGGCACCATTCGAGGCTATGTACGGTCGACCTTGTAGGTCATCACTTTGCTGGACTGACCTAGGAGAGTCGGCACTCATGGGCCTAGGGATAATACGGGCTACTATAGAGAAGGTGTCGTTCATCCAGGAGCAGATGTAGACTGCACAGAGTCAGAAAAAATTTTATGCTGACAAGAGGTGGAGGCCCTTGGAGTATGAGGAAGGAGACCATGTGTTCCTTCGGGTATCACCTCAACGGGGATTGTATAGATTTGGCTGAGGTGGAAAGATATCTCGCGGATTCCTTGGCTCTTTTTAGATTCTGAGTAGAGTATGCGAGGTGGCATATCGCTTGGATCTACCTCCTCAGATGGACCGAGTACAAAACGTCTTCCATGTGTCGTAACTAAGGATGTACATGCATGATCCATCGTATGTTATCGATTGGGGTGAGATGGACATTGATGATGGAGAGACCATTGTTGGGTACCCAGTGGAGATCGAGGATCAGTAGGAGAAGATACTTTGTGGGCGAGCTATTCCCTTGGTGCGTGTCTAGTGGCAGCACGGGAATCTTCAGGAGGGAACGTGGGAGTGAGAGGGTCAGATTCGTGTGCAGTGCCCACATCTTTTTGAGTAGCCTTTTCTTGGATTTTTGGGGACGTAAAATCCCTTTGGTGGGTGTGATGTAATGTCCTGGATTTTTCCATGTATTATTTTAATTTTATTTGGGAATTAATTAGAGACCAAGATCTGAGATGGCATGCAGTTCCAAGGCCCGGTGAGCCCATAACAAATGTTTGAATTTAATTTAATAATTAAATTACTCACGCATGTGGTTTTCCTGAAAAAGTGGATTAACCAATGAACATGTGCTTAGATCAGAAATCCAAGGGCACTGTTGCGTTTGGAACCGCGATTTTACCTTAGGCAAGGCCAAACATCGGCTGGCATAGGTGAGTGTTGAAATCCAGTTTTTGGACATAACCGTAATAAAATATTTAATTAAAATGTTTTATTTAAATCTTGTTATGCCAAATATCTCTTTTATTTTAAAATAGATATTTCGCAAGGGATCAGGGTTACAATTTCATTAACCCAGAATTTCCCTTGAGTCTCTGGAAGGCTCTGGAGAAAACCTCCTACACGGTGACGACGTTTTTAACGGATTTCACCGACAACGACGATGTAATAAACGGATATTCACCAACGAGTGCCGCGGAACCAGGTAGGGTGTTTAATCTCTTGTGATTTATTTCTCATTCTCGATTCATACGATGAACAGAGACTAATCCATGAACAGATTAGCCCATGGATCGATCGTATTTGCGGGATGGGCTTTTTTGGGTTTGGGGAAGAACTTATTTTTGCAATGTAATAAATTGATCATTTTCGTTTTGATCTAACGACGACAAACTCGGATAGTCACGAACAATGATCGAGGTTCGTCCCTCTTGTTCGTTTTGAGATTGAATTGCTCGTTATTCGTGGAGACTCCACCTTCTTCCTCGTGCTTGATGTTCTTGGAGGAAATTGATCATTGCACGTTCGGCTGTTGACGCAATGATCTGAGATTGTAGATCCAACCCCAGAACAATGCTACGGAGGTGCGACTGTGGTGGAGACAAAAGATTCAGAGTGGATTGAGAGATATGATTTTTTGGGTGTTTTTCATCGGATGGATCGTTCAAGGTATACAATCCAATCGAAGATCAAAAACACCAGATTCAGTGTTCATATGATGGGACGAACCAAGACAAGATGTATCAGGACGAACGGATGAGAGAAATGGAATTCAGATATCCGTCCGAGGCGCATGGAGGAAGTCGGTGATTCTAGAGAAATCCCGACTATAGGCATGCAGTATGGGCTACACGGCGTGTGTTCATCGGCGGACTACCTGGCATGTACTCTGAGAGTACACAGACAGGGGTTGTGTACGAGGACAATGACACGGTGTGTATACCCCTCACTGGACAGACTCGACCAGATACTCGGGATACCCCGTGTTCAAGTACACGGGATACCTTGTGTTCCGGTGCATGGGTAGGCGAGATGGACATGGACAAAGACCGTGTATGGGCACATGGCCAACGTATATGGAGCGAGCCCTAGGTGCTCGGAAACGGAATGTGATTCTTCTACATGTCGTGTAGTTTCTTTCTACCTGAAAAGTCAAATCACATAGGACAATTACACGGTCAGTACCTGGAGTCAAGGAACACAGTGTGTGATCCATCTACATGTCGTGTAGTTGGGTTTTACATAGCTTGGACGGATGAGATGGGTCGTTTACACAAGTAGCACCCGGAGTCAAGGAACACGACGTGTGATTCTTCTATACACCATGTAGTGGAGTTTTACACAGCTTTAATGGATGACATGGGCCATTTACATGGGCAGTACCTGGGGTCAATGAATACAACATGTAACCATACTACACGTTGTGTAACCAATTCTTCATGGCTTGAGCCAGTTGCCTTCTGTGACTTGTACTGCTTTCCTTAGGGTTCGTCCCCTAGGTCTCTCTCCCATAGGTTCTCAGTATCATTTCATTTATACAGAATTATTCTCCCTTCAACAGGACTTCCTGAATAGAGTTGTTAGAATCCCCTCTGTGAGACTTAGAGCCAGATCCTCTATTCATTCCTGGAACCCTAGGTAGAGTTCTTGGTATCTACGTGACCAACTTTACCCAGGCTCTGATCCTCTTCTTAGCAGATTATCTTAGAATGAGTTGTCGAAATCACCCCATGAATTGGTGATGATCCTCATCTGAGCATCATGTTCTCAAAGTACTTGTGGAGTGTTTTCTCCCAGAACAAGTACATTGTATCCCTCTCTTCAGACCTAGGAGTGTGTTCTCCTGGTTGCAAGCTTAGTGGAATGTTTGAGGTAGATATTAATGGTGGTTTGAAATGGTCGTTTGTGTATGAGTATAATTGGATATTATTGTCATATGTTCTATAGACATATGTTGTGTATAGATGAATGTATCTTTATTTTTTGGTATTTCCCTTGTTGTTTTCCTTTTTGGTTTCAGGGTGTCCCACTGGGTATTGTTATACTCACCTATGTACGGGCTTTTCCTGCATGTGTCGTTTCTTGTGCAGACGAGCGAGCTTTTGACAGGATTCAAGGAGGACCAGGACTAGACGGTGCTCAATGAGATCATACAGGGCAAGGTGTGTTCCTAAGGCTATGAATTGCAGTCACAGAACCCTTCTTTACAGGTTGGACATTGTTATAGACTCTCTTTTGGTGGGCTTTTACTTTTGTCCTAGGGTTTTACTTTCTTGTACTTTACTTTCTTGTCATACTCTATTGGTTGGATTTTAGTGTATTCATGCATGTTTTCAATTTTTGATGTTTTTACTTTTCAACTTTGTGGGCTTGGAGATATTATTGCATGTGTATAGGTTTATAGGTAATGCCTCTTTTGTTAGTAGCATGCCTACTCTGTGCTAGTCCCCAGCCCTTGGCCTATTAGAGGTGGGCTTAAGGAGATGTGACATGGGCCCCACTAGGACTTGTTGTGAAAATGACCCCATACATGAGAAGTAGATGTGATAAAGGATAACTTTGATAATATGAAAGAATTTTCTTCATATCATTAATGTAAAAGAACATGCGATATCGAGGATCAATGTATTGATTTATAGCAATCATAGAACTCTAGTAGACCATGTTTGAAGATTAATGAGAGATGGAAGTAGTATAAATTGTTGTATGTATCATACATTAGGAAAATGGGTATAGTTTCCCCATCAAAAGAAATGAATAGATCTCGTGGCATCATGACCATCACATGAACCATTATGGAATTCATGGCCACATGAAATGATATTGTTCTTGAAAACTGCATGAACCATGGTGTTCTCGATGACCAAATTACTCATTGAATATCCCTTGATAGCATGACCTACAATGAAACGTCCAATATTGTGACCCTAACATGGTCATCCAATCTAAAAAAATGATCAAGTGACTATGCTATAGAACTAAAAGGTTCTACAAAACAATAAAATTTATAAAGGCCTAGAATTTTTCCAATACTCAATGAATTATTTAAGTGATATTCATGATTGGTCCAAGAAATTTATAGAAAAAATTCTACCTCAATAATATATTATCATGATGTAGACTACTATGAAAATAATACGATCAGTCTTACAAATAGGCTTCAAAATTAGATATTTATGAAGGGTATTCAATGGGATCATACAATAGATGGAAATCACAAAAGATGTGAAGAGTTGAGGAAATTATTGAATGTCCTTCCATGAACTCCCCTGTTTATAGGGAACATTTAAGAATACCAAGGGTCACCATAAATTTCAAATGTTTCCCAAGACAGCGGTTGATGATAGCCCCAAAGATCTACATAGGTATTTACATTCCCCAGAATTGAGCCATTATCCCTGTAGACAATTATCCAATGAGGGTGGGGGGGAAATTTGATGATCCCCATAAATTATTCATAAGAAAAATTACAAGATACAACTTAATTGAAGCATGGGTATTTTTCCTCACAAGAATGGATTATAATATGGCCAAGACATTAGGTTTTCATAATATTGAAAAGGAAATATGATCTATTTACCTTCATAAGGTCAGGTGAAGGGGTCTTTCAATGAGAATGTACTACTTGAAATCACACAAATCCTCATTGAGAAACATCTCTATTCTTATGAAGGGGTCTAAAATAGTCACTCATCATGTGGAGGTTTATATATGAGTTCTTTGGAGTCATGTGACTTTTCAACTGGAAGTCTCCTGACAACCATCAAAAACCATTTTATAAATTATTGAAGATATTAACAATGAGAACACCTTTTAAGGTCCGTAATAATCATATAAACCACTCATGTGATTTGAGAGACCACTTCAACGAGCCCAGTGACTTTTCCCCTTCATCTTGTGAAGGGTCATGAACATACCCATTCAATTATGTTTTTGGATTCCAACTTTATAGATGATTAAAGGGGTGTCCCATGAGAATTACTGAACATCATAATAATTACCATTATTTTTTCATGTGATGCATCATAAATAATGAAAGTGATTTTTATTGAAAACTCCCATGAAACCCTGTGTGATTATATCCTGTGTAAAATAAAAATGGAACTAAAAATGGGAAATTATGGAAGGTTCTTGATGAAATCAGGATATGATGGTCTTCACATGAAAAGGGTCATATGATCTAGGAAATCACCATTGATTATATGACGCCCCCATCAACAAGACTAAATGATATTTTAAATTAACATATCCATGTCATCAAAATCTCATAAAGGACCTATATAAACTAACTTTTTTCCTATAGAAAACCCAAAAAAATCATCTTTCATTTTTTAATGGTTATCCAACTGGTATCCTGACCTTATTAAGTCCCCTAGACATGCCAGCATGACCTTGTAAAAAATAATATACATGTCCAAAGGGTGTAAAAAATACCATTGATTAGTTTGGATCCAATAAAAATGGAAGATGAGAAACATTAATGTGGTATCTAAATATCACCTTATTCCATGAATGAATCACAATAGAATCACACAATGTGCATGACAATAATTTCATCTAAAGACTCTAGACTAAATATTTGACATAGGAGATGATCAATGCGGTATATAAAAAAGGAGATGATGCTTATGAATCCCTCCTCCTCAGCACAACAAAGCATGAAACGATGATCCATCACACAAGGAAGCGTTGTATATGACTTATTAGATTGGCCAGTCACGTGATCACATTGTCTTCCACTGGTAAAAAAATCATGGAATGACATAAGGGATCATGAAACATGAATATTAACTTCATCGGATCACCCATGCTTCACATGAAGGATTTATTTCATGTAAGACGAGTTATGTGAAGGAGGTACCACATGTCGATTATGTCACACATGTTCTAATATAATCTACTACTAGACAATCCTTGATATTCATACCTAATAAAGGATGGAATGAAATACTATAAAAAATAGGATACATATGAGAAGACATATACATTAATCATTATGCGACTCACATGTCCAAATTAGATCATGTGGCTACACTTGTATATGTCTCTCAAATAATGAGATGCTCCATTGATAGTTCATTTGGATCATATGATGTCCCTTTTACAAGAAAAAATAAAACATACGATCCACTCTATGCATCCCACCCATGCCTTGTGGAGTCCCATGGGATTGTCATGAAAATATTTTGATATTCTCTAGACACATTAACGATGTAGTGTTGTGACTATTGGACATGTCAACTAGGGATAGTGATGATATTGGGACATGTAGGCAAGATAAGGTGATGTTCTATGGGTAATCTATCCTTGATCATGGAATGTCCTCAGAACATGCCTTATAGATCTTGCGATGACACAACATCAACTCATCCAGGATCACATGATTCATTCTGTACATGTCATCCAGTTCCTGTGGCACTCTAGAGATATATCATCCTTTTTCATGTGATGCCCTCATGAAAATACAGCCTTATCAAGCAATGTTGTCCATACTTGTCATTCATTCCATGAAATTCCCTCATGAAATTCAACAGGGAGCATGCAAGTTTCTCTGAGAATGTCCTCTAGAATACCAACACTTGTGCATAGATCCTCTAACATGTTAGAAAGGAAATAGGAACTTGTTATTAAGACAACTATGAAATGTCAAAATGGTATCCTGGAACATGACAACAATTTTCATTGGTTATGTTAGGGAAAAATTAGTATGTAATCCACTTTATTAATTTATCTATAATGACTTTGATTCTGTCTATAAATATAATCATTAGGATTTGTTCCCATGGACTGAAATCAAGGGAAAATCCCTTCAGTATAAGTGCACCCATGTATCTAACATCCTAACTATAAAAACCCTATATCTACCAGGGACCTACCATTCTTCCTGGCCCTCTAATGTATTGAGTATGTAAATGTTCTTTGATAACTCTAATTCCTTTTATAACCAGGATGCATAGGATTCATTTCAAGGGACCGATATCAAATGGGAATCCTTCCCATATAATGTCCATCTATGACTCTGACATTCTGATCATCCTGACCCAAGAATTACCATGTGATGATAATGATGCCCCATCAACCAGTGGATTGATAAGTGAAATGACCTATGAAAAATATGATTTCTTCCAGAACCCAGAAATATGGGATTCTTTCCTATGGCCCAAGATTCATATCAATCATCAAAAGGGTAGTCCCAGAACATATTTCCTACATCCATGTTTGTTGATATTGATTACATGATATTCATTGTTTCCAACATGAGCATAGATCACATGGCATATTGATTTTACACGATCATGTCATTTACATCATTAGTATACACTATCAAGGGAATCCTCAATGTGTACACCCTGAGTTTTGGAATGATATGAATATCCCCATATAATGGCATCCAACTCATGGTATGTCCCATGGATGTGGTTAAACTATGGTGACATTGATTCCTATAATAACCAAGATATATATTACACATTCTTGAGATAGATCTCAATAAAAAGTGAATAAGTGACATCATATATCTCTTTTACACATGATTCTAAATAGAATATCATAAAATATCTATGTTGGTTTTGGTTCTTATTTTAAACAGGATATATAGGATACCTCATATTGACTCAATTCCATCCTATACATGTTAATAACCTCCTTAGATGATCCAACATATTGATCTAGTTAGTAAGATGATATTAAAATACAATCAACTACCAATTGATGGGAAATTGTGGATGAACCTCATATATATATATATACTCATTAATATACTAATCTTTTTAAATTGAAGGATTCAACTCATGATAATATTTTTAGGGTAATCAGTATTATATTGGGTTTAAGAAGATATTATCAAATATATCATAAATATAGAAGGGAGCCTAGGAGTGGGAAAAAATATTCCCCCAAAAGAGTGTTATGAGACTAATATTGCATCCTCTCATCCAATTTGAGTTCTTAATATATTTGGGACTGAAACCCCAAAGGGAAACCAACCTTTAAAAAGTAGGTCTATGCTAATTTATGGTTGTGTGATCCATTAGGATTTTTCGTTAGAGAAAACAAATGTTGAACCCAACATGAATGATTGTACAAGATATTAATCCCCCAACAATCAAAACATCAGGCTACTCCATCCACACCATCCAATGAAACATTATATAAATATAGATATCTATAAAAAATAATGTAAATATTCTTAAATATAACTACACATATATAATTATATATATACATATAAATTTATATTTATATATACGAATAAAAAAATAAATAAAATTAAAAATAAATTATGATTAAAATATTGTAATAATATTTTTCAAATTTTAGGGGTTTTATAGTTGGTATCAGAGCATGATCTATAAAGGTTTGGAAATTATGACTAGAGAACATTAGTAACAATCCTATGGATAGTACTATCTCCATGGAAAAACCAGATTTATACGTAGAGAATCACATGTCAGAATATATATTTCATTTATATATTAATCCTTATATGTTAAATTTTACGTTTTTATATTCCTATTAGAAAAGTATTCAAGCCCCACCCTTATTATTCCTTCATTTTCCTAGTTAATGGATTTAAATTGGAGATCGTGTGAATACAATAAATGTTATATAATATAGGATGATTTCAAAAATGAAATTCCAAATATGATGGGAATGGGAGACAAAGAATCATAAGAGTTATATAAATATTGTTTGTTGTTATAAATAAAAAATTTCTTTGAGTGGAACCCCCTCCTCCTCGAAAGAATGAAAATGTCATGGTCAAATAATTTATCTGAAAAAGACCTCTTATCCGTAGTGAATCTTATGAACCCTCACTATAGAATAATGAATTTACCCCATTTAATAGATATTTTATATCCAATATTGGTCATATAAAGATAAATTCATACTTGTGTTATATACATTTTATGGGGAAGCTGATTAGTGGTGTGTACTTATCAATAACGCAATGGCTAAAGAGGTAATTGATTACATGGATTTTGAATAATTTATGAAAATATTTTTCGATAAATATTTTTCCTATAATATTCATCATAATATGGAATTGGATTTCCGAATAAGGAAGAAAAATAAGGACATGTTTTTATGGCATGTGTGGAATAAATTACATGTATTGCATGATATTACTCGGCCTTCATCATGAACACTGAGAGAATTTTGGTACACTTATGTAGTAGACTAAAGATAATTCTATGAAAATTGTTCGCTATTCCAGATTTTGGCCACTATGAGGAGATTGTATATTGTTCCCTTAAGGTTGATGTGGAGATCTAAGACTCTTAAAGGTCTTATATTACCAAATAAAAAATTTGGAAAATGGAGTTTAATAAAGGATTATCAATTAAAAATTTTCATGAGTGAATGAAAACCCAATATCCCACATGTCAAAAACATGGGAAGAATAATCTTGGAAACTATCTAAAGTGAACCCGGAGATGCTTCAAATGTGGATGAGAGGGTTATCATGAAAACTATGATGGAAAAAATATGAATAATCCCACAAAGATATATAATTAAAGGAAGGATTATATCAATAATATTCTTTTAGTGTAGTGTTTCTTTTGGAAAGAACAAGGTAACTTTTTTATTCAATTCTCTAATCCCATGTTTATTAGAGGAAATAAGCCAAAAACCTCCTAGGAAATAAGGAAGGGTGTATTATATCACTACTAATAATATTGAGCCCAAAATGGATTTGGTGATAGGAATTAGAGTTATTATTTCTATAATAAAGAACATACTATTTGACTTTGGTTCTACCCATTCTTTAGTATCTTTAATGTTCAGTAGAACTATTCAAACTCACTCTCAAAATATGGATGTGGTGATATCTTGGAGAAAATAAAATTGGTAAATTATTGTATCTAAATTTTATAATGCATCCCTAGATAATTTTGGTTGACTAATCCTCCAATAAAATATTTTCATACACCCATTATTGGAGTTTGATTCAATATAGAGTATTGATTGGATATCATTATATAAAGAAAACATCAACTATAGATAAAGGGAGACCGATGTTCACAACAAAAGGCATCCTCAAAATATTTAGAACTGTATAGAGGAGGATGAATGTTCTATATAATAATCATGATATTTTATAATATTATTACATTATGAGAGAAATTATAATTCTTAAATGATTTAGAAAAATAATATAATCATTCTTAAAGACATAACCATTGTTAGGGAAAAAACTGATGTTTTCCTTGATGATTTTACCAGTCTTTGTGCTGACCGAGTTGATGAGTTCCCATTTGAACACATTCAGGTAACACTACCTATTTCAATGAATTCTTATAGAATTCCCATCATGGATTTAGTTGAACAAATTATGTAGTTACAAGAGAATATGGAAAAGTTTTTCATATTCTCCAATGCAACACCCAAGTGTTCCCTAATTAACTTCATCAAAAATAAATTTGGTTCATTTCAAATTGAAATTAATTATAGTGATCTCAAAAGAATCATGATAAAGAACAAGTATCCTCTTCCTTGAATATATGACTTTTTTGATCATGAACAAGGATTCTATTAATTTTCTTTAGTGTAACTCTATTTAGGATGTCTCCAATTAATGGTGAGGAAAGAAGATATTTTCATGGCTATATATAATATCCTAATTTACACGAAGAGAAAGGAGGAACAAGATGAGAATTTGAATCCTATGATGATGAATTTGAGAAGGGAGAACCAGTATGATCATTATATGAAATGAGTGTTTTGGATAGAGGAATTATTATTCATGGGAAATTTTATAAAAAAATATGTATAACCGTCCATGAAAATTCAATTGAAGAGTGTCCTAGGCCTACTTCTATATTGAAGATATGTATTTTTCATGGTTTCTTTGTGCAATACTTAAATTTTATAAGGAATTTATTATGATTTTCTAACTCACTAACTATGCTAAAACATAAAGGGGTAAATTATTTTTGAATGAAAAATTAAAGGAATACATCAAGGAGCTCATGAAAAGGCTAATGAATTCACTTTTACTCTCACTACCATCATATGGACAAGGTTTTGTGATATTAGGTGATTATTAAAAGAAATTATTGGTTTTTTACTCATACATATTGATAATGTGATAGATTATGCATCATGGAAGTTGAATATACATTTACATAACTACCCATCATATGATTTGGGTCTAAAAATAAGGACTTTTTCCTTAATAATATGGCTTCACTGCCTCTATGGTGATAAGTGTGAAATATTTTCTGGTAAAATGATTCTAAAGTATATTTTCACACATATGTAACACAAAATGAATCAAATAATATGGTTAGATATAATCAAGGACTGTGATTTATATATTCAATACCTTTTGAGAAAGGAAAACAGGAATCTGATGCTCTTATTAGAAAACAACATGCTACCTTATCCATGATAAATATTTAGATAGACCTCATCTTCACAGATATGAAAAGGATGGTTTTGGAAATCATAATGGTAGGAAATACATAAATTTTTTCATAATTATTTCCCAGTTATCTATCCCTTTGAAGGCAATGGAAGCACAATGATGTGAACAAGAGATTAAAAATAATATTAATGTTGTAATTGAAGGGATTCTATAAGTGTTCAATATCAATGATGATGGTGTGATTTGGTATGGAACAAGGCTTTTTGTGCCTTCATCACTAGATATAAGTAAAGAGCTATTTTTTAATGCACATAGCTCATATTTCTCCATCCATGCTTGATGTACCATGATATGAAATGATCATAGAGTGAAATTATAATGGGGAAGCATGACGAAGGATATTATAGAGTATATATTAAGGAATTTGGTGTGTAATAATGTTATTGTAGATAATAATAAGTCCAAAGGTATGAAACAATAATTTCTTATACTGGCATGGAAATGGGAGAATTTCACTATGGCCTTTGTCACAGGACTGCTGAAAAAATATAGAAGAAGTGTTGTGATATGGTTTGTGGTGTATTTACTCAACATGCCATCCCACTTTATCACTATTGGGTAATATATCTCTCTTGATGAATATTTTATGATATATGTGAAACATGTGGCAAGACATCATGGGGATCCACAATAGATTATCATGGATTATGATCCAAGGTTCATATCTAAATGATAGAGATTTCTTCAACATGATTTTATTAATTAATTGAATTTTAGCATGATCTGCCACCCCAAAACTAATGGCTAATATGAAAGGACTATTTAAACAAAAGAAAATATGTTGAGATGCTTCTCAATTAAATTAAAAGAATGTTGGGATCAAAATAATTCATTGAATTATTTATCATACAACAATATCACCCACAATAGTATTCCGAGGGATACATATATAGGTATATCTGGGATACATTATTGAACTCCAACATTTTGGGATGAAACTAGTGAATAGAAGATACATGAACTAATTTTTTTTTGACATTTTAGAGAAGGATCTTTCCATCCCATAACATATCAAATCATCTCAATGTTAAAATTATTTAAATGCTAAAAACCATTTAAGGGGAGTGGATATAGAGATGCAGGCAAATTCTCCCTTCAAATATCACCATGGAAGAGAGCCATCTGGTATGAAAAAAAGGAAGCATATCCAAATGTTCATTGGAAATTTTTATATCCTTGAACTCATTGAAGTAGGGGCCTATAAACATTCACTTCCAATAAATGTTGAACAATTTCGTGATGTGTTCTATGTTTATTTGATGAGGAAGTACATATATATCCCCTTAAAAGTACTAAATATGAGGGATGTACAACACGAGAACGAACTATTATATGAAGAGTAGCACGTGATGACCATTAACTATTGAGAAATATTCCTGCACAAAATGATGAAATATCTTATCAATGTGATTTGGGGGAATCATAAGTATGAACTAGTATCATTGGAACTGTCGGAAGTTAATATTGAGAAAATACCCACACATGTTTTTACTATTAGAAGTATAATAAAATTTAGATGGAATGTTTTAAAATGGGATATGAATATAATGATCCAAAATATTAACAATGTAATCTCCAATCACATATTATGTTGTATAGTATAAAACACGTACATCAAATAGATTACATATAAGAAATATTTGTCTCATAAATGATAAATAATATAAGTGGTGTTTATAGAAATTATGGGACCGATGCCGATTGAATAGTAATCTTACTTATGAAAGTATGAATAATATTTTGGCATATTATAAATTAAAATATGATATATATATATATAAATATATATATATATATCTATGTGTGTGTGTGTGTCTATATCATGGAATAAGTAAATAAATGTTCTAAAAATGAGAAATTAAGTCTTGGAATTTTTATAAAATGTAGATGTTTATTTACTATTTTATAATTTATATATTTATTTCAAATAAATTTATTCTAATAAATATATTAATAAGTAAATATTGTTTTTAATTTTTATAATTTTAAAATTTTTCAAGACCATAATTAAATTTTCAATGTGTAATAAAATATATTATAGTATTAAAATCGGTATTTATTAAAAAAATCTGATTTTAATTAAAAAAATTCACAAATTTAGAATATTACATTCATTAAATAGGTTATATTATTTAAATATAAATTTAGAAACATTTATGGGGAAATATATGGGAATTTTTATAAAATATTTTAATTCTTTGATGACTACTGATATGTGGTAATTTGTGGTGTTAATCTTTTTAGGCTAAATAAACTAAATTCTAGGTCATGGATAATGTAATCACCAATTATTTTTATCTCACATGCACTATATACTATACATTGTGACACTAATCCATAGAATGTTTTGTGATGATTTAAAATAATTAACAAATTTATAAAATAATAAAATACCCTCCTCTCCCCCACTATAAATACCCTCCATCTTCACCTCTTCTCCTCATACATTCTATGATTTTTATTTTTCATATATTATTCAGAATTATTATTCTATTAATTTTCCACAAATCTTGGTCTTTATGGTCTCTCCAAAAGTGTAAACCCTTCTTCTTTAAGGTGGTTCTCAAGCTAAAGATATTCAAGAGGTAAAATCCTTCTTTCTATTTTGATTTCATTTAATTTCCCATCCTACCCACACATCCCCTTCACAAATAGCATGATAACTCTTCTATCATATATATACTATAATTTTATTATGTTAATTTAGTATCAATAATAAATTCTTTTCTCTAAAAATTTTATAATTGAAATGACTATACTATGTGTGTTGTGTTGATTCACCGCCATTGTGGATGATGAGTTTTTTTAATTCAATATTGCCTTCATATTTTCCCATATAATAATTGTAATGGATAAAAAGGGTTTTAAAAATGATTATTATAATTTTTATAATGTTCTCTAACTACTATAAAAATATAATATTAAATAAAATGATACAATTTTGTGGTGGTCCTAATGACCCTCCGAAATAGACTAATCATTTTTCATTAATGTTTTATATAATGAATCACCTTCATGTAAAAAATGAAAATTATATATAGGACCATTTAAATTATACTATGTCAATTAGTTACATATAATTAAAAATATTTAGAATTATTCTTACACTACAATAACATTCATAATTTTATATATGTGCACTAACCATGAAACCATTAAATGAATACTCCCAAAAGGACAAAATAATCTCCACGACTCTTCGAAATTGCCATAAATGTACATAACAAAATTGTACTAAATTGAATATATGTACAATAGGTTCAAACATAATTAATTAATGGAGATGATTTTATTACTCAGTACATTTGGTTCAAGTGAATAACAATTTTGTACAAAAGGTAAGGGGTTATCTATGAATCACTATTTTTTACATTGGGTTATATTAACTCTTTATTTACCTCAATGTAATTCATAAATAATTTTATTTACACCTCTTAAATTAATTGTTATTTCTCCAAAAATATTTACCTAGAACAGTTATTATTACTTTTATGGGGAAATATATGTTTTATAAGGCTACATTTTTAATTCTTCCTGATAATAAATCCCAATTAAAGATAACAACCAAATTTTTTACAACTTTTCATGTTACCTCATAATCTATATTAACCCACTATTATTTTAATAAAACCACTATTTTTAAAATTAAATAATATGTTAGTTGATTTATATTTTCATACAGACAAATAATCTTTTTCTACAATAAAGTATTTTTATTTCTTCCCTTAAACCACATTAATGTTTCTCATTACTAATGTTTTCTAAAAACAAATTCTAAAAAAATTCCCTTAAAATGGACATAATTTATCATAATGTATTCCTATTTTCCATTTTTAATTTCAATGTTTGTTTTGAATACATTCATTCAAAAAATCATTTTTGATACTCCCATTTAATATGCCATATGACATGGTTATAATACCCAATTAATTACATTGATAACCATTATTTTTATTACCTATGTTGGATTCTTCCTATTGAAAACATATCAACGGAAATGTTATGATGGGTGTTTGGAGATACCAATCCAATGCATTTGGTAATATTTAGTATTAGGATGTGTCATTTTTTGATTCGATGTAAACATTATTCCTTTATGAGACTTTTTCCACCTTGTGATATAATCTTGGTAGTATCTTTGACTCATGTTTATGTCATGTTATATATTTCTTCCACATTCTTATATAGAAATTATTACACAATCCCATGTTCTATATGTTATGATTTGATATCATTATTCATGTTCTATTCCTTTTTATGTAATCATGTTTTCTCTTTATCTCATATGGTATTTATTTCTTCCTAGGTTTATTCCCTTATTGGTATCATTCACTTATCCTTTTGTTGATGTATTCCCAAAGTTAAACTATGCACATGTAATATCCTAAAGGAAGTCAGGATCTCATTTTGGATATTAAATATATTTTTGGGTTCTTGTTTTATATTTATGTTCCGAGTTCTCAAAATACAATAGTATTTACCATCCTTGGGTTGTATTTGATAATTTATTTTGAATAAAATAATCTAATAATATAC
This sequence comes from Viscum album, assembly GCA_963277665.1. Lineage (NCBI taxonomy): Eukaryota > Viridiplantae > Streptophyta > Magnoliopsida > Santalales > Viscaceae > Viscum > Viscum album. The sequence continues at coordinate 550,007,023 of OY728156.1, forward strand.
ATAAAAGTATAGAGTAGCTATAATTTATATATGATGTATATGAAATATTTATTCTTATGGTATTACATTACCTTACCATTCAATATGTTGGAACATGAAAATGACACTCATTCGTCTGTGTGGACTTCACCACTATAAAGTTATGTGATTCGTTTTTCAATTCTTATTTACACGAAATTTAATAAGTATATATTTAATAAATATTTATGATATTTTTAATATATTAAAGATTATTTAATGATAAATTATCATTTTCAATTGTTTCCTTCCATCCATCAAAAGGTGTAAGCATCACTCTTTTATACTTATGGAATTACATCTCTATGACATATATTAATTAATTTTCCATTCATCATTATATAAATGTTTTTAATGTTTTATGTAAGGATTAAATAGAATTCATATATAATGATTTAGATATTTAAAATGATGCAACCATCATCATTCTGTATGGACCATAACTCCCAAAATGAATCATTTATAAAAAAAATATAACCCATATAAACTATGATTTTAATAAATAATTATTAAAAAATAGTATATTAAATAATATAAGTGGACCATATAAAATGTTATAAGTATATAAATGGTTATTTTATAGAACTTTAGTATATTTATGTTCATTATAATAGTGATTAAATACCTCAGGAAGCAATTCAAACACTAGGTAACTTTTCAACAACTCAATATTCTTTCATTGAATCATGTATAATGTTATGCCATATTTCTATCTATGATGTATACATACTGATCCATTTAATTATTACATAATGTATACATACTAATTACTATTAATTAGTATTAAATTTCCAATAATTTCAACCATGGAGTTTTTATTAGAAATTTACTCGGGTGGAAAGGGTATATCAACTTAAATTGTCTTTTTTGGGATATATGTTTTGTGATACAACTATATTATTTTATGATGTGTGTGTAATGAAAGTTTTATATTATATTAATTTAATATTTTTATATTAAATTTGTCTTATATTTAATTTTATTTATTTTCATTCATGGGGTTCATGGATAAAAAATTACCAAAGGGGGGAAGGGTTTTACTGTACAATATCATTTTTACCTTACTTGATAGTGATTAAATGTATGATGATGAAATTATATGATTTATCTCTTGAAAATATTATTCCATTTATTCTTATATATTTATTTCTCTATAAATCAACATTCCTTTCATTTTTTAATTTCATTACTCAAATTACTGAAAATTGTTTTTAAGGATAACCAAATCTATTTTAATATTTTTCATAAAATCAATTATGCTATGTAAATATTTACCTTAAATTGTTTTAAATATTTTTATTATTATTTTATAATGGTTTATTATTGATATTTTTACCCATGTTTTACTTTGTATAATAATTTAAAAATGGAATCTTCTTTTCATTTTTTGAGTGTGGTAATTTTGAATTTTTTTCAAATATTTTTATGGAATTTTTGTTTTAACACACATCATATGAAATTATTTTTCTATAATCAGGAATAATATGATTTTGAGTAATAATTTATAAAATTTCATTGTTATTTTTAATGAAATTTTTTCTTTACTGATTTTGGAATTTTTATTATTTGAAATTTCGGATTTATGATCGAAAATGAAATTTTCCTCTTGAAATGTTTTAATGATATTTTAAAAGAATTTTTCATCTATGAGAACGTACATTGGTGTTTCATATGATCAAATGGAGATATAAATATATATTTTTTTACATTCAATTTATCTGGATGTTTTATGATTATGATGATGATATATTGATGAACCCGTTTATCTTTTTCATAGGTTATGTTTTAAATATTTAAATCTCTTTTATTGATCTGGGGGAATACATATGAATTGATTCATAATATGTGATAGGTATATAATTCATATTGGTATATTTCCTCACAAAAATAACAAATTTTAATGAAGATAATTCTTTCTTGGGATGTTATTCAAAGCTCAAAATAATGTACATAGGAGGTTATAAAAATCCTAAAGATGATACATGGGTAGTTACCCAATAATAATTTATAATAAATGTCTTTTATGATATACTTGAAATAATATTTTTATGACTATTATTATGTCACACTTTATGACACTATTTTATAACATGATTTTATACTAATGTTTTGCACTGAGGGAAAATTTTCATTTTTTCCTTTATGATTTATATCTTATGAAGTACACGATTTAAACCATGAATCATGATTATGATTTATGAATTGATTTATATGGTTGTAATATTTTTTGTATTTTTATCATATCGTTATTCATATGTTATTCATTCACTATTATTTATTTCTCTGTTTTTACCCTCAAAAATATTTTCATCACACCCATTATTAATTTTCAAATTCCACACGATATGAGTAAATATATTATGTATGATACATGAAACACACGATCATTAATATTTTTATGTCATAATTTTACTATTATAAAAAAATATTACAATATAAATTTTAATATTTACTGGAACTAAAAATTTAATTTAATTTGATATCAATTTTAATTATAGAATGATAAAATAAACAAAAAAAATATTTTTTTAATATTTTCCATTAGAAATAAGCATTATTTAAAAATTAAAAATTTATAATTTATAAAATACTCATTTTGATTAAATATTTATTATAATATTTTTAATTATCTATATTTTATTATTAATTTTATTTAAAAAGACTATATTATATGAAGGTAGAAAAGGGACATTTTTCATAAAGTTGTTTTCTTATTCTTAGAGTTTTTCCTTCTTAATAAATTAATGTAATCACTAATAATAAATAATTTAAATAAAATTTATATTATATATATATATAAACATTTAAATAATGATTTTTATTGTTTATAGTTAATTTAGGATTATCTTATGCTTGGAAAATGTGTTTTCAGGAAAATAAATTTTTTATCGCATTTTTCAATTAAAACATAAATTAATTTCTAAAACATCTTCGAATATAATTTTAAAAAATAATTTCCATATCATCAATCACAATTTCCACATCTTTTTAGATTTAAATATCATTTTTTATGAATATAATAGGGGGAAATTTTGTTACCATGGATAAGAAAAAAATGGTTCCGTATAAAGTTCGTATAAATTAATATGGGATAAAATTACCTAAATAAATATATAAATAATATTTTAGGAGTTTATGTAAACCATATATTATATAAAAATTAAATAATAATCAATATAGAACCATTTGTTCCTGAAAATTACTTAATAATACATTAAAATTTTGAAAAAGTACAGGTTTTCCATGAACCTCACTTATAAAACTGCACATCCTCCCTTAATATATTAAGAAAATTGTGCCATATATCTCAAAAAAAATTATAAAATATCTCATAAACATAATAATTCACAATATTATTTTTTTATATTACCAAAATTCCCACCCTAGGTTACTAAATAGGATATCAAAAAAAGTGTTATGTATGAAGAGGTAATAATCATTATCAAACCCTTTCATGTTTCTTTTTCTGTTACAATTATGAATTTTTACTAGAAATTAAAGTATGAGAACACAAATATAATATATATGATCATAGTTATTTATATTGATATAATGATATTTATTCATCTCACTCTCTATAAAATGGGAAACAAAATCAATATCTAATCCGTATGCGAGGCTACCCCTGAGGAACCAATGTAATTTTCTTCCCATAAATTCAACACATGGATTTTCATATTGATGGAATCAAGGAATATATATCATAATTTTAATATTTTCATGGTATAATAAAATTAATATATCATCAAGTTCTTTACTATTTAAATAATTAAAAATTATAATGTCACACATGTGTATGTGTGTACTATAACCTCTATAAAGCATTGTAATTCATTTTCAGGTCCAATATTCATGGATGTTTCATAATATTTATAAAATTAATATATATTCATATATATTCATATATTATTTATAACACTATTATTATTATGGATATGATGAAACTATAACCTTTTCACAAGAACTGGAACTTCCATGAAGAATCATGCATGATAAAACAAAAAAAAGATAACACCTGAAAAGATGATATTAATGAAATATAATTATTGAAGATGAGTTGGATGTTCAATGTGAATAATCTATAATATTATGGATATTTATATGGTTATATTATATATTTTAATAAATATAAATTTATAATACAGTATGTTAAATTATTTTTCACTGTGTAGACACACGAGGTAAGAGGTTTTTTTTTCAATTACTAGTTAATTGATAGATATTTGAAATTATGAAAAACTTCTCCTTTATGTGGCGTATATAAATACAATTATATATATATAATGAATATATATTTAATCATGTTATTTAATTATTCAATTGAAATTTATATTTCCAAAGTTACAATTTGAATGTTACAATGGAGGAAAATATTAATTTTACAATTTTAGTTTTTTGGATTGATTATATTATAATATAAAGAATCATATAATATATCATTCATTATATACATTTATTTTCTTATAATATGGATTATTAATAATATTACATGAATTATTTTTATATATCTTCTATTTTTGTCTTGAATAAATCAATTAAATGTTTCTAATAAAATATTATCTTATTTATAATTTTGATTAGGTATATCTTTCTTCCATTACTATTTTATTCAATGTTAGGTTAAACAATTCCTTTTAAATTAAAAAATATTTATTAATGACATTTCATGTTTTCATTTAATTATTAAATACTTTTAATGTAATCTAAATAAATTCTTTCTAAAGAATCATTTTAAATTTTTTTCATAAAATGTCAAAAAGGGTTGTTTCTTTTTAATGTATATAGTTTTAATATATATCACCACAACCTTAAACAAATTCCACTTATATTAATCTTAATGTTACCGATATTTTTACTTATAAATTTTTTTAAAGTGATTTTACTTCAAATTTTCTACTTTTTTTCTTATATTATCTTTAAAAAATGATTTTACTATAAAATTAATTTGTATAATGATTTGAGGGTCCACTCTCATATTTTGATTAATTTTGTGTTTATTACATTTATATTTAAAATAGCATCTTCATTATGATCTTCTTTCATTATAAATTACATTTCACTTTTATATACATATTATTTATATCATGGGTGTTCTAATTGTGTATAAAATATACCATTTCTACAAATGGTGTTTTATAATGATAATTATTTGATTAACTAAGAAAATGATGATATTTTTTATTAATTAATCAATGGGTGTATATATTATGATAACTATTGTACTTTATGAATTAAATTTTTCATACAATAATTTAGTAATGTACTATTATAAGTGTGTCTTGGTTATTAATAGCCCCTCAATGCATTGTTATGCCTCTTGAGAAAACCTATTTGGTAGACTTATGAAATTTTATTTTGTATAATGACAACACATAATTGAAGACAACCTTTTGGAATTCCCCAATAAATATATGTGAGATTATAAATTTCCTTTTTGAAAAATCAATTTTTTAAAATCTTTGATATTAAAAGAATGATATTATCTATATAATCATTTCATAATCAAGTTATTGAATAAATTATATATGTTTTCAGTTATCTACCATTACATATTGATTATAAATTAATTAATATTTTTTTCATATGCTGTATTCAATACATACTAGTTGTTTGAGTTAAAAGTTATTTTTTCCCTTTCCCTAATATATAGATAAGTGTTCTATAAATTATTTTCCTGGATGCATAATTTTTTTTGTTTTATATATTAAAACTAATGTAAAATGAGAATAAATTTTATATGTGGTTCTTAAATATTACTTTTCTAATTTGTCTGTAGTGATGATATCAATAATATATTAATATAATTTAATAAAGTATAAAATAAATCTAGTTTATTGGAGTTGAGGTTTTTTTAGTTGGTAATCAACAAATACTAGTATAATCTTTGGGAAATAATGTTTGATAAAGATTTGTTAATAAACATAAACCTATGAAAATATTTTATGATAATCCTAATTTAGGATAATATCATAATGATTTTAGTAATGTGTAGATTTTTTGGTTTTCCAAGAATATACAAGTGGTTGTGGTTTTGGTACAGTTGCATAGAGTGGAAATTACATTTAAAATATTTAGTTTATTATATTTTGATAATCATCATGGTTCATGATGAAAAGTCTCTTACTACACACCTTTATTAATACTCATTCGAATTATTATATTATTAATTCACCCTCCATATATGAAGAATTATGAAAGATGAGTAAATATATATTTTTTGGGTTTGAGAACATTCATAATTATTCTAGGTTTATTATTATGAAATTACTTATGCATAAGTTTTTTTATTTCATTTGTTACGCCAATTATATTTTTTTATTTATAATTCATAATTTTATGAGATAATTTAATATCTACATAGTTTAAAAATTTCCCTTGGTAGAAATAATGGTATAAATAATCCTATTCATTATAGATATTTCCCTTCTAAGTAAGCCTATAGTCTAGGTGATGGAGAAAAATAGATAATCTCTATTTTATGATAGTTATCCCAGGATAGGAAAAATAATATTATATATATGTATAGATTTAATGCTTTAAAACATGATATAAATATATTATAATATTTCATGTAATATAATCCATTATAATTTACATAAAATACATATTAAATTATACATGGTAATATATTATATCCCTTGAAAATATATTTATAGAGTTATGATGAAATTGAAGTGAATATTTAATACTAGTGGTGAATTATCTTAAAAGAAATGGATATTATTGGTGGTAATTAATCCATAAGACTATGGATTAAGTAAAAATATATCGTATATAATGTAGTGTTTTAATGTAACATTATTATATAAATACTTACCTTATTAAAAAAGAATTTAAATAAAAAGAAAATCCATCATCTTGATGAAGAAGGATGGATATATTGTTTCATAGTATAAGGATACATTTAGAAGCCCATATAGAAATGTTGTATAATATATATGTAATATTAAAGGTAATGTTGACAATTTCATTAATGGAGTTAATCTAATATTATTAAATGAATTGGTTTTTTGAACATTTCAACATTATTTTAAAAACTATTATGTGTCAGAAAAATAGATATAAAAATTTCAATATCCTATATCCTAATGGGAATTCAATAGGAGAAGAGTCCAGATAAGAACTATGAAAAAGGGAACACATAAAAAAGAACATGGAATGAAAGGAATTCCTATTATATGGAAATTAATTAAAGAAACATAAAAGAAAATGCTTGAAGTAGATTATATTTTTTATATGTTTATAGATATGATTAATATTGATAATTAATTATACATAAATAAAAAACCACTATGTTTTAATTATTAAATTGTAATGAAATGAGAAATCATTAAAATAACCATCTAATTATTCATGGGAATGCACCCTAAGAATAGTCAAAGGGGATAATTAAAATCTTATGTGATCACTATATCTAATGTTGATGTTTCTAATGATATAGTGTTAGTTACATTAATAACGACATAAAATTTAGTGAATTACTTTTTTTGTTTTTAGAGCTTCACACTATTTTTCATAATCAATGTTTACAGTGAAAATTATATATTTCCAAAGAACATTATGATGTTAGTTTTTTTGTTAAAATCAAAGTAGAAATCTCACTACTTTAAGGATGTATTAGTATACTCCCAAATTATCCATTGGCACCACCAGTTTTAAACATAATTATTATACCCATTATTTATTTGAAATAATATGTGGTATGGACTATATTTAAAATATAATGATAAAATTTATTTATAGGATATGTAAATTAATACTCTTCATGACTATTTGTAATTACATGAATTTATAAGGTATATGTGATCATCTATGTTCGGTCAAGGTCAACCACCAGTAGCTCTTCTAAATGTGATTCTTATGGTAGATGAATAAATATAATCTACAGACATTAAAGGTAAAGAATTCAATATATACATTTTGTACAATAATATATTCATGTGTTCCCTTAGTAAGTATTTGGAAATCCACTAGAGCATGAAAAAATGTTTTTCATTGAATTTATCACTCATACATGACCAATACCAACGACTCATTATAGAATTTCCATAGTGGAATTAGTATTACTGAAGAAACAACACTTGGCTTTGTGTTTTATAGGTTTCATATACCTTATTATTTCACCTTAGGGATCCCCTATTCTTTTCATTAAGAGGAATGATGAATTTAGAAGGTTGTAAATTAATTATTGGTAAATAAATGTTATTTCAATAATGAATAATTATCCAATACATCACATTGATGACTTGGAAAATCAACATCAATGATCTCAATATTTTTGAAATAATGACCATTATTCTTTGTATTGTTAATTTCATTTAAATAAGTAACTTATTCTAAAGATCTCATTTTAAATGAGGTATGAAAATTAATATTTTATAGTAATTACATTAATTTTAACTAATTGACCCATTGTTTTTATGAATCTTATGAATAGAGTTTTCAATGAATATTTTAAAAATTATTTTGAAGCATTTGTAGATGTAATAATGGTTTAATAAAACATTTATGAGGAAAATGAGAAATTTTTTTATAAATCATGATAATTATAAAGAAAAATAGTTATAGTTGAATTCATAAAGTGTGGATTTTAGATTCTCAGGGTCTCATTTGGGGGTCATTTTGTCTCTAAGGATGCTTATTAGTTGATCAAATGAAGACAAATACTATAAAATAATATCTTCTATGGATGATCATAACAAATGTTAGTAGTTCCCTTGGATTATCAAATTATTATTATTGATTTGTTTAAAAAATACTGATTTTATAACCCATTATCTATTCATACACTTATAGTGGTTAATTTCCTATGGATAAGGGAATGTGATTATTGTTTTGGTGAATTGAAGAGAATATTGATCAATGCTTTGATATTGACTTTTCCATCAGGAAAGGATGGAATATTGATTTATTGTGATTAATTGAAGAAGGGACATAGATATGTTCCCATTAAAAATGATAATGTCATTTCATATTTGAAAAGGTTCTTAAATAATCATTAATAGAACAATACAACCCATGATATTTACTTCATAGATAAAATAATCTATCTGAAGATATTAAGACATTATCAATATATATAAATATTTGAGTTATAGGTACATAATAAGAGTTTGAAACAATAAATTTTATAGTAATTTCTCAAAAAGTGGAAACAAAAATAAATTGTTATACTCAGGGAAAAGGATTTCACAATACCGTACCTGCAAAGGAATACTAATAAGGTAGAAGATGTGTTGAAAAATAAATATCATCGAGTATTGGAAAACATGAGGATTCATATGGATAATGTAACACCCCTAATTGGGTGCTACTACATTTTACCGAGCCAGATGGATACGAAGTCCTTGGAATAGAACCTTGTATTCCATAGGCTGTGAACATGAAATGATGGTGTAAGTTATATATTTTGGAAACTATACCCTCTAGAACAATGTGTATTTAATTAAAAAAATAATTATAAATGAAAAGTGGATTCATCAAAAAACAAAATTAATAAAAATACAATAATCAATATAAGAATAAATAAAATATTAAAATATCCAATATTAATATAAATTTTTAATGTTAGGATAAAATGTTTCAAAATTGATTGTTGTAAGACAAAAAAATAAAAAACTATAAGACATTAAGGAAGTCTCAAAAGTCCTCGATCCTAAACATTGGTTCATTCCTGTCTCCATAATCCATTCCATCAAACAAGAATCAATAAAGAACAAGTTCCCTTGAATGTATCCATTACTATATCCATGATGTCTACTTCTTTACTAAACATTGGCATGAATGGGTTTTATTACAACTAAATATGACACCACAAATTATGTGTAAACTAATAAATTCTAAGTATATTTTGAATGAAAAAATTAACTAAATATATTTTATAATATAATAATTGTATATTATAGAACCAGTAAAACCACTAACACTTGAGATCCTGGTTGACACCAAAATCTAGCCAAACCTTCTTCCGAGCTACAAAAGATATCTATGTCTATATTATAGCCTCCTAGATTATAATGAATCACTAAATTATATATTATATTGTCCCACCAATGGTAAATCCAACATAACCAACCATTATCAAATGGTATCAAACGTCAAGATAATTAAAATATCATCTGTGGGAATTCAGTAAATATGAAACATTCCCTCAAGTGGTTCATGTTCCATGCATCTTACCTTCAATCAGTGATGAACACAATGTGTCTTATCCCCCGGATAAAACATAACAATGCATCTCATCCTAATATAACACTCATGGTGGTCCCAATAACCAACCAAAACAATAATTTATAACTATAAAAGTCTCAATAAGCACTATAGCATCCCTCCCTTAGGAATCAATCTCAAACAACATAATATCAAGAAAATATAAAAAATCAAGAAAAACACATAACCTAGGTCCATGTATATCGCAAATGTTCTCATTAAACATAATGATTAATTAAACATTTAGCATTTATATTCTAATTAATATTTTACAAATTCAAGATCCTATTTATAGTATCAATAAAAACACTTTATAATAAATTCATATTTTTACCCTAAAATTTATTAACATTCCAAAACATATATATATATATATCCATATCTCCAAAATACAACATAGAAATATAATTATGTTCCCAAAAAATAATTTTACTATAGGTGATCATATTATGTCAAGTAACTAAAATTCACAAGATATAAAAAGTAATCATATATTCCCAAAAAAAATTCAATTCATTAAGATAAAATATATATTATCCAAATGCAAAATTTCATTATGATTTCACGGGTGGGGTCACATCATAGGTGGATGTAAGCATAGTATTGTAGCCACTAGGGTAAAAAATATTTAATGGGAGGTCAATGAGACAAGATTAACATAAAACAGGATTTATATTACTATAAAAAATGTATGTACGGTTTACCATAACAATTTCACATATTATAAATACCATATAGAATTTTATTTTGCCAAATAAAGTTTTTATCTGAGTAAAAAATTTCATTTCATATTTTTTAACAAAATATATAAAATTGTTTTTTAGAAGAAGGTAGTTTTGAAGTAATTATATACCTTACTAAAAATTATGTACCTTTTTCAATATTTTTCAATATATAAAAATATTAAAAATGATTTGAAAATTTTTCTTTATTCTTATTCAAACCTCTATAATTAATTACATGGTTATTAAATTCCATGTTTAAATAATAATAATAATAGTATATCATAATTTTTTAAAACATAATGTTGAATGTAGAAAAAGTTGTTAAAGAAATTAAATTTAATTAAAAAATATATTTCATAAAAATGAGGGGTGTTATGTTATATCCCCTTAAAATTAATTTATCCCTTGATATTAATAACCCTAATACAAATAAATTAAGATAATATTACCTCATTATATTTTGAGGCTCCCATGTGTATTTCCCAAGACCGTGTTTTCACCACAAAACATTGACCAAGTGAGTTGTTTGATTTAGAGATATTTATCTCTATAATATAAGATATCAATAGTTTTCTATTAAAAATAAAGATCATGACCTTGTGGTATGAATGATTTTTCCAATATATTTAATAGATCTATTATATGTATTCTCATGAGGAATACATTGAACATATAATGGATTTGAGAGGGGTTAACTGGAGATGACATGTGATATGTCAATGCCCCTTCTTAATGAAGAGTAAAGAAGGGTATAATGTACCTAGGGATGATATTTCCTTTCATCCAAATTCTCAATACCATGTACCATGTATAAATACATAGAAAATCATTTTTACTAACTTCAAACTCCATATCGTGTCGCTGATTTTCTTTAAAAAAATTCTTTTTCCTTTTTGATTCCCTTATTTATTAATGAATAAATCATACATTCTATGTCTCATCAAATTTTATTGTAGTAATAGAATAATTTCTATAACCTCATTTCTATGAATTTGATTTTTACACTTCGTCCATATATTTATTCATAAATTACCTTCTAAATTCTTGAGTGAAAGTCATTTTTTTAAGAATACTCTACTATAGGTAGATATTGATTCCACACTCTTTTATATTATATAGAACAACATCCCAACATATCCAATATAGATAAAAATAGTTCTCCTATAATAAACATAATTCTAATGATGATACACATTACAGAAACTCAACATAGTAGTGTGTTCCTATTGAATACTTTTCCATAACATCACGGTTAACCTCAAATCCCGATCAGATATAACATATTGTGTTACTCTATCAATCCTTATCAATTATTTAAGGTATATCATAAAAAATTTGGTAAAGAGGGAAATATTATCTAAAATTAATGAAGATTATATAAATTTTAAGGTTATTAACTACAATCCATAGAATGTAGTTCCCTTTAGATGTTTTGGGGACTCTGATGAAAAATTCCATAGTGATTTTTTCCAATTTCCATTCTTTTATGGGAATTTATTATACCATCACCTTTCAATTTTTTCTTTCATTCATAGAATGATGATATACCAATAATCATGGTAAAAACATTGTACTATATCACTTCAATACACCCCAGTAGAAATAATCATTCAAATCACAATAAATCATTATACTTCAAGAGGATTATAGTACTACGAACTATGAGAATCATATAATAGATCATTCTTAAAAAAATGTATGAATAGAAAAAACCATGGTTCTTCAATTATATCATTCCATCATGAAAAACATTAAACATAGGAAATTTTATCAACAACTTCTGAAGCTCTACATCAAACTTATTCACCTCATTAATCTTTACATAGATAGATGGATAATCACTAATTTATCAAACATATGACTTCTCCCTTACCTTACGTAATTCCATATCCATAAATTATAGATCCATAAATATGGGATTATTTTTTAACATTATAGTAGATATTATATCATTATAATTTCAGTTAAAATCATCGACCAACTTTTTTCGAATCCCATAGAGGTAATGTATTGAGATTTCTTAATCATAAATCAGTTTTAACGGTCTTATAGGTAGAATTTTCAACTCCTCCTATGTAAATATACACTTTAAAGATTAATGATTGGTATATATATGACACATCCATATGTATATATAATTAATCCATATATTCATTGCAAAAATTACTAAAACATACTCTAAATCACTAATAAGGTAATTTTTCCCATTTTCCTCCATAGTTTGAGGAAAAAGATATCATAATATCATTTCTAATGAAAAAAATCACATTACCTTATTTTTTGTGTCACTATAGATTAAAAACCCTTTGATATTATAGGATAGTGTTTTAAAAGTATCCATAACTGACCATCTATTTAGTTCTTTGAAATTTTCATCACATTAAATTATCTAAAGGATCATGGGTCCCTTCTAAGTTATCATAGTATGTGGATTGAACATCCATGAAAACTTTTCTCTATAGAATCTATAATACAAAGCCAAAACCAGAAAACTATTGATCAGAGACACCATGTTTGAACTAAGGACACATTTAATATCCTCCATATTCACTGATATACCCTCTCTTGAGATTATATATCACAAAATTTTATTTTATTCATCCAAAATTCACACTTGGTTAATGTTTCATATAGATTATAATAACATAAAATATTTAGGAAAATACATAACTTATATTAGTTATATTCTTTAATCATTTACACAATAATAATATAATATATAAATACCACCAAGAACTAATCAATTCCCTCATCAACGACTCAATTCATTAAATCCATATATATATGAGGGGAATTATTAAGATCCAATGTAATGAATATATACTCATAGTGTACATACCATTTATGAAATTCATTCATTGGTGTATCCTCCCTATTAACCGTCAATTTATGATATAAAAAATGAATCTAATTATTATAAAATTTTTGAGATCCGCACATTTGATCAAAGAAGTCATCAATGTGAGGTAGAGGATACATTCTATATTTTGTGATCTTGTTCAATTTCAAATAATCATTATATAGTCACATAATTTTCTATTAATTATTTAAAAAAAGAATAGGTGTGCCTGAAGGTGACATAATCGTCCAAATGAATCTATTTTCAAGATTCTCATGGATTATTCTCTTTAATTCATGCAACTAAATCATATCCATTCTATAGGTAAGTCTTGATATTTGGGTAGAACCAGGAAAGAGTTCTATAGATAAATAAACATCATGTTTGGTTAAAGGAAAGGAATCTCTTCCAAAATGGACATAATATAACTCCTAGACTAAAGAAATATTATTAATTTTGAGTTTCTCTCTAACCAAAATTTATAATCTCATTTTTTAATAGGAATCAAAAAATTATAGTGGATGTGATCTCAATCATATGTTCTTATCTATTGTCTCACCAGTAGTTATTCATGGGTTGGTTTGTAATATAATATATGACGTACCCTCATCATAAATTGAAATAGGTTTCATGTTGAGAAGGTAAACCTATTAAAATGATAACATTAATGTCAACATGATGGATAATCACATGTTTTGTATTAGGCACATTACCATAATCATAAACTGAGAAATATCATAGAAATTTTATGTAGTAACCATATCATTATGTGTATTTTCATATACTTAAACAAATAATCATTGAGGTTTCATTTTAGTACACTTAAAAAATTATTTATTTAAAAATGTCTTGGTAGATCAATTGTAAAATATTACATTACAATAATTATAGTGGATTGTAATCATACCATTCATAATGTACTTAATGATACCCTGAATTAAACATTGATCATGTGTTATTTTGTATTTCCTCATAGATTAAAAGGTTCCTAACATTGATCATCATCATTATATTTCAAATTTGTGAAATTTTTATAATAATTACCATAATGATTTCATTTCAAGCATCAATGTGTGGGTAATGCATTAGTTGGATTATTTTTCCCTTTCATTGAGTTAATGGGTCTATTCATATCCTTTCAAAAATAAAGGGATTTATGACCCACCCTTAAATATTTAATGCACCACCCAGTACTATTTAATAATTACCCCTAAGTCTTGTTACCACATTTATGGCATATAGAGTTCTATAATTTTTCAATCACTCTGTTGTTTTTCTGAGTTTTCATAAAAGGTGGTGTCCCTTTTCCTATCAAAACCATTAGAATAATGGAGATCTGAAATCACTATTTCTAACATGAGTGGACAATAGAATGATTTCATAAATATAGAATATTATCTTATAGATAACAGATGACACTGACTTGGTTTTAGTCCACAAATGTATCAATCAACATTACTTTCAGGTTGGATGATGAACCCTAATAAAGCCTCACAAGTCATATAAAATTTTCCACATTGGTACCAACTAATTAATCAACTATCAACATTGACTCATGAAATCCCTTATTAATTTTTTTATAATGAATATATTTAATGTAATTTTTTATAAAAAAATCCCTCAAAATCATCATATTCTATAATGTAAATTTCCTCATGTTCCCTCTTGATCTTGAAAAAAGTCCACCATTGATCTCCATCACCTCACAGCCGATAAATAACTAAAATTACATTTTAATTCTCCATGAAAATGAGAACAGAAACTAAATATTATGTGGTACTAAAAAATCTATTACCAACTAGTATATTATAGATACCACTAAAATATGATGCTAATTTAATTTTGAAGGATAAAAAACAGTGTTCATTTATTTTCTCATTTTTAATTTTAGCCTAAATCAATGTTTAAGAAATATTATTTATCACGGGAATGTGAATTTTCATAAAATAACCCGTAATTTTTTGATGTACAGGTAAAAAATATATATATAGTATATATCAATGAACATTGACATGATTACCTTAGGATCCATCCATTTACAAGAACTAAAAAAATAGTGTTTGTAAAACTAATAACTGTTTGAATCCATATAATCATGAAAATTAAAAAATATAGTTTCTAAATCTAGTCCCCTTATATTAAATCCATGAAATTTAAGGTTGTATGTATGTTATATATGACCATTTTCTATTCATATTCATTATGATGGTCCGTAAATATTTTTTGAATTCAAAAACATTCTCCCTGGGAGTGAAAAATGAGGTGTAAAACATGTCTCATTTTCATTTACTAGATGAAGATCAAGTAAAATCAAAATGTACACCCTTTTGATTTATTATCCCGATGTTAAAATGTTACATATTCACATCCACATAAAGTATATATACAAATACATAATTTATTAGAAACCATTAACTATTTCCTTCCCCAAAATTATAATATATTTTCTTATACATATACTTATCCTTATAGGTATCCCTAATGTTCTCACGGGTGATTTATCATCCAAATTTTGATGGTTAACTAATCCTTTCCAACAACTGTATTTATATCACCCAATGATATTTATACATAAATATAACATTTATTTAGATTTATATTGAATATATATAAAAAATACATGCCGGAGGACCATAATGTTTTTTTGTATTTGAATACTAGAAACAAAAATTATAAATATCATGAATGTTCACCCCATTAATAAATTACAATTTTTTACACTTCAAAGATATACACTACCAGACAAATTTATTCATAACTTTGGGAAAGGAAACATAATAATGCGTGAGATGAAATTATCAATAAGAGTAAACATGGGAGATATCAACTGGTAGTCATATAAAGGCATAACAAAAGTATATGAGTATGAAATAATGAATATAACATAGATGGATCATACCTATTATTTCGATGATAAAAAATTATTCATGGAAAAAAACGTTATCATTTCCAAGCCATTCGTCATAAGAGTAATAAATCATCATAAATTAGTAATTAACTGCATGTTCTTATCATGTTAGTATAGATCTACCATATGAATAGAATCCATTTTACATCACAAGGGTAACTATTGAGAACATGAAATCATATAAGAATTGGAATCGATACATATTACCCATAACATAATAAATAAAATACCACAACATTTTTCAAATAGTGGATCAATCACATTTAGTTGTCTCCAATGGTGGATCAAGCACATTGTCCTATTTCCCATATTGGATCAAGCACATCATCTTATTTCACTTAATTATACAATGATATTTAAAATTTTACCCCACACATTGGAGATATATTTATGTAATAAACATCACAGGAATTATACATTTTTGTTCCATAAGATCATACAATATTAATCATATCCTAACCCATAGAATGGAAATAATTTTCTTAAACATTTCATCATTGAATAACCCATGGGGATAAAACTGGTTTCATAAACATTTCATTATCATAATACTAGAATAATCACCTTGAAAAATAATAAAGATGGTAAAATTATATAATATTCCCCAAAAAACAAAATAATTATATAATGATATTGTTGTTGATGAAAAAAAACCATTATAGTACATATATTAGGAATGAAACTGGTTTTATAAAAATATTTACATCATTATCATAAACATTAACCATCTAGAGAATGAAGATATATGGTACCATTAGATCATATTTTTAGTAAAACATATGTATTAATAAGGGTTTTTTCCATTGATTATAAAATATTTCATAAAACTATCATTAATATATTCTTCAAGAAAATATAGTTTCCATATAGAAATAACTTCTTCAAAAAAAAAATTAACAAATATTAATGACAACTTTTTAATTGAGAAAAAACGTAGAAACATTTATTGGAAGATTTAAATAATATAGAATAATGACATATAAAAATAACATTCATTCTATATATAATCAAACTAGTATTCCTCTCCAATTTTCACTAATATGTCAAATGAGCATTGTTCGTAAAATGAAATGAAATTTTGTAAACCAATGTGTAAAAATTAATATATTTGTAAAAAATGACTTTGAAAAATGTATAATTTTAAAAACATCCATTAATTTTTTTTTGAAATAAAAATCTTTTGATGAAAAATGATTTCTAACTAAAGAGATAAATAAATAGTTTTTTAATAAAAAACAACTTTTTCATGATGGAAAATTAATGGAAAATAGGTACTCTCAAAAATAATAATAATTCATTAAAAAAAATTATTTTCATGAGTGGTATATAATATTATTTCACTATTTTAAACTTAATAATAACCTATATCAATATACAATATAATTGTAACATAACAATTTTACCACATTTGAAAGATTTCAATCATAAGATTCATAAAATAAAGAACAATACATTGATATTATGGAAAAAAATCATTGAGAATATACATGAAAAAAAAATAATTTTATATTCAAATAATGGAGTTTTTATGATGATATAAAATTATTTTCATGTCCTAAACATTAAAATGATTATTTTTCGACATTTTTGTTAAAAAGTACAAACCACATCATTCTGAAAATGAAATCATCTTTCCTTTTAAAAAAATATTCCAAAATTAAAACATGGATAAAAATATATTTATTCAATAATTGGTGAAGGGTGAAAATTTAATTAAATTTTTTTTATAAAATTTGAACATCAAATAGGACGAATTCTTGACCGAAGAGAGAATGAAGATGGATATTATTAAAAATATTTTTTTGACACTTTAATACATATATATATGAAAATTAATTGAAAAAAACGTATTATCAATAAATAAATAGAAGTTAATGAAATTCATGTGTTTATTGATAGGCATGTCATAACAATTAATTATGGGAAACGTAATCTCCACGAATTATTATAAACACAGAGATTATTAAATAAAATCCTTAATACCTTGGTCTATTATAAATAATAATCCAAATGAAAGAGAAAAAATTATCTGTCTATTGGAATCCCCATTAAATTAATAATATGAATCATAAAATACAATCATGGGAGTTATATAATTACATAAAATAAACATGCGATGAATATGGAATGTGTCTCATTGAAGTAAAAGAGAGATGTGGATCCCTTAAATGATTTGGTATCTTTTTAATTGTATGAAACATTAAAGAACATAATTTAGTGAAATTTTGAATATCATCGGAATAATTAAATATATTATATAAAATTTCCAGTGGGTAGTATATACACCTCATAGAATAATATAGGTGTATATCATAACATGTGTCTCAGAGAATAAAATTTGATGCAAAAATACATTAAATCAAGTATTGACATTCATAACAAACCTTAGAAAATACAATATATTAAATATATTATATTATTCAAATATGTAATAATTTTACACATATATATAATTACATATATAATTTACTTATGATATTTTATTACCCATTTATGAATAATTCACTATTAAAATCATGTTTTGGGTAATAACTGCTTCATTTTACATGTGTAATGCGGTTTTGTATTTTCTACCATTTTATATTTATAATATATCATTCATAAAAATAATTTTAACCATAATATAGATATTATATTTTTTCATAATAAATTTATTAGTTGTATTCCATATATGTTATAGATATAAAATGAATTACACCATTATTGGAGATGTTTTGTCATACTTATGCATAAACCTAGTTTCCATTTTTTCAATGGTTTGAAATAAGTAAAGGTAAATATTAATTCACCCAACAAGAATATATTTTATATAATTTATGTCATATATATTATATAAATATTTCATTATTTCTCTCCATATCGATATATGTTAAAATATTTATCGCATATCATCCAGGAGGTGAAAGCCCACATGAACGAATGAGTGATGTCATCATCTTCCATCAGATTGGAAGTAAAGAAATGTTGATGAGATATTATACATAAATAACTATAATTACTTCATAAATATCATATTAGTAATTTAAAAACAACATCATATCCAGCTGCAATAGGTGGTGATAGAAAATAAATCATATCAGTTGGTGAGGTGGAAGTCTTCCACACACATGATTAACTGTTTAACATACCATTTCATGAATGAGGAGATATTTATTAGTTATAAAATTAACATACAGACATATATGTATAAAGTAAAAACATATTTTATTATGTCATATTAATTTTAGGATATGTCCTGTAGGAGAAACAATAAATATAATAAAAACACTTGGTTAAGAATGTTACCTCTTCTTTGGAAAACCTCCTTAGGTTAGCCCCAAAATAATTTATAAATTTTTCCTAATAAATATATAGAAAATAGGATGTGGGTAGTGATGTAATTGTGGGATTTGGTTTATTTTTTTTCTAAAAAAATATATTTGGGAGTGTGAATAGGACTGTAGAGGGGATGCCCTTTTATTCATGGGAAATGAACCCACATTTAATTTACATGGAAGTATTCAAAAAGAATAAATAAATAATAAGGTAATTAAAAATAAAAATGCTTACAAATAACCTTATATTATAATTTTAGATGTTATAATATTGATGAATGTTTATAAAATATGTTTTAGACATCTCTTATTGGAAAACATAACATTATCAGTGGGTTTAACACCTATTAAACCTGTTTTAAATTAAACTATAGTATTTAATTGTTACTATGATTAATAATTGTTCATTCAAAAAAATTATGTTTGTACTATTTTATAATTTCATTTATTATTATTTCAAATATGGAATCTATTTTTAAAAGTCACATTCACCAAAATATTCAAATTTAATTTAAAATTAAACATTCAGTTGTGACGAAAATAAATTTCTTCAAAGGGAAATTTTTCATATTTATAGAAGGTTTTAATATTAAAAATAAAAATTAAACTAATTATAACCACCAAAATAGGATTAATTATAAAATAATTGGATTAATTTTTCTTTTAAAACCATCATAAAATTAAATGGATCTTGAATATTCATTAAATGAAAATGTAGTTTTTAATAAAACTAGTTTTTATAATATTCATTGAAAAATTTACTTTCTATAAAATTATAACAGATTATCGCAAATATAGTTTTTGAATTTATATTTCGTAAATAATGTTTTCAGTTTTCATGTTCATTTTGTTAATCATGTAAAAATATTACATTTACTATATGTTCAGTAAAACTAATAAAAACAATCTATGAAAAATGGTATTTTATAGCATATAAATATTTTACAAAAAAATAAAAAATTATATTAATATGTTTTTAATATGTAATAACATTATAATTAATTTTAATAAATATTTTTATTCCTATAAAACCTCGAGGTATAATGTCTATGTTATTTTGATTTTTTGTTAATAATATTATTAATAGCACGTCATGGTTTGTTAAAACTAAATTTTGTGTGTAACCCAAACTATCAATGAATTTATATTTACTTGTAAAAAACTAATAAATTAAATTTGATACCTAAAATTACTATGTAATTTGATTATTTATTTCTAAACATTATAATAAATAATTACTCCATGTGGTTTATTATTTATAACATTATCTATTTCTCATATTTTCTCAACGTAATATATGATTTACCACATAAGTGTCTTGAATGAATACATATAAAAAAATTTACAATCAATAATGGTTCACCATGTTAAATACTATTTTATAATGATCTAAAATTAAAATTAAACTTATAAAGTCAATATTAGAGTTATCTTTATACTGAGATTCATTTGAACATCACCTATCACCCTCATAATGATGTACAATAAGAAATAATGCCAAACATTATAAGACATGTTAATATCATGCTCACATAACATTCAAGGTATGCAAGATCATTATTTATCATTCAGGTCGTTTTCATATACCCATATATTTCATTCAATTACTAAAATTCCATCATATAAAGCATTATCTAAATAGGGATATTATACACAATATTGTCATGATAATGTTGATGAAAGGAAGCTTGTATCCCTAGAAAAATATAAGGTGAAAAAATACTAGTAAATAAAATTAATACCCATATTAAATTAAATAAATTATAGAAAAAAATATATTCTAATAACGAAAGGAATTATTTTTAATTTCTAGATCAAGATAATCTTTTCATAAATGTATGTATGTGTATTTGAGTTATAAAGTCCAATAATAAAAGAATTTAGAGCATTAGGTACATCATAGATTTTTAAATTCTTGATATAATTAGAGTTATGGATTTCCATTTCAAAATGAATCTTATCCCATCCAATGTACATTTTGTGTTTTATATCTTACTGTTAAGGAATTATATTCCAAACCCAATGCATGTACTCATTTATAATAGAATAGAATTTGAAGTTGTCCTTTCATAATGTGAAGAGACAAGACTTATTCATGACACCAGAAAACTAGGTTTGTGAAATTAGATGACTAGACAATTACAAGATATTTAGTAAAATCTGAAAATATTTTAATTAAAATGGAAACCTAAGCATGAAATATCGAAGAATCACTCTAATTTATTTATAAACTAATATCCATGAAAAATTGATGATAAATTTTTTGATGTAGGGGAGAATATAATAATAGATATTTAGTTATATTGAGTGAAAAAATTATTTTCAAAACTCTATTTTGCATGGATAACTTTAATATTTCATATAAAAAAATTATTTTCATTTAGTGAATATCTATTTAGAACTTACTATGTTAAAATATTTGTAGAATCATTTTATGAATTTTTTTTAGAATAAACTTTTATGGATAATTTATAGTTTTTTATTTAACTAATCATAATTTTATTTATAATAAATTTTTATATGTTATGTAGTTTACCATTTTTAATTTATTAATTTGATATAACAAATTATAAGACCATTTTGAGGTCAAAAAAGGTATTATTTCTCAATATGATTTTAATTAAAAAATGTTTTTATATTTTATTTGATTAGATAAATCTCTAATAATGAATTATTTAAATTAAATTTACATTTTATATATCTACCTACATTAATTTAAATATATATAGTTATTATTATTAGTTATATAGTTAATATATTACCATCTTATGCCTGAAATATTCATTTCTATGAAAATCTATTTTCATGATATTTTACAACATTATATTACATTATTGTTATCCTTTTATAAGAATGGTATTTGATAAATGGTTTATATATTTTTAATAAAAATTTATTTTTTTAAATATATACCATTAATTTTTCATTGTCATGAATAGTAAAATAAAAAAAATTGGTTAACATAATTATTATTAAAATGTATTTTCCAGAGGTTTAATCTAATCATAAATTATTTAAAATGGCTTCAAAACATTTGTAAATAAAATTGGATAATTTAATTTTGTTTTTATATTACAAAAAATATATATATTCAATTTCAATCCATTTATTATATAATGTTATTTAATAATATTTTAAAACATTCAAAATTTAGAAGTGTGAAACCCACCTCACTTGTAAAATGTAACCTCCTCCATAGAGATATTCACAATCCATATTCCATTTTTATGAACCAAAACCTAAATAAATATCTTGCCAAAATCATTATTCATCTTATAGTTGTTTTGGTATTCCAAAATTCCAACCCCTCAGGTCTATAAGGGGAGATTAAATAGAGGTTTTTTCATGGAATATGTAATTGTCATAAGTGAATATTATAATTTTTATTATTATTTACCACCACCAACTATTTCCTAAAAATCCAATATATATATATTTTTTATTTTTTTATAACATTTTTCAATGTCTTTATCTATAAATTGTGAAACAAAAAACCATCATTTGTGTGTACGTCAAGCTACATCGTCAAAAAATGATGTACTTTTTTCCATTAACACATCACATGGATAGTAAAAATGTGGGATATTATAAATTTTGTTATTATTATTATGAAATTATTATGATTATTTATAATAATTATTTTATCTACTTCCTTACCCTTCTAAAAATTAAAAAAATAACATCACCCATCTATATATGTGGACTACCACCTTCTCGAAGCAATATGATTCATTTTTCATTTCCACTTTTAATGGATGATTCAATATATATATATATATAATATTTTAATAATACTGAAATAATTCTAGTGTATATTAAATTATATCAAACACTCATGAAATATAACTTCGGGGATGAAATGATAATTAGAAAGATAACCATTGATGCATGGAACGATAATGTTAACGAATGATTTTTACTTAAGGAGTGAAAAATATTATATGTGGATCATATGGTATACTATATATATATGTATAATATTCTATTATTTAATTATAATAAATTTATTTTTACTATAATAGAGGCTAAAGAACCTTCAACTATATGGAAGTGTAAGGTAATGGATTTTATCTCAATTTCCACATCATTAAGACATATTTGTTATTAAGAAAATATATTATTTTAAGTGGTGTATATAATTCCACAACTATTTGTAAAACATAAATATATATTTATTCTTATTAATATTATATTTAATTCACGTTTAAACATTCGATGGGTTATAATGTAAATGTTTCCAAACTTGTATGAACAAATTTTACATTTTTTGGATGTAATATATATTCAATGAAATAATATTATAATATATCCTTAATAAAATATGTAAATTATATTATAATATATATTTTATGAATTTAAAAATTTTATTACATTTTTACTCTCTTTGGACCTTGAATTATGTAACTAAGGTTTTTATGGAAAAGATGAACTTATTTCACTTTTTGATTTTGTGCATTATTATTCCATGATTATTTTGAAAAAATTACAAAAGTTCATTTTATTATCAAAAAATATTAAATATGAAAATTTAATGAATTGTGTTACTTTTTATAATATTTTAATAGAATCATATTATTTTTTATAAAGGTTTATTTTTAATTTATTTATAAAAAACCTATAGTATTGTTTCTTTTTTACATATATTGCATTTATTTTTATTCCCTCCACCCAAATAATTTTACACTATATACACTCTTCTATATATTCCCAATGGTGATAAAAAAATCATTAATTAAAAATTATTTTAACTATTTCAAATCCATTATCTTCAATTCCCCAAAATTCAAGATTTTTGTATAAAATATCCATTTTATATAAATTAATTATCATCAATAAACTGTAAATTAAATGTGGGGTAATTTAGGTTCTATTAAGAATAGTCACAGTATTATTATAATATTTCATTAGAAATTAAATTCTCTTAGATGTTTATATTCTTTATTACATGGTTATGATTACTATTTAAACAATATACAATTTATAGATATTTTTTACAATGAAATTTATTTTATTGTTAGGGTAGATCGTTGTATTTCATATTTTTTAGTCAATATAGATATTATTTGGAAAGTCATTTTGTTTATGTATTAAATTTATAATTCAATATATGATAAATGCATTAGAAATTTAGTTACGGTTGGGGGAAGAATTATAGATAGACTTATTAGATGATATGTTTGTGTTTACCTACCCATAATAGAAAATATATTTACACAAGACCAAGACCATGAGATATTGTATATTTAGTTCATTCATTAAGAATTATATTATTGTTATTTAATAATTTTCTACACTGATATTATACATGGATTTATTTCATGATCATGTTATCAAATAATTGAATGAGTTTTTTGTTATTTATATTCCATATCCATTATCTTCTTTTTACTCCTGTTAGAATTCATAATAAAAAAACCTTCTCAAATTTTCATTTCACCATTAATTTGATTTATTTTCTCCATTTTAGGATGAATGAATCCAAAAATGAGTTTCTAGAATGAATAATATTTTAATTTGATATATTTTATATTTTCTTTTCAATGTGAATTTAGAATCATTGACGTTTTAGGTTTATCCAGACTATAATAATGATATGTACTTGGTAATTGGGTCCCTTATATTGTATGTTAGGGTAACAAATTACACCTCATTTATTTGTTACTAGAGTCTATATTGTTAGAATAGGTTTAAGAAGGATGTTTTTCTGAATAATATAGAAGGAGATGATGTAGATATGTTTTGTAACAATTATTTATATATCCACTTTTCTAAAGGACAGTAAACATTTATGGCTATATAATTGATTATTACTCTATGTAATAATTATTTAGCTTGAAATATGTAGTATTTTTCTAGGAAATACATGGTTCTTATTAGTAGGTATCATAGCATGGTGTAGTAATTTTTGGAAATAAATATGAGAAAAATTTAGTAATATCCCTTTGAATATTATTATTTATAAAATAATATCCCATTACATGGTAAGGTAGGGATAACATTTTTTTAAAGAAAATAAATCCATGTAAAGATAATAGAAATTTGATAAAACACTTTCCTAGATTAACCTCAAGAAAAAAATAATAAATATGGTATACGTAGTATTAAATTGATCTTCATCTGTGCATAATGAGTGGGTCTATACAACACAACATGCTAGACAATACAATTTGATATTCAAGGGTTAATTAAGATTGGATTATAATTTTTTTCATTATTTAAATATATAATTGGAATAGATAACAGTGGAGAAAACTATGGTTTCATGGATTTAAAATAACGTATCATGATTTATAAATCTGATGATTATTTTATCATGACTATAGGGTTTCCCACTATACTAATTGTAAGTCAAACTACTCTTTTTTTTATTTAATAGGTGGAAATAGAAGAAATCATGTTCACTCAGGATGTGACAAACTATGTAATGATTTTACTCATGAGAAACCAAATAAAATAATTGATGGAATGAAAAATATTATTATTATCCCTAACCATGTATCTCACAATATAATTAACAACATGTTCATAAGTGAGTTACTGAATGAACCAAATAATATAAAATCATAGTATCTTAGGACCATGGAGGTAAGATGATTCATCTTCTATCATGTCAAAAAAAATTAATGAAGCAGTCAAGGGGATGTCTCACAGAATAATGTAGATGATAAATGTGTGGACAATAAGGGCATATATTGGAAAATTTACAATGAAAAATGAAATTTTTTGTTAAGATTACTGATGATAATAATGTTTTACACAACGTATCATCTACCCCAAAATTTTTAAATGTGAAAAGTATGTTAATTATTAATATTTAATTACAAGAGAAAAATATTAGGAATTATATCTCCATGGTCATATGAGTAAAATAATTCCTATTAATGATGATAATACTATAAGTGACATGTTTAAGGAAGTAAGTATTTTAGAATATTATGATGAATACGAGTTAAGAGTTTAAGAATGAAGTTGAATGACTCAAATATTTTTGTAGTAGGACTCTCAAATTAAGGTATGTAATAGTTAGCTTGATGATAATCTAGTATTAATAGTCATGATAATTATAAGTAATTTTCTACAGAAGTCTTTATATTATGATTTTCAATCAAATGTTAAATTTTTCGGATAACCTAGAAAAGTGATATATTAGTAAGGTGATATTTTCTAGAAATAGATGATTGAGGGATAGAGAACCCTTACTATATGATTGATGTTAAGATAATAATTTTTAATTTGGATTTTAATATCCTTGATTTTGATTAATTAAATTTAATTGTATTGTTGAACTCGAAATTTATTATTTATTTTATAAAAAATTTATTTCTCTTAAATGTGTTTCATTTTAGTACATCTATTGATTTATGAATTATATTTGATATTATGTGATTTTATTTTAGGAATATGGAAATTGTATATTTTTGTAATCATATATGATTTCATTGATTTTTATGGTGATATAGTTCATTGAAATGTTTTAGGAGAATATATGATCATGAAATAAATATGTATAGTATTTGAAATTATGATCTAATAAACGATTTCTTTATATTAATGTTTTTTTTATTTTTGAAATTTTGTGATCATTTTAATAAATATTTTTTGTTTGGAATACTTCATGAGCATGATTTGAGGACTCTTATAATATCTGTATTTGTTGATGAATTTAAGTATGTTTTTGTATTATTATTTAAATAATTGTAAATTTTATTTCCAATGAAATTTTATTCATATTAATTATCATAACATGTAATTTCCATTTCATTTAATATCATTATATAGGCTGGAGAATTATGTTAGTATCCTTTTATAAATCTAATGTTTTATTGTAATGTTTTTAGATAATTAGGGATGAAAAAATAAAATTTAGAACATATAATTGATGTATGGGATAAAAAGAGGTGTATAATGATAAAAAAAAATTCAACCAAAGGATGAATATAGGTTTCTATATATGATGAAATTATGTTTTTCACCCATTGATTCAGTTATATAACCATTTGTTGACATTTATGATGGATATATAGTAATTAGGATTTTTTTTGGATGGTTATGAGGGGTAATGGAACATTTTTTAGTCTGGTCAAGAGTTTCAAGGTTTTAGAATAGTTATTAGAATCTATAAGACACCTCCAGGAAACTGTGAAAATGACAAAAACTGGCTATGGGAAGGGGAATGGTTAGCACAGAGTTTTCCAAAATGCTATGGGCAACAAGGACCCATATTTTATTATTTATATAGATATTAATTCGTGGTTGCTTCATTTTTTTCTAACCCTGACATCCAAATATGTTAGGAATGGCCTTAAGATATTAGAAACACATTATTGATGTACTATATTCCCTAATGTTCATCATAATCACATGGCATATAGGTGACCATCATGAAAATGTGGATTTAATTCGAATTACCACCTTCATCACTAAAATTTCCACTAATCATCACATAAAATGAATTAATTTTCTTCTATGGAAGGAATATTGACTTCCTTCGATTTAGGAGTGATCTATAAGTGAATAGAAGTTCATTATAGGCCTATATTAATCAGTAATTGTTGATTCCTCCTTTTTTTCTTAGATACAAAGTTTTTATCTCCCTAAAATCCATATAACTAGTATATTACAGATATATTTATGTTATATTATGTAATATAATGAAGTATTAGTTGATCTGTTGAGTGGAACAAGTTTTTTGAATAGATCATGATGTTTTTTGCGTCTTTATTCATTTTTTTGAAATGTTTGTGTAGTATATGGAATCTCTCTAGAATCTAAATGATTTATAAATTAATGTATATTTTTAAAGTAAATTAATTTTTGATGTAAATTGATGTGAAATTATTGGGTTATTATTTGTAGAAATATTTATTTGTTTTGGTTTTTTAAATATTTTAGAGAATTTGTTTTATTTCAGAATGATCAATTGGTTTTTTATTTCAAAATGATGATTTTTAGATAATGGTTTTTTTGATTCCTGGAATTCGTTTA
The DNA here is from genome assembly GCA_963277665.1 of Viscum album. Lineage (NCBI taxonomy): Eukaryota > Viridiplantae > Streptophyta > Magnoliopsida > Santalales > Viscaceae > Viscum > Viscum album. The sequence continues at coordinate 550,036,021 of OY728156.1, forward strand.
TGGAAATTGATTAAAGAAATAATGTTTTCATGAATGATTTTATATATATTTTTCATACTTTTTGGAGTGTGCTATTTTTGAAATTTATGGGGATATTTTTAAATAAGATACAATGCTCGGAACCAAAGGTGTAATAAAACATGGAATTAATCACATTGTATATTCCCGGTGGATATATGAGGGAAACATAATAATATATAATGGTCGCCTGGGAAAGCATATTTTCTGTGTGTAGATACAATGTTGTGGGTATACAAATATATTTTAAAAAACATTTTACTCATTTAATAGATTCCATTGAATAATATAATGTATTTCCAAGAAAATATTTTTTACTACATAAACTATTTTTTAAATTGGTCTAATATTTATCATATTTTCATGTGTAGGGAATTCATTGGAGAAATCATGTTCTTCTTAGAATCTCTCACAACATGGGAATAGTTTTAACATTCATACGTCATCTATCAAGACACATGAAAATGAAAGGTATCTCATTTATTTAGTAATGATTATTGTTTATGTGAACTACAATTAGATTTGGGGTTGGAACTGTTTGGGAGTTGGTTATATTTTAATATTGAGTGATCTGATTTCTTGATTAATGATTAAAATTAATCTTGTTTATTACATTCATTGGTTATTTAATTTGAAAATATAAAATCATCTCCCAACATTACCTAAAGACCTTTTCATATATTTTTTTAATTTTTTGTCTTTCTGATGTCACCAATGCACTAGTATCTCCCACATTACTTACCAAAACAATGAGATGGGTCAGAATATTACAAATCATATCATACATGGTGGGTCTAAATAGTATGTTGGAAAAGATGTTATTACCATTATTATCATCATAACATAACAATTACCATTAATTTTCATTTATCACCTAGATTAAAATAGTTTCAGTCTATCACATTAGATAGTAGTAATGAGTAGGATTTTGAAAATATAAAATCTCAACCATAAAAATACATACATGGAATCTTTATGTTGAACATCATATTACTATTGAATTTTTTTGGATGGGTGTTTTAGAGAAATCTAGGTGAGTTGTCACCTCATCATCATGGATTTATCTGATGCGAGTTTCATAATAGGAATTGATATTTAGACTTCACAATGAGATTGGATTTCTAGTACTGAGTAAAATAGTTTATGAAATGGCTAAAAATTATGACTTTTGAAAATGAAAAAAAAATGTTCTTTTTAAATACATGGTTTTAATATTCTCAAAAATGGTTGAATTTTTTTGATAGTTCAGTTGTGAAAATATATGTTTTGGTTTATATTAAAGTTGAAAATTTGAGTTACTATGAATTTATATTCAAATAAGTGGAATTAATGTATTTTTTCTGGTTAATGTTAATATAATCAGGTAGGAATCATAGAATCAACCAAAAAGAGGCCTCAAAAAATTTTGTTCCACCTACTCATTAGGTTATCAAACAACTTCTTCAATGATTTTTTTTTTGAATTTTTAGGTCATTGGTAAGTGTAATAGAAATAATAAATTTTATAAATTGAACCATTTTGTTCAGTTCCAAATAAATCGTCTATAGATAATTTATGGGATTCTAAGACAACATAAATATATGTCTTATGGAATAAGATAAATCAATCCATAGATTTCAATGGGATAAAAATGTATTATATGGTGAAGTTGGATACATATATTTTGAAGGATTTGATATTCTAATTGTGGGATTTAGAGGTTCAAAAAAATAGGACCAAGATATTACATGTGATGATTTTGAAGAATTTTTTAATAATAAATTTTACCATCAAACCTTTCATATTTTTATAACAATGAGTTTATTATTCTAAAATAATGTTAATATATTTAAAATTTATTATACGGCTAAATTTATGAATTTATATTATATTCCCTCATATGTTATTTTGAACACGTCCTTGATTTAAAACATCCTTTAGTTTCAAATATGATATTACTATTTCTCAATGATTTTCCTACAATTTATAATGGATTATACAGAAAAGGTCAGTATAGAAACTATATAAAACATGGGTAACTTGATAAATACAGTTTTTGAGAGCATATTTATTTTTATTTTAATTAGTGGGAACTATGTTGTAGGTAATAAATAAAAGAGGTAAACCTACATATAGTGTGGTAGGAAAACTCAAAATCAGACCATGGGATTGTTTTACCATCCTTATTAGCCTAAAAGTAAGACATATTATTTTAAATATGCTTATTTAAACCATATTTAATGAGATTTAATGACACTGCCTATATCAGGTAATCATGGAAAAAAATTGGACATCTTTATTTCTATTTACAGGGTGATCTATGTTTAGGTGCTAGAGACACATCTCATGCCTCTCTGGAATAATGTACATTTAAGAGAAAAGTGCAGTAAAATCATTATCATCCCCAGTATAAAGTGAGATAGGTATATCCTTATTGATCCATAGCTCCTCATAAAATGCAACCTTATTAAGATAATAAACATAAAAAGATAGTGATTAAGATATTTTGTGCATATGAGAAAATTATCTTGTATAATGATTTTATTCTTCGAGGGGTAGATCTTAGATTTTACTAAATTCTACCCTTATGAGGGCTTCATATGATATGGGTTTACCCAACTCATTTATTTCTTTTCATTTTATTGCTAATATGCATTTTTATATAGATATTTTGGGTTCTATTATGAAATATAAAAATCCATTTAGCCAACAGAAGTGTTATAATTTTTTTGTAAAGATTATTCCATAACTATCTATGTGGATAATATGGTTTGGTATTTCAATATGGTTGGGATGGATGTCTATGAAATTATTTTGGGTATGTATTGGTTTATATTCTCTATAGACCATATCGAATTATATTCCAAAATGGTAGTTTCATTTCTCAGTTCTTAATTGAATATCATTTTAGATGATATTGGTGTTTAAAATATGATAAACAATGAATGTTGAAATTGGTTGTTGGAACCATATATTATGAGGAATCTTTAGGAATTCTATTATATGAATCATTTCAATCCAACCCACAAAAAATACATTTTCAATAAATTATACATTTTCTAATTCCCAAGTTAAATAGAACATCTTTAATAGTGGTAGGTATTAATAAGTTATGCCTAATTAAACAGAGGTATAGAAATTAGATCTACAAACCACAACACCATAATACAATTAAGACTATAACCTATAATTGTCTCCCTACAAATGATTTTTGAAAAAAATCAAATTCGTGATCAAATTTTTAAGAAACACAATCCAACTCAACAAAATCAAGAACAAATGAAATATCAAATAAAATTAAAGCATCAAAATTCTCAAAAAAAATATTGATCCATATCCGTTGTAACCAAAATTAGTTTCCTCTACTCGAATAAATATTTAGCCAACCAAACTTATGAATTTATTCTTGATGAATCTTCCATAGATTTATATTTTCCTAGTGTATACATCATGTGAATGTCAATTATATATAGATACTTAACAATTAGTTTTTTAACTATTATTCTATGGGTTGTTAGAAAACATGATTAAATTTGGTTTATTGTGTAATGAATAAAATATATAAATAACTTTATCCATATTCTTAAAACAAATTTGATGGATTAATTATAAAAATTTTATATTCTATAAATATAATATATGAAAAATAGTTCTATCTTGACTGTATCACACATAGTCCAAAGGTTTACATCATGTTAATCCTTTAATCAATCCATTAAAACATAGTTGATTATGTGTATGGACTATTATCATATAATATATGGAAATTATGAGTGGAATATCCCAACATTTGGTGCCATTCATAGGTATTGTGTGATGTATTTTAGTGGATCATGGGAAAATAAATTGTTATTAGTAATTATAACTTATAATGATAGTTACCATTCCTAGATAAATATTGATGTTTTTTAGGATTGTACTGGTGTATTTTTCGTTTTCCACATTTATGGGTTGAAACAGTTGGGAATTATTTAATTGGACCAAGACATGTGCAAGAGAAAACATACAACCTTCAGTTGATTTGAAAAATAAAGGAGTTGGATCAGAGTCATCATAAATAATTTCTAGATCATCATCGATGACCATTTTCAATTATGGTATATTATCATTTGTTCTTAATAATCTATCCAATGCGTGGGAACCATTATTTTTTTAACCAGGTAATGTAATATCCTCGATACAGGGGCCATTGGGAATATTTGAATCTATTGGTGAGGATGAGTGTTTTTTTATTTCCCTATATGGTATAGTATAGTGAATAATATGTTTCATTTATCTTAGTTGAATAAGTATCCACATATTATTAACCATATGATTTGATTGGATCACATTGACCTAGGTTTGGATGATACTTTGATCTATGAATTAGTATGAATTCTTAATAGCAAGGATAATATCTTTCGTATAGAAGTAATCTTTTTATTGATAATTTTATTGAATAGAAATTGAATTCAAAAAGAAACATCATATCATGATAAGTATATAGTAGAGAAATGGCCAAAAAACATCTAAAACGACCTGATTTTTCTACATTTTAGGGATATAATGGACAATGGCGGGAAGAATGTAGAACCAATTATTTCCATTACGTGACCCTTTATTTATGTATTTAAAACACATATAGTGATACGGTAGTGTTTCGGGAGGTTATAAATAGTTTCTGAACATTATGGTGGCTTTTCTGATGGTGCACTATCTGAGCACAATTAATAGAATCCATGAAACAACACCACAATCCCCTGAAAAGAAAGACAATGGACACTAAGTAAGAACATTTTTGGAATATAATTTTGCTGGATCATTATTATTCCATTGATAAACCATAATTTATGAGGTAGAGGAAATGCATTGTTGGAGTATGGTATGTCCAGTCATATTATCCAACAATGTGTTCTATTCCTTTAAGAAAGTAACATCACATAGTGGTTTTAAGTTTCTCAAACCATGTGGTATAACTATAGAATGTATATTTAGAACTCTATATAATATTTTTCCAATACAAATTAAATCCTTAAGACCTTGATTTTCCACCAATCATCCCATAACTTTAATTCCTCATTCTCCTAATGCCTGAGAGATGAATCTATTTGACCCCGGAGATATGAAATGGAGAATCAAGTTATGTTCGAGGCCTATATTGATCAGTATGTTCCCATTAAAGCTCATTTTTCATAGTTCCATCATTCTACTCTCTTATAAATTTAAATCATGACAATTGACGATAGATCATTTTTTATGAAAGGATTATAATTAAATGTTGTTAGATCTAGTGAATAAACCTTATCTTGCATTGTATCTTGATTATTTTTTGTTTCATTCTTCATTTTATCCACGTTTTTAATGTAGGTGGCTTATATATAAAGTCAATTTAATTATGAAATTGATGGGTTAATTTTAATTAAATGTTTTCCTTGAAATTGTTGTCAATTTATTTTATAAATCATTGAGTAATTCACGATTTGTTTTGGAAAATATATTGAAATTTTGTTAAATTAAATTAATAACAACTGATTTATGAATTTATAGTGATTATTTCATGAATATGGGTTTTTATGTATTTAATGGTTTTGGATAATTGGTTTAATGAAATAATGGTATATGGAATGGTTTTAAATAGAATTTTGATCCACATTGGTGTGTATTCATGATTCATTTTATGATTCCTAGTTGAAATAAAGCATTTTTATCAGTGAAAAAGGTGTAATGGTATATTTAATTTATTTCCTCTTGACAACATGGTCATTGGACATGTGGATGATCATGGGTATAAAACTATCTCCATGGCATGCATGGTCTGTGTTTTTTGATACATGGTTGTGGTATGCCAAATGATAGTAAAACATGTTTTATCATATTTTGTTAAATTAAATGAAAAAAATATATATTTGTTATAATGATTCTATTAGAGATCAATAATTCATATAAACTCTAAAAACATGTATTTTCATAGTGGAATGAGTTGGGAAGTCATTAGAGAAATCATATTTATTATAGACTCACCCCCAGCTAGTGTACTATTATGAATTTGTTGATTTCATGTATCAAGATAAAGGTAACGGTAATTAATCTGAATTATTTACATCTGCTTTTTGATATTGGGAGCAAAATGTGGAATTTTAATTTTGAGCTATTTGGGATTTTGTTATCTAGTTTTCAAAATTCATATTGTTTCTTTGTTATATTTCCATGTTTCCATTGTAAATATGATCTTTTGGATTAATATTGTATATGAATTCATTTTTTTTCATGCATCCTATACAGGTTTTTTATTATTTTTTACATTTTATTGTTTCATTATTTCACAATGAAAAATGATCCCCCAATGTTCACTGAATCCCATGGAATTTATTTACATCCTTTGGTGACTTTGAGATTTAATATAGTACCAATAACCCCCCCCCCCCCAACTCCTTAATAAAATAATAAGGGATATAATGTTACAATTTTTGTATATTATATTGTATTCCATTTATATATAAGTACTCAACAAAAGGAAACAATATCTCAAAATAAAAATTATTTTTTTCAATTTATTTCTAATGAATTGATTGTTATTTTAACCCCTAACTAATTTATGGTCATCCGATCATTAGATTTAAAACCACCATGTCCTCTATCATTGTTATTATTATATATATAGTATCATTCTCCCCCTAATCCATATATTCACTTCATTATAAGGTTATTCTTATTTGGGAATCCAGTTTCTCGTTATGTATGTTAACCATTATGTTTCTGAGTATTTATTTTCAAAATAAGTTTTATGATCCAATTATAAGAAGGGAGTTTTTTGATAATGTTTTATCTAATATTTAACACTTGATTACTAACAAAATTATAATGATTCGATTTATTTAATGGTTATATTTCACACTATGAAAAGTATTTTCAATGAATATTTTTCTTAATAGCTTTCTTAATACGTAACATTGACCCTTAAGATAATTATAATATTTTATAAAAATGATTAGTTAAATGTGGCCATTATCAATATGATGCTAATTGTGGAGTATAAATATTATTAAAAATTTTATAAACAATCTATGTAATTAATTTGTATAATATAAATTTTTTCATTTATTCATACTAAATAAGTAATCAATTTTTAATAAATTCATTTCATGCTTTAAAAATATATTTTTCTTAAAATAATTTCATATAAATATTTGGGAATAAATTTCAGTTAATTTATATCATATTTAAAAATAATATTTTTTAAATGAATATAATTGTCTAAATCATCAAGTAAATATTATTTTCTGGTAATTTTTGAGAATTTTCTAAACAGATTCATTATTATTTAAATAGTAAATAAACTATTTCATATAAAATATTCATTTCATTACAAAAAATCATGTAATTAAGAAGATAATTTATTTTTTATAATTTTATCTTAATGTGTCATAATTTTAAATTAATAATAAATGGTATTATTTTTTTCTTGGTAATCAATATTATATGTGAGTTTGGTGTAAGTTCATTTTTTGGAAAAAAAATGATATTTTATATCAATTTGTTTCTGTGTGAAATGTTTTTTTATTATTATAAATCAAAATAATTACAATTTAAAATTAATAATAATTAGTTGGATTAATTATAAATTATATCATATATACTATTTTCATTTATCTAATATTAATTGTTATTACAATAGTGAGAGTAAAACCTATTTTTGGCTTAAAATGACTTTTTCAAAAAACATGTTACAATTTCAATTTTAAAATTTATTTGATAATTATAATTTCCTTATTTCAAAAATTTTAATTTATATAATCTATGAAAAAAAATTTATCAAAGTTTCAAAAAAAAATTAAAACACATTCATATTTTTTCATAATGAATATTAAAAATGGTAATAATTGGATGTCACGACTAAGGATAAAATTAGATTATAAGGTGATAAACAAAAATATAAGGGTAGTATTTTCACAAATGTATTTTTAATTCATATTTATTTAATAAATTTAGGCACTAAATTATCCGTCCCCTTAATCCTTATCCATTTGGAAGCATTTTTATTGAAAAACACATCAATGCATTTTAATCCTTTTCAAAATCCCAATTGTGTCTTATCCATCACATATAAAATGGAACCACATATCCTATATCCCACACACACATATACATCTTATTATATTTCTGAAACCCCTATCAAATAGTTCCCAAACATTTCTCACCATGTCTAATGATCCCCAGTTTGTTCATAGAACCATCATTTCAATCCTTATGATATAATTCAAAAGAGGATTCCCAACGAAAATGTATAACATTAAACTAGATACATTAAATTTTATTTATTTTTATACATTATATAAATATATTTTATCCATCATAAAATACTTAAAAAATCCAATTTCAAATATTTATTTGTTAATAAAAATATTATACAAACATTTCCCACATCCATTCAATTAAATACGAAATAAATTTAACACTTGTTCATACGTGTGAAATGCCCCCTCGACCTAGAGATACAATTCATTTTACATAAAATTATTAAATATTTTTTTATAATGTTGTATTTAATATTTATATTATATATATATGACATAATTATTGTTCGATATTTAAAATATATTTTCTACCTTTTAACCTTTTCATCTGTTAAAAAACAATAAAGTACATGGTGTATATGTGTGGACTACCACCTTCACAAAGTAATGTTATTTGTGGTTTAGTACAAACATATAAGAATTATAATAAGTAATTATTTAATTAATATATATTATATTTATTATAAAATAATGATTCAATAATGGTGAAAATTATTTTCCTTTTTTAAAATCCATCCATTGAAAAGTGGGAATATTACTTGTGCATACGTATGGACTACTATCTCCAGGAATAGATATAATTAATTTTTAATCACTATTTTATATGAGTAATTATAAATGGGTATTTAATGATAAATATTACACTGATTATGATTTTAAAATTATATATATTAAAAAATTATATTGAGTGTGTAAGTACTAGAAATTACAAATTGAATCATTCATGAAAAATAAAATTGTTAACCAATAAAAATTCAAAAAAATTTATATAAATTATTATAAATATGTGTTAAAATGTTATAATTGGAACAAAAATGATTTTATAAGTTTATATATGATTCCATAATATAAGTTTATTAAATTTGAATTTATTAAATCATTTTTCAAACCACTTTTATAGAAAATCACAGTTAAGGTAAGGGTTCAACATCTCACTATTGTTTCATTGAGACATGTTTGATGTTATACACATATATATGATATATGATACAAATTTTTTTTATTATATCATAAATAAATATTACTTTATTTTATTTAATGTAAATTTATTTATTATTTTCCAAACATGTTTTCTTATAAATGATACAATGGTGGTAACGGTTATTCATCTCAAAGTTTCTTATTTGGGACATATGTTATGTTTTAAACCTATGTTCTTTTATGAACTACATATAATTACCCTTTTATATTTATATCATGAATCTATTTATATTAATTTTTTTATGGATTTATTTTAATTCATTTCATTCATGGGGGATATAGTTTTAATTTCAACAATGCGGTAAGGGTTTTACGTTATAATATTACATTTAAGCTCGATTACTTATGATTATATTTACAATGGTGACATTATATAATCAATATATACAAAATATTATATATTGTATATCCTATATTTATTTGGTAAAATTTTATTTTTTTCCCTTTAATATTTCTCTCTCTATGTCCTCAAAATAATGAAATAATTTATTGTATGGAGAATTGATCATGTTTTTCAATTAAACATTGAATAATTTAATTCATAAAAATATTTTCACAAAAATATTTTCAAAATGTTTTTAATATTTTTCAATTATTTATTGATATAATTTTTTACTAATTTTTAATTTATATAGAAGCTTTTAAAGGGGTAATTTTTTATTATCTCTGAATGATGTATTTTTAGATTTTACTAAAAATGTAAAATAATAATCTATTTCCACATACACTAAATAAATGGAAATTCACACCGTAATTACTAATCTTTCATTATAATTTCCCATTAAATGTTTACATGTTTATTTTCAAAGATATTTATTTCCTTAAAAAATTCTATTATTAATTTGAAATCAGTAATTTCAAAATGAATGGAGAGTTTTCCATATGAAATGTTCCAAGGATATTTTGAAGTCCTTTTTTGTCTTTGATACTAGATAATGATGTTACATATGATTCACTAATCTTATGATTATAATATACCATCCTTATTCTTTCTATTTATGTTTTGTGGTAGTGATGGTAAAAATTTGGTGATATCCATTTTCTTTTCAATAGTTTATCATATGATAAATAATTAACGATTTAATTTTCTTTTGAAATAAATATGATGTATTATGATTACATTACATGAGTAATAATTATATATCTCCAATAAATTGGGTAACAATTGCTATTTAATGACAACAAATGTTCATAGAATGTGCTCCCAAGCCCAAAAGAGCATAAAAATGAGGTAATCCCAAGAACAAATCACGTACAGTAGTGGTTATATTATTCCTAATATCTAGAGAATATCTTAGTGGGTAACATTGACATAAGGTTTTAATGACTCTGATTATTTCATAATTTAGAAAAAAAAAATTATCAAATAATCTTATGAATTAATTATGATTTTAAGAATCATGATCTTTTTTCCATTATGACACATTTTCTTAAGACTTTTCAAGAATTATTCTATCTCTCATAATTTTGTTAAAAGAATTTTTTTCAATGTTTTCACAATATCTAAGATCATGTTTTCATTCACATATTCTCGTGTAATTCTTAAATGATCAATGATACCTCTCTTATTTACCTATATTCTATATCAGATCTCACCCTTTATTATATTTCACTTTTCCCTATATATAATATATTTTTTAATTGTGATGTTAATATGGAATGTAAAAGATGATAAGAACATTGTGGGAGATGGTGTAGATATTACATATACATTTTATTCATGTATCGATTTTTTTAATATACAACAGGATTATAGTGATATATAATAAATAATCCTCTAAAATGGTGAAATTTGTTTGTAAGAAAATATTGGTTCACCTCATCATGACATTTATCTACTATTAGGGTGTCTCTTTCTTTCTAGAAAAAATAAACACATCCCTTGCACCATTTTTCATAACATCCCATTCCATTCTACATCATCCAAAACTAGACTCTCGACACATCACATTTTGGTGTCCCTTTAGAAGAACAAATAATCATCCTATGAACTACTAATCCTATACATGACCATTGAGGATAACCTCTAACGATCCCAAGGGAAATAAAAAAAATATTTCCCTTATATTCAATTAGTTAATACCTCAACAAAATCATATTCAATAAGAACACATATTTATATATTATTATAATTTTAATTAGTTAGAGTCCTTTCAAATTTAATTTTAAATGATTATATTTCAATTTAAACTAATTTATTTCAAAAACATTTTCTTTGTAAATACCAATTTTAAAATTAATGTAAGTATAACATATGTTACCAAAACAATGTCCTTTATATGATAAATGGACTCATGACTTATTCTGGACTTATCCTAGAGTGAAAAAGAAATTAAAACAATAATATATTACCCAAAATTAAATAAATATCTCTAAAATAATTTGAAAACAAAAAAACTGTAGTCGCGTAATGCCTATAAAGTGAATATTAAATAAGAAATAAATTTCTGACACAGTGACCTAAGGTACATCTCAATATATGACACAATACTAACTATTAATTCAATTTAAAAAAGAAAAAAAATCACTATTAATATTTCGTAACATCTTAGTTAATGTTCCTTAAAAACTATTTTATCTACTTCCACTCAATGACCTCAATATCCCCATTATATGGAAAAATGTTATTGACTAGCTGGGTGACCATAATATCAACAAATAGGATAATATAATTTAAATATTTGTACCATTAATAATATGGATATTACACAACATCACATAAAATGTATAATCATACCGTTCATCAATGGATTTAAATCCTATAAGAATCATAACTGAAAAATTTATGAATTTTATAACACTATAAAATATATATTTAATACAAGAATACATTCGAACATATTAATTTCATACCATTGAATCCATTTTTATATTTTTTCTAAAAATAATCTGTTAAATTATTAAGGGCTAACCATATATTCTACCATAATGGGGATGAAAGAAACATGTGTGTGAAATTCCTCAATCTATATGATTGAAAACCCCCAGAATAAATTTCTGTTATCTCAAATACCAACCAGAAATAGTGGGTAAATTTGGATGTGGTTACGGTGACATGTGGAGAAGAAGAAGGTGGCATGATCTCATATGTCCTGATTTCCATTACTAAAACATAAATAATGTTATTTACTCAAATACCCCTATACATAGAACTACCCCATTATGTCTCTATATCTCAAAAAATGAATCTTTTCATTAATAATATTTGATTTAATATATTATTTTTAAATTGTAAGGGTATTTAAATCTCATATTACCCTAAATAGTGGGATGTTATGGGTAATGGAAGGTCAATCTGAAACTACCCCATGACTATCTCTATAGGCCGAGGGTGGGAGACCAGCAAAAAAGATAATAAATAAAATGGGAGGCCATCACCATTGTACCAGTATGAAAACACACAATAATCTCAATAAATATGTTCATATGAATAAGAATAAAAAACATCAACATCTAGAGTAAATTATAGTCATGTAGTAACCTATATGAAATAAGAAAATAATAGTGTGAGAGTGAAGTATAAAATGTAAAGATAAAAAATTCATACCCAACCAAAACATATGTACCAACAGTGCCAAAAATGAAAAATAAGTGTATAGAGATCATGGATGTAGATATATATTCTATGACCATCATACACGGTCAAATGCACCCAATAAATACTATGCTCCACTCAAATCACCTCTGAACTATCCATCTATAAGATAAGATATGGAATGTGTGGGAAAGGGAATGTAGGGTTGATTATATACATACCCAAGTGGACTCCACGAAAATTAATGCGGTAGCAATAGGAGAAATGATACAATTATTCTTGTCAACCCCAAACCAAGAAGGAAAAATAATCCCATCAAAATATATATATTTATAAAATACACCTAATATAAGAGTGAAATATGGTCTCTATCCTAATTCCAATCCTAGGAAACAAGTCTACCTAAAGATTCAATGGTCCATCATATATGACCACCTTCTCTTGTGTATATATGATGTAGTGACTATGTGGAGAATATGCATCTTTCCTCTATGCCACAATGCTCAGAGGGAACAATTTCCATGTTGAGGAATCTCATCCTAGTGCATTAGGGGGTACCACTAAGAAAATATAGGTCCAACACCCTACATCATCATGGGGTACCACATAGTTGATAGAAAGAGGAATCATGCCCTTGTTTTTTAAGAGGATACCACTCAGTAGATGGATAGAGGACCCAGACCATAACCTATAAGGAGGGATTACATAGTATATGGACAGAGAACATATTCCATGATCCATAATGGGGTAAAACTTAGTAGAAGGATAATGGAACGATGACCTAATCAGTTATTGGTTTACCACTCATTGTGTATATAGAGGAACCGTGTCCTAGTGTGTTAGGTATGTACCGATCCATAGGTAGATGACCCAAACCCAAGTCCATTTGGGATTACAACTCAATAGGTAGATATAGTACATATTACCCAATCCATCTTGGGTTACACTTTGTTGGTACATAGGGGACTCATGAAATAGTATGTCTGGTGGTACCACTCATTAGGTATAGGTCACATACCCTTGTTCATCTGGGTATACCTCTCAGTATGTATATAGGTCACCTACACCACATTCCCTTATGGGTAGGGGTACCACTGTGTAGATATAGTAAGAAAACACTAGTATAATAGGGAGGTACCAATCATGTATCTTTGTGATGATCCAACATCATCACTATCACCATTGAGAATCCCCTAAAGAAGCACCACACTCAGAACATCTCATATCATATTTAAAAAGGAACAATGATGGAAACAATAACATTATATGTAATGATACATATAGGATATAATAATTGTTGTCTAAATAATTTGATACTAAATGAAGTATACATGAGGGGTATACTAACTCGGAGAAGTACATGGAAGGTATGGTGTTTTACAAAATTTGAGGCCATGCTCCTCTGTCTAGTCATGTCCTCTTCAATACAAAACTCTTTATACATGTAGTATTACAGGTCTTTTAAAGGAACTACGAGAAGTGTTATTTCCCCCATGGGACTTCTTGTGATCTCTTGTCCATGATCATGTGAATTGTTCATGTGATAGATAATGAATTATTTCTAGTCATTTCCATGTCTATGTACCACTGAATTACATGCTAGGTTACTATCACCATGCCATGTTTTGTATGGGGGTCACACATGGCAAGTGATACATAACTCACTAGGAAACCTTAGCCACCATATCCAGAGTACTACATTGTGTCTTTCATTGTATTACATGATTTGTAGTTGGTTGTTTCAAAAAACATATTGAATCCCACAAGAATATACAACTACAACCTTACCATCCTGATTTCTAATATTTGAAAACCCAAAATGGGTTGGACCCTTTTATGGATATCGATTACAGTAATCAGGTGGCCATAAATCGAATCTTGTTCCTTCTGAATGACAACAACATAACATTGGAACATCTCTTAATATCTCTGATAGTACACCAATCTATCCCCAATTACATATCCATAAAAATCATCACTTGTTTCTGTAAATAGATCTCCTTCCATCCAAAAATAGAAATTATTATCAATGTTCCCTTAACATCCATGTATCTAGGAGTCCAATCATACTAGAACTCACCCAGAAAAATTCTAATTATGATCACCTAGGCCAAAAATGAATGACATGATGAAATATTTGGTGTGGAATAGTAATGAAGGTGATAAAAATCGTTGGCCATTCCTTCTCAGACAATAATTTCTAGAGGGAATGTATAGGATGAGATTCATGGAATAATTAAAAGATGAATTGTATCAAAAATATTTAGGGATCATTTGAAGGATGAAAAACATCAGAAATGAAATGATATAATTAAAATATGATTAATTAACTAAAATATTTAAGAAATCCAAAAAAACCTGTTCCCTAATTCTTTATTGGTTATCATTTGACGAATAATGCATTCTCCAATGTTGGAGAAGATCTATAGTGTCTGTTTCTCCTTGATTCACCTTGATCTGGAGGTCTATTTTAGTTAGATCTCACTCATCCACTGTAGAACTATTGTATACTCCCCTTAATGATCCTTGGGTTATTCTACTAACCCTTAAAATTATCCATAGAATCTTATTTATAGGGAAAATTATTTACATTATTTAATTAAAAATAAATAATATTTTTATCTATCTTATGTAAATTTACATGTCAAGGGCTTAGTCTACTAGACATCTCACTCTATGAATCATTAGGTCACACCTAGGTTAAATCTAGTATTCTATACTCAATCATGGTCTCAAATTTATGATCCCTTATTCATTTTAAACGATATTCCATTACATAAGAAAAATTATTTGTTTGATATAAAATATATATGATATATTTGTTAAATTAATTCTGGGATCACCATGTCTAGGAATCCCATACCATATTAATTCATGCATCTGAGAATATATCTTAATTGGTTTAAAAATATTAGAAGAAAAATAAACAGTCTATATATTATTCCATAGTCTAAGATTTTGTTCCAAAAGGGAAAAATATATGAAAAATGGATGGAATTATAAGCCAGAACATGTCTCTCCAACTCCTAAGAACTCTTTTTCATTCTCCCATACTACCATAGAACATGGAAAAATATAATTCTTCATTTAAGAATATTATTCTCCTAATGATATCCAATCATCAAAGTGTTATTTTTGAATGAAGATCCATACACTATGTCCAAATTTCTCACATAAATAATTTACATTAGATCATTCATATATATCCTCAGTTGTGACACATGGAAGACATCATGCACCGATTTCAACAGTGGGTTTATGGTGATGTGGTAATAATCATCTCCAACCCTCTGTAGGATCACATGATACCTAAAGAAACTCAAAGATTTAAAACATACTCAACCGATTATTCACAATCCACATCATGGGGTGACTTTCATGAAAATGTGGAATCTATATACAAAAACATAGGGCCTATGATTTCAATAAGAAATAAGATATCTATAAGCCCCTGGTTATTCTCATCCACTCAGGGATCACCTGGCCTTCTTAATCATTTCATTCATCATATATGTTCTAACAAGGGATACCTCACTATATCGGTCCAACATAAGTGCGACCTATAGTTTCTCTCTTACTAGACCTCCAAAAGTTCTATACCATTTTTAAAGTGATAGATATTATTATAATAAAACTTTAAAAATGTAAATTATCTTAATATCACAAGATAATGTATAGCATTCAATTCATTTCCAAATTTGTGATTACATGGATATTGAATTAATTCCTCAAATCTGTTTGTGGGTGAAAATATGTACTCATCCTTGAATTGGTCTTGAAATCCTCCTGTATTTTTCACTATAACAGTTACTTGAAACATACATCATGTTTGGGGATAATCCTCGATGGGACCCCATAAAAGAGATTGATCTCCCATAAGTACAACTACCCCCAACCCTCAACCTAACATTGGTCCATAATATAAAGGAAGTCTTCTAAATTGATAAGTCAGTGAAATATGACCCTTAGAGAATCAAGGAATGTCATTATCCATGGATTTCCTATCATAAATTTCATTGATATGTCATACCATTTCACGTTAGGATCATAAGAGACTATAAAATACCATCCATAACATGGTCCTCATCTCTCATCTACTGATATCTGAGACACTGTGAAACAAACTTGGTCTTGCTATACAACATGTTAGCCCAAAAAAATTCCAATAAAATTCATAAAACATCGCCCCATAATCGGGATATATATCAAAATATTATGTTTCAAACTCCCTCAACACCTTATCTTGCATTAGGACCAGAACCACCACCCATCCTGAGGAAATGTTGACATTATTACCTCCTTAATAGAATCTATATTTTTAATTGCATAAGGTTTTCTAGTCCTGAAGAACTTCATAGTCGATGACATCCAACGAGTCCTCCCTCCCATTCTATAGAACAATAGGATTCAACACTATTGATTGAAGAAATGATGCACCCTCCTCCTCTTCTAGTGTTAGATACAACGAATCCAATAGCTCAGATGCATCCTCTAAAAAGATTATAAAAATTTAAAAGTTAATATACCACCATGTTTCTATTTCCCATATTATAGACTATCTCTTAGTCATACTCTAATAGGATCACTAACTAAAAACTCTATATTAGGTTCATGTATCAATACATGAATATATACATGAGACTCTAATGGTCTATATAGAAAAAAAATATGTATCCCGTAAGATATTTTATCTATATCATTATAGAATGTAACAACACATACAATTCCATGTTATGGGTCAAATTGTACAACTAATAGGGTATCATCTTCCTTGACCCATATGCGATCAATTATTTTCTCACATAAAAATGTAGCCTAATATCACTCCAGATACTTTCCAATACAAAACTCACTCCATGCACTCATCCAATGGTCTCCAAATTAAGGAACAAATTATCCTCATCCTAAACACATTAAATGATCTTTAGAACTTCCCTATATAGTAAAATTACATCCCTTTCTACATTAGGGTGTTCAATATGGAAAAAAAAAATTAAAGTATACCAAGAACGTATAATAGTACCCACCAAGTAATGAAAAATGCACAACCATTGCACGCTCATGGGTGGATCCAAATAAATTACTAAATCAATATTTATTAGATCCATAGATAATCCATGTTTAAAAATAAAATCACCCTTATAGTGAGTTTCATGGATCTAGTATCGACACATCAAGGTACTATCATAAAAAGAGTACTTCTTAAGATGTTCAGGGACCATCCTTATGATCTAGGAATGATACTCCTCTAATGTGGAGTAGATATGTATTTCATCAATGAAGACAACAAAAAAGTGGTCTTTGTAATACTGAAGATCCTTTTTATAAAATCTATAATCATATGAGGGTAATTATTCACACTAAATGGAATCATTAAGAAGTCATAGTGATTTTAATGACATCATATTTCTATATCCATAATATTATCTATGAGAATAGTCAATTAGTGGTAGTTGGTCCTTGGATTGGTCTTCAAGAACCATACCATTCCTCACTACTATTCCATGATTTAATCTATCCTTTACATTTTTCAGTTTTTCTTTATAGTTTTTGGTTTTAGGTTATGATAGTTGAAACAATTTTGTAAGTTAATATTCTTATTTTTCATGTAAAAAACTATATCTACCCAAGGGGACACACTATGTTTGATAAAACCTTTCACTCAAAGGTTCAATAACTACACCAGAAGCTCTCTCAAACCTTGGTAAGGGATATATAATAGGTCGTTGAATATATATAATCATTCCTTTGGTGAAATTCAATACAAAAAGTAATTTTCTCACCTCATAAATTGCCTTAGATCATCCTTTGGAATGTTTACATAATAACTACCAATACCAGAGGAATTCTATGCCTGAAGTTCCTATTAAACCATGGGATAAAAACTATAATTGATGGGTAATGGCTTGAAATTTCATGCTCATAGATATAACTCACACTTCCATGTGATATCTGTCTTCCACAGAGGATAATATCATATAATCTATCTGAAAGTATCTTGAAACAGAAGGATGAAAAACAATATGGGATTAAAAGAAGGAAAACTATTCCATACCTGAGATGATATCATATGGTATCATCATTAATAATATGAGGTTCTATGATAATATATCCACATTAAGTGATATCTCTCACTACTAATAAAATAATTATATCAAAGAGGTGTTCCCTCAAGAAAATTCAAGGAAAAGATGTTGGGATAATGTCATCATGGGATGGCCCATCACTCACATCAGAATTAAAGAGATGAAGGAATGATTTAAACCTATTTAAACTAGTACTTTATAATGAGAATAATAAATTATTGTTGTATCTAAAATAAAATTATAATCTTCCAAGTCATAAGACTCCATAATTTTCAGAATTCCATGGTCTTGACCTCCATATCTCTGAGTTTGGAATTAGGTTTCCATGTGGAGGTGGTGGTAGAAGAACATGGTAGAAACCACCACCAGCAACTCCTCATGAGGGATCCCCACCTACTCCTCACCTATATTTTCCTCCATATGGTCTATCCTAACAAAGATTTGGGAATCCATGATCCTAGAGATGCATCAGCAGTGGTGGTACATCCTCTATCTATCCCCCTCAACATTTTAGGTCGACCAATCATGTGGAATGAGACCATTACCATCACATGGATAACACAACCCCTCTCTGGGTTTCCATGTTCATATTAGTGGTTATAATTATACATTAAAAAAAATTTAGTCCACACATAAGGGTATCTCCTATGAAAATACCACGTAGGATTACACCGATTAGATACTATAGACAACTCCGCCCTATAACACCCACTGATAAATCCATCTGAATAGAGTCCCTAAGATAAGAAGATCTCTATCACTTGGGCCTAATCTATAATGCTATAATATGAGGTTATATACAATGATACAAAACAATAAAAAATTTATCTATTTAGACCCTTCTCGAATATCATCTTCTGGAAGTGACCAACCTGAATCATATCGAGGGGGTACCATGTAATGTCATTAAACCTCATTCCGTACTGAAAGGTTATGGTACATTATTAATAGTTCCATGAAATCTTTTTAATATATTCTGTGTTCATTAATGGTGTTCATACACCTCATGAATCTTCTATTGGAAGTTAGGCCATGACAGTGCCAACTCATCATTCATCTGCAAGACAAAACTCTACCATGTCCTAATTGTTCTATGGAAATGGTTGTCTCCCAGGACAACTATATGACCCGTTGGGGTTCTTAATAAGAATAAAACTCCAATAATAGACTTAATACAATCATGTAATACATGTGGATATAGCTCAAACTAATCCTCTACACCCCTTAGAATAGGAACTCATACAGTTTGCTAGCCCTGAATGGATATTCCCCCTAATAAACTCATGTAATATATTCCTCTATTGGTGGAGCTGTTTCAACATACCCACCTGGGGGAACTATCTAACATGTTGTACCTTGAATTGAGATCTCATCACTGGTTGTATTTTTATTGCACGAATGAATTTTTAACGTGGATGGATCCCTTCATGGTTTCACACAAAAATATTAATGAAGACATGCCCCAAAAAGATGAGAATATATATATTTATGGAGATGAATCCAGAATGAGATATGAAAGACTAAATCCAATATTATTAATGTATCAATTCTCTCTCCAACCATTGTCTCGGTATGTCCTATCGAAAAGTAGGTGGTCACAGTATAGGTGAATGGAAACATCTAATTCCATAACAAAACAGGATTCTTTGGCCTTATAGATTCAACTGAGGAACCTTGACACCATTTAATAATGTTCATTATAAATCTATAAAAGTGAAGAAAACTCTAAACACCACCCCATAGTCAAAACATTTTTGATACCAATCATTCATGAACTAACCCACTAGGTGCACCTAGCCAGTGGAAGGCCAAGTCTGTAACACCCCGAAATTTTATGAGAATGGTTATTTTTAATTTTATTGATGTCTTGTGTTGTACACTAAACCAAGGTTAGCTTGCACTATATGCAACACCGTATTATCTTTTAGTATACAAAACACTATTCTTGGAATTGGTTACAATTAAGAGCCACATTACTCAATAGCGTGTGTTGTACGTAATACCGAGTTTCACTAAGGATCGATATATTGTTATAATATTATTAAGAACTAGACATTATGAATTGTATTAACCAAATTTGTAATTTTATAACATTATAATTCATCTTACACATATTCTAGAACATGGTATGAGAACAATTTTAATTTTTTGTGTAAAATACTTATTTTTAATAAAATGCAGTTTTTCCACCTTTCGATGGTGCACCCACATTAAATCTAGCCTTTGAAACTTTTATAAGTTCAATTTTATGAAATAAACTTATTTATTTCATTATGGATATAAAAATTAACATTGGATACTTTTTTAATTTATTTCTGTTAACTTTTATATTTTGATGAATAGTAAAAATACACTACATTTTAATTAAAAACAAATTCTTTCATCAAGATAATTTATATGGTTAAATTATAATATTTAATGTTTCTAAACTATAAATAGAATATATTTTTATCAATTAATATAATTTATGTCATTATCATTAATTTTAAATTGAATTCATAGGTAAAAATATTTTAATCTTTTGCAATGTTTTAAACAAACACCTATTTTTTCGACAATGAGATTAATTTTAAATTTATTATTGAAACTTCTATGTTTTTAATTTGAAAAATTGGATTCCATATTTGTAATCCTTAAGTCTAGATTATGATAATATTCTACTTTTAATTTTTAGACATTATGAATTGTAACTATGGTTAATTTTATTTACTGCAGTTAAAGATAAATCTGGTAATTGAGGGTAAAAATAAAATTATAAAATTACCCTAAAACTTGTGTTAATATAATTGGACGATTATATTTCATCCAAAAATATAATTGGGATGAAATGGTATCTGTTTTAACCCACATGAATGTGATTAAGACCTTTAATTTATTTTATTTAAAGAAAGTGAGATATGTCTTTCTGAAAAATTAATAATTTAATTATTCTAAATATAAGGTTATATATAATATAAATTCTATTATAAGTCATAATTTTAAAGATAAAATTTTTCTCATCATCATTGTAGTTTTTTTTGTGATTTTTAAGAAATATAAAATTACATTAATAGATTATACATTAATGATGCAGAAATTATTTATTTAGTGAAAAATCAATGATATAGTTTTTATGAAAATAATACTACCCATAAAAAGGGCCATAAACATGACCAAACCTTATTTATAGAGTATATCTATAACATTATAATCCAAATGTAAACTTTTGTACCATTTGAAGCCTTATAAAACAGATTATTACATTTATATTTTTTTATTTTAAATGATGTCAAAGTTGTGACCTTCGTACTTTAATAAATATAAAATATTTAAAATTGGATGTCTTAGAAGATAAATTCAACTATACGAATTATTATGAAATATATTAGATTTATATTAATCATAGTATTTTATTTTTAATTTTTATACTGCAAATCAGTATATTAAATAATCCTACAAAAATGTTTTAGAACATCTTTTATTTAAAGAAATATCAAATAAATGGATTTAAAAATATTAAAATAATTATTATATGAACTAATTAGTGTTCTCCACAAATTTTTCAGATGAATATTATATGTTATGAATCTATTAAATATTTTTTTTCAAACATTTCTTCTGTGTGGAGTTTATTTAAATTCAATTAAATGAATCATGAAAAAATTGACACTATTGATATTTTTGAAAAATAACATATTATAGAATTGTTTAAAAATACATAAAAGTATTTAAAATTTTTAAATTGAAATTTATATGGTCTAAAATGTCATAAATTATCCAATTATGGACAATTCATAACACATAAGTAAGTATTTATAACAATTTTAAATTTAGAAAATTATTTCCACAAATAAAATTAAATATTTTAAATAAGGATAAATCAAATTGATAAGGTTTAAAATAATTTCCAAACATGTATAAATTTTATTTTAGGATTAAATTAAAACCCTATCTCATCTCATATTCTAATTTCAGTCATTTTTATGTTTTCTATGTGTGTTGAATTTATTATAAATTAATATTTTTGAGATTTCCAAAAGTGACCCTCTACTCTCTTATAAAAGGGAACTTCCTCCCTCTTCACTTCAATCCATTTTAATCCTTCATTCTCAGACAACCCCTTCCCATACCTCTCCTCAACTTCTATAGTTATATTATAGAGGTTCTGGTCTTCTCAAAAGGCCAACTCTAGCGCCCTAATAGGATGTTTAAAAGTGGCACGTCGAGGAAGAGGTAATCTCTTCTGCCGATTCTTTCAAGTTTCTTTCTGATTCTACTTAGTATTCATTATTTGTTTCATTATAATGTAATAAAATAAGTATCACTAATATACTGATATTTTATTTTAAATATTGAACAACCCTATTTCTTTTTCTACCCATCTGAAGAAAGACGAAATCACCACGTGTGCGTACGTACGGAATACCGTCTCCACGATGTGGTGTAATATTTTTTCCTCACCAACACACTTGGATGGGTATAATGTTGGAATAAATAACTATATATGATTTTTTTATAGTTATATTGATTATGAAATTTTATAAACCATACACTTCAATATAATTCAACAATCCTATGAATGATATCATCGCTCGTGCGTACGTACGACTTACCATCTCCAGGACGCGATGAGACTCATTCTACATGTTAACCATTTGAGATTTATTATAATGTATATCTAATAAATAATAATGAGTTATATTAAATAATAATGATACTTAATTAATGTATATATATATTTCATTTACTTTAATAAGGAATCGAAAACAATGTTCATGCATACATACGGCCTACCGTCTCCATGAACGGTGTATTTCATTCCATTTATCGATCACTTATATATATTAATATATTGAATATATATGGTATATAAATATTTTTTTACCTTATAGGAGTAATTAATCATGATCTAAGTTGTCATATGAAAAAAATTACCAGTCAAAACACATACGATAAATGAAAAAATTTTACACAAAACACTTCTCCAACATGGAATTGACAAATGGATGTTGAATATAAAGTCGGAAGTGAATCATATATGATATCATAAAAATGAATATGATTTATGAATAAGTCAATGAAAATATTTAAATCATTATACATGAGGTTCGGAAACGAATAAAAGAAATTGGACTTAAGCTAAGGGATAATTATTCCAATCTCATTCTTATCCAAGATTGTTTATTCATAAATATTTACTGGGGTTATGTTTATCATCCATGTCCACGTTTTCTCAAAACAATTTCTGAAAATGTTATCATAAAATGTTTACTATTATTTCATGTATGTTTGAAGTCATTTTTACCCTTTTTTGACTTTTAACACACTGTATGAAATGAATCTTTCTTTTGTTTACCATATGAGTTACTTGTTGACATTTCCAGAAAAAGTATGAAGATAATGTTTTTTACATAAAAAGAGTGAAAGAATTTTTAAAATTTCATAAATCGTTCTTTACATGAATATTCCTATAAAATATTTCATGGTTATTTTCTAAAAAAAATTCTTTTAAAATTGAATGAAGTTTTGAGAATTGAAAATGTCTTTGAAAAAAAAAGGATATTTTACTCAAGAATTCATTTCAAGTTATTTATCAAAACTATTTCCCATCTAAGATGACATTCATTAATATAGATATGTTTCTTGTATAATGTCCATATTTTTTACAATTTTTTAAATTTTTATGATGAAATTATATCCACTGTTTTATATTGATTATGTTATGATGGGATGATGTATATGAAACCCATTTTATTCCTTGGGTTATGATGAATGATTTTTGTTTATTTTTCGGAACAATAAATAATTATTTCATTATAAGATGGGTGGGACCTATATCTCCCTCAAATGCACTGGGTAAAGGCTTATATGTCATGAGATTGACCTGGCTGGAACTGCAAGTAAATCGGGTTCAGTAATACAGTGCTAGAATGACAAGTAAACCCAATTCAATAATGGACTTTGTCCACTATGATGGGCTTAGAATAAATGCATTAGATACTATGGAAATAATATCATGTGCTTAATGGTTTTCCACAATTACATGTTTTATTCCCACCCTATTTTATTATGATTGATTTTTTTTATGATCTATGCCTTACGTACTGCCATGATTTATTTAACAACTCAAGATTTTTATGTTTAAACATTATATTCATGTTTTTAAATTAAAATTTATATGGTTTGTTTTATTTTATCCATTCATACCCTTACTTATCATTTGAGCTATCCCTTTATATGTTTTATTTTACTCAAGATATAAATAATGTTTATAGGTAAGAAAACCAAAGGGTAATATCTTTATGGGATATGTTGAAGATATTTCACCATGAATAGAAGATAATGTTATGAGTTTCCAAAGACAATATACTATTACTGTCAATGGATGACAATTTTTATTTTTTAATAAGTATTACGCAAAAGTTATGTAATGTCCATGTACATTATGCTTGGGTGTCTACAGTTGGTATCAATGGGAGGTTTAGGTAACCTTTGGAAACTAGGATGTGAAAACATTAGTCAGATCCCTAGAAATATTTTGAATGTATATCTAGGGATGTCTCTAAGGATTAGTATAACAATATGTTAGATTCCTAGAATTATGCATACAATCATGAATAACATAGGGTGAACCTAAGGTGTCAGAAATTAATGGATTTTTTATATGTTAGACATCCCATAAGTGACTTTTTATTATTATGTGGTTACTCGTTATTTTAACTGTTTCGTATACTATGGTTTCCGGTTTTAGTCAATAGAGAGAACGAGAAAGAATTTAGTTAACATTGATTCCAATGGACAAATTGGTGACTATGATCAAAAGAATTGTGTAATGCCTAGAGAGAAAGATATTTTAATTATGGTGAATCAGTCATCACGATATAAGATTAATAAGGTGACCATTATTTGTATTCCTAAGTCATCAATTAAGAGGAAGATGTACTTTTATGCATGTTCGAGTGGTGAGGACAATAGAGGAAGTAAGATTAATCATTATAAATATCAAGAAGGAGGGAAGAAGAACTTTGAGGAATACCTCAAATTGAGGGGAAGATGTTATCTGTGTAGGGAAAAGGGGTATAGAGTGACAGACTGTTATAAAGTTCAATATCTTATCTATGGAGAACATGGGCATTACCCAACTCAATGCCATAACCTAATAGGTTACTTATAAATCTAGTAAGTACCTATTCCATGAAAATAATTGATGTGTATGGATTGAAGGGCTTATGTATTGGAATTCAAGATTAATTTTGTTGGGTTAATTTTACTGTATATTGAAATATCTATGTATTGGTCCATTGTGGTTTTCTATAAGAATATGGTACAGGTAACCATGAAAAGTGATTGAAATATTTTTGGAAAGCAAATGATATGCACATACTGAAGGGATAAGAAGAAAATAATATTTTGGATATTGTTAATGAGCTCATGACTAATATAACGACAAGGTGATATCATGATTTGAGTATTTAAAATTTTTGGGATTTTGGTAAGTGGAAAGAGTTATCTTTTGACAGAATTTGTGTTTCCACTAAGCTTCTACGGTAATTCATGTTTCAAGAATAAATAATTAATTTTTCACATGGTTCTAATGTGAACAAAAAGATATAGGTTTTAATATATGGGGATAAATTATGGTATTCACATGCTTGTTATATGACCTTTATAGTAATCGTTTTCTTTATACTGGGATTTTGGACTGAAATATTATGGATAAGTCTAATGGTTTGAATGGATTATGTTGAACATCATATATTATTTTTTAAGGCTATAACTTTTTTTGATATTATTTCTGGAATGTTATAATGGTGTAGTTTTAGAAAAAAGGACAACCCGTAGGATAGGCGACAACTCATCTCATCGGACAAGGCTGTGGGAATCGAACCCACAACTGAAATGCGACAGGCCATTATTGCCCACCACTAGTCAACAAGAAGTCCCTAATTAGTATAAATTAGTTCTATTTTATTAAGTGGTATGATAGATGAAGTATAATTCTGTTTTTGAACTGTATATGAATAATTTCACAATATATAGACTTATATATATTTGATAATGTTTGCTAACCTTTTGTCTGAGACAGATGGAATGACCCACAATTCTATAACATGATCTGCTAATACTTCATGAATGAAAAATTAAAATTCATTTATTTAATATATGAAGTGGAAATTGTTCAAGGAATGGCAAACATTGAGATTGTACCAAAATCAGGTTAGTATTTTTTCTAATTCAAAATTTTCTAATTTAGGGAAATGGCATTGAAAACAAAAAAAATTGTCCTAGTACCCTTATATTTGATAATTAGATGGGAACTTAGATCATCCCAAATTTAAGGATTTGTGATTATTGTAATTTTCATAGCAATGTTCTCAACCAATCTCCATCAAAACATGATGGAAAGATTTCTCTTCCATATCCATATTTTCACCTAAGTTCCCATTTGTGGAAACCCATTGACGAGTTAATTTGGGTAACTGTTACATTTCATTCATTAGTTTTTAAAATTATGTTATAGTTTTCCTTTTTACAATGTGGGTTTATAAGAAAAAAACCTTCAAGTAGTAAACCATCTATAACCTTTACAAATTTCAAGGGTAAATTCATTTTAAGGGGGGTAGAATGTTACACCCCGAAATTTAATAGAAAATATTATTTTTAATATTATTGATGTCTTGTGTTGTACGCAACACCAAGATTAGCTTCTGCTATATGCACCACTATATTAGCATGTAGTATATGCAACATTATACTTGGCTTGGGATTCACGCTAGAGAGACCTTCCTCAATAGCATTTGTTGTAAGCAATACTGAGTTTCACTAAACAACAATATATTGTTATAATATTATTATAAACTACCCATTATGAATAGTATTAACCACATTTTGAATTTTATAACATTATCATTCATCTTACACATATTCTAAAACATGGTATGTGAACAAAATTATATTTTTAGGTAAAATAATTATTTTTATAAAAATGTAGTTTTTCCACCTTTTGACGGTGCACCCACTTTATATCTAGCTTTTGAAACATTTAGGTAACACCCCAAGATTCCACGGTATGCTTCTCTTTGAAGAATACAATAGCGTGTGTTGTACGCAACATCGAGTTCTAACACACCACAACCAATCAGACTAGTAATTATGAATAGAAATACCCACTTTTTGAAATTTTATAAATTTTATCCATCAAAATGGAACTCATTTTTGGATTTGGAATATCAAAATTAGCATGGGGTGAATTTTTTGGTATTTTTCTGAATACATTCAATTTTATATGAATAGTAAAACACACTGAGTTATAGTTTAAAACCGAATTTTTTATTTAAATAATTATTTATTTTATTTAAATTTATGTTAGGTCAAAATAGAAACATACTATCTATATAATTTCAATGTAATTCATTGGAGTCAATTTATAATAATTTTAGATATATAATAATTTCATTGAACTTTTCAGTGTCTTTTACCCATCTCCTAGGAGAATTTGCAAATTCACATAAAACATAATTTTACCTCTTCTGTGAGTGGAATTTCAAAAATTCTAGAGACACGGTTAGTATCAGTAAGTTAAATTTTGTATAATGATATGAAAATAATTTTTGGTGAATAGTAACTTTATTCTTTTATTTACCACAGTTAAAAGTAAATAGGGTAATTAAGGGTAAAAATGATATTATAATTACCTTAAACATGTCCAAATTCTATTGGATAAGTATAATTCGACCACAGGAAACATTAGGAATATAATATGAACCTCTTTTATCC
This sequence comes from Viscum album, assembly GCA_963277665.1. Classification (NCBI taxonomy): domain Eukaryota; kingdom Viridiplantae; phylum Streptophyta; class Magnoliopsida; order Santalales; family Viscaceae; genus Viscum; species Viscum album. Next base: position 550,064,649 of record OY728156.1, read on the forward strand.
ACTTGGATTAGATTAGAACATTTATTATTATTTAATTCAAAGAAGAGTTAAAAGAGATAAAATCAAAGTATAATAACTACAACATTTTTAATATAGAGTTATAAAAAAGATAAATTCAATTATAAATATTCATTAGAAATCTAAAAATATTTCTTACATAATGATATTTTTTTTATAATTTTTAGACATTATAAAATTTATTTCATTTATGACACAATGGTGATGCAATAATTACATAATCAATTAAATATTAAAATTATTAATATTTATAATATCCAAATAAATGTAATCTGAGACTTTTTATAAACTAAAAAAAATTCTAGGATACTATGACATATTAGGGTTTTTTTGATGATTTTTCTTCGAAGTAATAATTATTTTCTAAATTTAGAAAAAATAAAATACCAAATAGTGTCAAAATTGACATAAAAGAGTTTTTTAAAAAATATTATATTATTAATTGATATTCTATTCCTAAAAATATAATGTTCAGACAAAGGACTTATATAATGGTAGGTATATCATTGATGAAGCACTTCCGGTTCACTTGGAAGTATATAGTATGTTTTCTAACCATATAATATAAAATTACAAAGAGACATGGTGAATGTCAAACTATTTAACTAAGAGTTAAATATAAAAGATAAAGTTAATATACTGACCCAAACCTATATAAAACCTATTGATTGAGTGATTTTCGACCCATAACCATCTTGTCCTTTAAATAATTTATTTTTGACCCATTAAAACCGAAAATTATTTTATTATAAAATAATATTTCTAGCTTTTCCTAAGGTGCCTCTCACCCCTCTTATAAAAGGGCACTCCCCCTTCTCTCTAATTAACACCGTAAAATCCATTTTACTCAGCCAAACTCTGCCAAACTACCCTCTCAAATATCCTCCCTTCATCCTAGAGGCCTTATTTTGGTCATAAAGCCAACCTAAAGAGCCCTTTTGATCAAATCAAAAGGAAGAACTCAAAGAAGAGGTAATAATTTCACCACCCACTTTCATGTTCTTTACTTCTTCCACTTCTTCTATATTTTTTATTTGCATTATAAAATAATAACTCGAGTATCTTCTATATATTATGATGTTATTATAAATATGGTACATCCATATTCATTATTTTATCCTTCCTTTGAATGACATGTCACCATATGGGTGTACACATGGATTACCGTCTCCACGACATGGTGAAATTGTTATTCAAAAATTATTATTTGGATGGGTATAATAATGATGTGTAATTCATGTAAATAATAAATTTAACATGATAATGATTCTTTATATATGATATACCATCGAATTATATATTATTTTAATATCAAAAGAATGATATTGTCGCTCGTGCATACGTACGGATTACCGTCTCCACGAAGGCGATGAGATCCATTCCCCATCGTATCCATTCAATTCTAATTTTCATTATATTATTAAAAAAATTTTTTAAAGACATCATATAATTCTAGATATGGAAAATATACATCCCATCCATAACAGATATGACTCACATACCAAATAATATAAAGGAAAATGAATCGGTTAACACCCGAAATGACGATAATACTAAGATATTATCAACAAATCAATGTTAAAAGATCATATATGATATCATATTAATGTATATGATTCGTGTATTATTTAATAACAATTATTTCACCATTATATAGGAGTTTAAGCTACCCTTGACCAAGGAAAAGTACAAGGTAAGGGTTTATTTTACAATCTCTTTATTATCTATGGTTGTTTATACGTAATTATCTACTGGGACCTCTTTATCATCCACATCCTTGTTTCTTAAAAATGTTTTTCAAAACATTTTTATTATTTACTAGACTATGTGATAAAGTCATGTATACCCTTGTTTTACTTTTTATAAAATGGTTTGAAATGAATCTTTCGGTCGTTTTCCAAACAGGTTCCTTTTTAACCTATTCAACAAAATTAAGGTAAAAATGTCTTGTTTTTAACTTATACCGCGGGTGCAGCTATTTTCCACCATTATAAAATCATATAATCTTCCCTTACAAGCTTATAAGAATATTTTCAAAGTGAATGTTTTCTTTTATAATTATTTTACTTTTAAATGATTTCAAAAAAGAGATATTTCTCTCAAATAGATTTGATTTCATCTATGTCAACATCCTTTGATGGATTTTAAGCTTATATAAAGTTGATTTATTATGATACAAAACATCCATATTTTATTGAAGGTTCTATGATATGTTTGACTATTAATGTGTTATTTGTATACCATTCATGGTTTATAGAGAAAGTATTGACATTCCGTATGCAAGTTTTAAACTGAATGTTTATGTTATGTTTAAACTTGTCCATATAAAGAATTAATTGGAAATAGTTAGTGATAGGTGGAGCCCGCTATAGCTCCTCAATGCATCAGTAGGTCTCATGAGACAAACTAGTGTCTTGGCACAAGGCCTTCACAAAATCATATTTTTTTTCTCGGTACAAGGCCTTCACTATGTGGTTATGATAGTCTGGCATTATGAATACCATCATTATGAAATTGGTTATTGATATTGCATGTGATTATTCGACTAGTATAATATCCATGTGAATATGTAAATGGAATTATTTCATTTTATTTTTTCCATGTTATGATTAAGTTAAAGTTTAAAAAGATTTTTTTTGTCATACATTGCCTTAAATGTTTATGATTATTTATGAATGTTTCCGCTATATTGTTATCTTTACTGAGCATCTGAGCTCACCCCTTTCTATTTTTTATTTTTGCCAGGACATGAAGATGTATTTTATCACTGACCTGCTGGGATAGTCTGAGGGGATATGAGTGTGGACTATAGATACTATGATGTTGTAGTTTTCTATTTTATCGTGTAATGTATGACTTATGAATGTATCTATTGTTTCCAAGGGTACTAAACTAATTGGTCATTCGAGATGTGATCTTTTGTGATCATTCCATTATTATGTAATAATGCACCGACTCTGGGTAACTGGGTTCGGGCATTATAGTTGGTATCAGAGGAAGTATAGTACAAACCTTGGAAGCTAGATTTAGATAAATTCTGATTAGAGAAGATAGCCATAAGATAGACTTTGAGGATTATTATAGAAGAACTTCCTAGAATTTTGGTATTGTAGAGATTTTGTGAGTTTTCCAAGCAATACATCCTTGGATGGATACGAGCACGTAGAGGTAGCTCTGGCATAGATGTACCTAAGGGTAAAATGCGCAAACACCTCTTTGAGCTAGACTAAAATGGGAACAAGTGCATGACAATGGGCCTTGATGCACTCTTGCTTACGACACTCCTGGGGGATATTCTTAGGATAATTCTCATTTTCTTTAAAAACTATTGTGAAGTGTTTATGAGTATATACTAACTCAATGAAAACACTTTTATTATTATGGATTATATCTATAAACTTTTCAAATTTAATTTAAGTGTTGAACCAGATTAAAATTATTTATTTCGATTCATAAACTAATCTAGTTTATTCCATTGTTTAGAAATGGAACCTAGCGGAAGGAATAGAAACTGTATCAATGTACACAATCCATGTAGGTAATTCCCTCCTGCTCAAGATAATTATAGTGGAGCTAGTGATATAATTGGTGCTGATAAACTAATCACCATACTGGGACAACTCACTCAGGTTCTAAATAATAACCTTACCCTTATGGAGAACCCTGATCCACAATGTGGATGATCAATGTTAGACCTCTTCATGTGGAAAACAACCACCAACATTCAATGGGGATAGAAATCCACTAGTATCTGAGAAATGGATAAATTCCTTAGAGAGAATATTCGATGCCTTGGGGAGTAGCGAAATGGAAAATGTTTTCATTGCAGTTTACCGCCTCAGTGGAGATACTGATCAATGGTGGTCATTGATTGAAAACACAAAGGAAAATGATGAAGTATCAAATATTTAATTTAGGGAGTTAAAAGAACATTTATTAGAGAATTACTTTACTCGTGACCATCGAGCAGATATGGAAAGACAATTTCTAAGTCTCGGGCAAAAGGAGGACAATAATGTTGCAAAGTATGAGTCTATCATTACAAGGTTTCAAAGGCATAATGCAGATTATATACTTAACCCAAGAAGTAATATTGATCATTTCTTTGATGGGTTAAAACCATATATCCGTCGAGCATTGGTCTCACAATCCTTCTCATCGTAAAAAGATATTGTCTCATCTGTTATCAAGACAGAAAAGAAATTCTCTAAGTCATACGACTTTAATGCAAAGAAATATAAGAAGAGATCTTATAATCACTCTGGAAATGTAAATAAGGAGAATATGGGAAAATTTGAATATCCATATTGCAGTAAATCTGGGAATAAACTCCATGGTACTTTCATGAAGGGAATGAGAGTCTGTTACAAGTGTGGTGAAAAAAGACCACCATGATCGTGATTGCAAGGGGAAGAAATAAGCTACCGATGTTCAATGATACAATTTCGGGGAGATAGAACCATACAAAAATGAATGTCATAAGCACCAGGGAAACATACCTCAGAAAATGCCAAGGTAAAAGGACAAGCTTATGTTATCACTACTGCTAAGGTAGATGCTCCGAAAGATGTAGTGGCAGGTAATTTAATGGTTTCCTCAAGTTTAGCAAATGCTTTATTTGATTCTGGATCATCTCATTGTTTCATTTCTTCCTAGCTTCTTAAGAAAATTAGATATTTCAAATTTGATTTAACATGGGAGTATTTAGTAAAAACTTGTAAAGGAAGTATCATTGCAACAATGTTTTGTGAATCAGTCCACATTAGAGCATATAAATGTTCTTTATCTGTTGATCTCATCATTATACCCATGATTGAATTTGATATAATCCTTGGTATGGATTAGCTTTCAAACCACGAGGCATATATTTATTGTAAGAAGAAGGAGGTTACAATTTTTGATGATGATGATAAAGAACTACTTATCTTTATAGAAGAATAGTCACCACCTAATTCTTATCTAGATCCACCCCCAGTAGTTCAACTAAATTCAATTATTGGGGAGGAAGAGAATGAAACAACTGTGGATGTGTAAAATAATGTTCAAATAGAGGATGTACCTATAGTGAAAGAATATGTTGATGTGTTTCTAGAGGATTTAGTTGGACATCCTCCAGGACGAGAAATTGAGTTTTCCATTAACATAATTCCTGGTTCAAGGCCCATATCGAAGACACCTTATAGATTGGCCACCGTGGAATTAGTGTAACTAAAGAAACTAATAGAGGAATTGAATAATAAGGGATTTATTCACCCTATATTTTTTCAATTGGGAGCCCCTATCCTTTTTGTGAAGAATAAAGATGAATCTATGAGGTTTTGTATTTACTACAGGGAGATCAATGTTATAAAAATAAGGGACAAGTATCCCCTACCTCACATTGAGGATTTATTTGAACAAATACATGGGGAAAAATAACATTCAATGATTGACCTTCGATCTGGATACCATCAATTGTGTGTAAAGAAAGAAGACATTCCGAAGACAGCATTTCGAACCAGGTACGTGCATTACGAGTTTACTTTAATGCCCTTTGGATTAACTAATGAAACCTATGTCATCATGAGTCTAATTAATAGAGCTTTCAAGGAATATCTCTATGACTTTTTAGAGGTATTTATTGATGATATCTTGGTATACTCCAAAAGCTACAATGATCATGAAAATCACCTGCGTATTATCCTGAAGACTCTCAGAAGACATGAATTATCTGGGATGTTTAGAAACTGTGAATCCTGGCTTCAGGAGATTTCTTTTCATGGCCATATTGTCTCTAAGGATGGAATTTCTTTTGATCCTTCAAAGATCTAGGAAATCCAAGAATGTCCAACACTGACGAGTATAACTGAGGTACGCAGTTTTGTTGGTTTAGTTGGTTATTATCGACGTTTCGTCCAGAATTTTTCCTTGTTAGCTAAACCATTAAAAAAGATCACACGAAAAGGAGTTAAATTTTTTTGGACAAACGAGTGTGAAGAATGTTTTAATGAACTGAAGAGAAGATTAGTTAATTCCCATATATTTATTCTATCATCAGGGAATAACGGGTTCGTTATTTATAGTGATGCATCAAAGAATGGACTTGGTTGTTTCCTTATGCAGAATGATAGGGTTATTGCCTATGCATCGCGACATCTAAAAATTCATGAGAAAGACTATCATACTCATGATCTTGAGTTAGCTGTAGTAATCTTTGCTTTGAAAATATGGAGACATTATATCTATGGTGAAAAATGTGAGATATATACCAATCACAAGAGATTGAAGTATATTTTCTCAGAGAAAGAACTCAACATGAGGAAAAGGCGATGGATGAAACTACTTAAGGATTTTGATTGCATGATACACTACTAACTGGTGAAGGTAAATAAGTTGGAAGATGCTTTGAGACGAATGAATCATGGAGCTTTGAACAATATGAGAGTTGAATGGGATCCTATTTTCATGGATCTATTAACTATGGATATGGGAATAACCATGGAAGATGAAACATCAATACTTTTTCAAATTTTTTCCAAACCATCATTACTAGAAAGAATATAGAGTTACCAGACCAATGATGAAAAGTTTCAAAATAAGATTAAAGCTGTAAATGATGGGAGATTGAGTGACTTTGTGCCTGAAGATGATATTTTGAAATTTGGGAAGAGAATTTGTGTTCCCGATATACCTGATCCAAAAAGGGAATTATTGGATGATGATAATAGTTCCAATTTCTCTATACACCCTCAGAGAACCAAAATTTATAGATATTTGAAGTAACATTTTTGGTGGGACAACATAAAGAGGGAGATTGCTGATTTTGTGTCAACATGTATGGGTTGTCAACAAGTGAAAGCTAGAAGGAAACAGCCTAGAGGAGTTATGCAACCCCTTCGCATACCATAGTGGAAATGGGATAATATTACGATGGACGTTGTCATGGGACTACCAAAGACTCCTAAAAGGAATAATTATATATGGATCATTGTTGATCGTCTTACCAATTCAGCACATTTTCTTGATACAAGAGAAGATTGACCACTTGAATGTTTAGCAAGACTGCATATTAATGAAGTTATATGATATCAGGGAGTACCTCTATTGATTGTTTCTAATCGTGATCCATGTTTTACATCAAGATTCTATAAAAGTCGTCAGAAATCTCTGGATACTGAACTTCCTTTGAGCACTGCCTACCACCGCCAAACTGATGGACAATCATAACAGACTATCCAATCCTTAGAATACATGTTGAGATCTTGCTAACTAGACATTGAGGGTATGTGGGATCAATATTTACATCTGATAAGATTTTCCTATACCAATAGCTTCCATTTAAGTATTCAGATGGAACCATATGTAGCATTATATGGAAAGAGATGTCTCACACCAACCTGTTGGGAGGATTTTTGTGAATGAAAACTCATAGGCCCAGAACATGTGGAGGAAACGATGGAAGGGGTATGGTAATCCAAACCCACATCAAAGCAGCTCAAAGTAGGAAGAAGAGCTATGTCGATAACCGAAGGAACTATTTGGAATTTCAGGTTGGAGATCATGTTTTCTTGAAGGTATATCCATGGAAGGGTGTTGTACGTTTTGGTAAGAAGGGAAAATTGGGACCCAGGTACATCGGACCTTTTGAAATTAAAGAACTAATTGGGGTTGTAGCTTACTGTTTGGAAATGCCACCAAATATCTCCAAAGTTCACGATGTGTTCCACGTATCACTATTAAAAAAATACATGACTGAACCAATGCATGTACTCAACTTTGAGGAATTAGAATAGGAACCCGATCTTTCTTATTGTGAAGAGCCTTTTAGGATTCTTGATACAAGATAACAAGTGTTTAGAAACCGGACGACTCGTCTAGTAAATGTTCTATGGAGAAACCATAATATGGAAGATGCAACATGGGAACCCAAAGAACATATGATGAAGAACCATTGGAGACATTTTACGCAGTAATACACTAGAAATTTTGAGGATGAAATTATTTAAAGGTGGGGAAAATGTAACACCCCAAGATTCCATGGTACACTTCTCTTTGAATAATATAGTATCATGTGTTGTACGCAACTTCGAGTTCTAACACACGACAACCAATCAAACCAACCATTATAAATAGTAATACCCAATTTTTTAATTTTTTTAAATTTTATCTTTCAAAATCAACATTATTTTTGGATTCCTAATCTCGAAATTATCTTTGGGTGAAGTTTTGATATTTTTCGGAAAACATTCAATTTGTCATGAATAGTGAAAAACACTGAGTTATAGTTTAAAACCGAATTTTTTATTTAAATAATTCTTTATTTTATTTATATTTATTTTAGGTAAAATTAGATACAGAATGAATATATATGTTCAATGTAATTCATTAGAGTCAGTTTATATTAATTTTAGATATATAATTTTTATTTTGAACCTTTCACCGTCTTTTACCCATCTCCTAGAAGAATTTGCAAATTCACATAAAACATAATTTCACCACTTCTGTGAGTTGAATTTCCAAAATATGAGATACACAGTTAATATTAGTAAGTAAAATATGTTTCAATGAGATTAAAATAATTTTTGGTGAATAGTAACTTTTTACTTTCATTTACCACGGTGAAACGTAAATAGGGTAATTAAGGGTAAAATGATATTATTATTACCCTAATAAATGTCCTAATTCTATTGGATATGTATAATTCGACCATAAAGAACCTTAGGAAAAAACTATGAACCACTCTGGTCCACTTGGATTATATTATGACATTTTTTATTATTTAATTCAAAAAATATTTAAAAGAGATAAAATCAGGCTTTAATAACTAAAAATATTTAATATAGGGTTATACATATAATAAAAACGATTATAAATATTCATTAGAATGATAGCACGATTTCCTAAATAATGGTATTTTATTTTTAATTTTTAGACATTAAATAATTTAACTTATTTATGAGACAATGGTGATGCAGTAATTGCCTAATTAATGAAATCATAAAATAATTGATATTACAAATATCCAAATAAATTTAATTTGAGACTTTTTATGCATTCCACTAAATTGATAGGTTAATATGAAATATTAGGGTTGGTTATATAAATATTTTATGAAGTAATAATTCTGTTATGAATTTAGCAAAAAAAATACCAAATAGTGTCAAAATTGACAAAAACGAGTTTTAAAAAAAATATTAAATTATTAATTGATATTATATTCATAAAAATATAAGGGTTGGAAAAAAAGGCTTATATAATGATACTTGTATCACTAATTAACCACTTTTTGTTTTCTTAGATGTATATATTAAGTTTATTAACCATATAATATAAAAATACAAAGAGACATGGTAAATGTCAAACTATTTAACCAATAGTTAAATATAAAGGATAAAGTTAATATAGTGATCCAAACCTGTCTAGAACCTATTGGTTGAGTGGTTTTAGACCCATACCCACATTATATATTAAATAATATATTTTTGAGCCATTATAAACTGAAAATTATTTTATTATAAAATAATATTTCTAGCTTTTCCTAAGGTTCCCCTCACCCCTCTTATAAAAGGGTACTCCCCCTTCTCTCTAATTCACACCATCAAATCCATTTGGATCATCCAACCTCTACCCAAATACCCTGTAAAATATACTCCCTTCATCCTAGAGGCATTACTTTTATCATAAATCCAAACTAAAGAGCCCTTTTGATCATATCAAAAGGAAGAACCCGAAGAAGAGGTAATAATTTCACCACCCTCTTTCATGTTCATTTCTTCTTCCACTTCTTCTTTATTTTTTATTTAATTTATAAAATAATAACGATAGTATTATCTATATACGATGATATTATTATAAATATGGTATATCCTTATTAATTATTATATTTATCCTTTGAATGAATTGTCACTATACGTGTGTACGTACGGATTACCGTCTCCACGTCGTGGTGTAATTGTTATTCAATACATTATTATTTTCATGGAAATAATAATGATGTGTAATTAATGTAAATAATAAATATAACATAATAATTATTATTTATATATGATATAACATCCAATTATATATTATTTTAATATCAAAATAATTTTGTTGTCCCTCGTGCGTACGTACAGATTACCGTGTCCACAACTACGATGAGATTCATTCCCCGTTGTATCAATTCAAGACCAATTATCATTATATGATTAAAAATAATGTTTTAATACTTCATATCATTTTGGATATAAATAATATACATCCCGGCTATAACAGATATGGCTCACATAACAAAGAATACAAAAGAAAATGAATTTGTTAACACTCGAAATGATGATAATATTAAGATATTATCAACAAAACAATGTTAAAAGATCATATACGATATCATATTAATGTATATGATTATTTTATAATGTAATCAAAATTATTGTACCATTATAAAGGAGGTTAAACTACCCTATACCACGTAAAATTACAACTTAAGGGTTTATTTCACAATCTCTTTATTATCCGAGGTTGTTTATATGTAATTTTCTACTGTGACCTCTTTATCATCCACATCCATGTTTCTTAAAAATGTATTTCAAAACATTTTTACAATTTACTAGACTATGGGTTAAAGTCATTTATACACCCTCTTGAATTTTTATAAAATGGTTTGAAAGGAATCTTTCCGTCGTTTTCCAAACAAGGTCCTTTTTAACCTTTTCAACAAAATTAAGGTAAGAATGTCTTTTTTTAACTTATATGGTGGGTGCCACTATTTTCTACCATTATAAAATCATCAAATCTTCCCTTAAAAGATTATAAAATTAATTTAATATAAAATTTTTTCTATTTATAATTACTTGACTTTTAAATGATTTCAAAAAAGAGATATTTCTCTCAAATAGTTTTGATTTTATCTATGTCAACATCCTTTGATGGATTTTAAACTTATTTGAAGTTGATTTATTATTATACAAAACTTACATTTTATTGAAGGTTTTGTGATATGTTTGACTATGAAAGTGTTATTTTCATACCATTCATGTTTTGTGGAGAAAGTATTGACATTTCGTATGCAAATTTTCAAACGAATGATTATGTTATATTTAAACCTGTCCATATGTGGAATGCATTGGACTTAGTAAGTGACAGGTGGAGTCTGCTACAGCTCATCGATGCATCGGTAGGTCTCATGAGAGTGTCTTGGCACAAGTCCTTGAAAAAAAATCTAATATTTAGTCTTGGAACAAGGCCTTGACTATGTGGTTATGATAGTATGGCATTATTCATTGGATCATTATAAAAGTGGTTATTGATATTGCATGTGATTATTCGACTAGTATAATATCCATGTAAATAGTAAATGGAGTCATTACATTTTAGTTTTCCCATGTTCTGTTGAAGTTCATGTTTAAAAGTATTTTGTTTTAGTTATACATTTCCTTAAATTTTTATTATTATTTATGAAATTTTCCTCTATATTTTTATCTTTACTAAGCATCTGAGATCACCCCTCTCTATGTTTTATTTTTCCCAGGATGTGAAAAGGTATTTTATGACTAACCTGCAGGGATAGTCCGAGGTTATATGAGTGCGGACTATGGAGAATATTTTGTTATAGTTTTCCATTTTATCATATAATGTTAGTCTTATTAATTTATCTAGTGTTTCCAAGGCTACTAAACTAATCGGCCTTTTAAGACTTGATCTTTTGTGATCATGCCAATGTTATGTAATGATGCACTGACTCTGGGTAACTGTGGTCAAGGGGGTTACAGTTTCTAAGATCAATTGGGTGAAATAAACTTATTTATTTCAATAAGGATATAAAAATTTTCTTTTGATAATTCTTTAATATTTTTCTGCTAACTTTCATATTTTGATGAATAGTAAAAATACGCTAAAATTTAATTAAAAAAAGCTTTTTTCATCAAGATAATTTATATGGTCAAATTATAATATTGAATGTTTTTAAAAGATAATTATAATATATTTTTACAGTTTAATATGATGAATGTAATTATCATTAATTTTACATTGAATTCATATGTAAAAATATTTCAATATTTTGCAATGTTTTAAACAAAACCCCGTTTTTTTCGACAATTAGATTAATATTAAATTAGTTACTACAACATCAATGTTATGAATTTGGAAAAATGGATTCCAAATTTGGAATCATTATTTCTAAATTATGTTAATAGGATACTTTTTATTTTTAGAAACTGAAATGACTCGAATTTCTTCGTATTTTATTTTAATATTATATGAGAATTATTTTGAGACCGGGCTTTGAGACGACGTTCAATTCCGAGGCCCGGTGACCCGGAAACAAATGTTTGAATTTAATTAAATAATTAAATTACACGGGCATGCGCTTTTATGGAAAAAGTGGAATAACACCTGAACAAGTGATTGGATCAAAAATATAAGGGCACCGTTAGGTTCAAAGAAGTGATTTTACCTTAGGCAAGGCCTAACATCGGCTGGAAAAGGTCGGAGGTGAAATCCAGTTTTTGGATGAAACTGTACTAAAATATTTAATTAAAATATTTTATTAAATCATGTTGCATCAAATATCATTTATCTTTTTAAATAGATATTTGCGCAGGGGTCCAGGGTTACAGACCCCATAACCCTGAATTTCCCCTGGAGGCTCTGGAAAGCTCTAGAGGAAACCCCCCAACGCGGTGACAACATTCTTGACGAATTTCACTGGAGACAACGACGTGGTGATCGGATCTTCACCAACTAACACCACAAATCTAGGTAGGGCATTTGATCTCTTTTTGATTCCTTCCCCATTCTTCATTCCTACGATGAACGCAGATGAATCCATGAACCAATTTTCTTGCGGATCGATTGTTTTGCGGGCGGGATTTGGGGTTTTATTGGAAGATCCAATGCTCGTAATTATAATCTGTTTATTATTTTGGTTTTGATCTAACAATGAAAAACTCGGATCGTCATGAACAACGATCTAGGTTCATCCCTCTTGTTCAATTTTGTGATTATTTTCTTGCGTGTTCTTCATTCTTCGCAGGATAATAACAACGATCGATTACGCCTTCAAAGATGGATGGATCTAAGTGATTCATGAGAACTCGCTCTTCCAGCATATTTTCATCAGAAGATCATATGTTGTTTGTTGGGTCGATTCAAGGCCCAAGAGGGTAGGATTCAGTGCTAGGGTGTTGGGACGACCCCCGATAATGAGTTTCACGGTGAACGGATCCAGGGAACGGAAACCAGAAGATCGGCTGAGGAATGAAGGTAGAAGACGGTTCTGGGAATTTCCCGACTACACGGAGTGTGGTATGGGCTACACAGCATGTTTTTTTCGGCAGACCACCTGGCGTGTACTCTTAGAGTACATGGACCTGGGTAGGGTACACAGCCAAGGACATGGTGTGTATACCCTTCCCCGGCCAGACCCATCCAGATACACGAGATACCCCTTGTACTGGTACACGAGCATGGAGGCACGGACAAAGACCATGTACGGGCACATGTTCAGCGTACACGGGGCAAGCCCAGGTGCTCGGACACAGTTTTTAATTCTACTACACACCATGTAGTTAATTTTTATACAACAAACCTAGAGACATGGGCCGTTTACACGGGTAGTACCCGGAGTCAAGGAACATGGCATGTGATCCAACTACACGCCATGTAGATGAGTTCTACACACCTAGACTGGAGACGCGGGGAATTTACATGGGCAGTACTTGGTTTCAAAGAACATAGCGTGTAATCATACTACACGCCATATAACCTATTTTACATGGCTTGAGCTAGGGGCCTTCTGTGACTTTGACTAATTTCCTTCGGGTTCGTCCCTTGGTCTTTCCCCTGATGGTTTCCTGGTATCATTTCCTATGTACAGGAGTATGATCCCTTCAGAAGGACTTCCCGAATAGAGTTGTTTGAATCTCGTCTGTGAGACTTGGAGTCAAATCCTCTATTCATTCCTAAAACCCTAGGAAGATTTCTTGGTATCGACGTGACCAACTTTACCCGGGCACCGATCCTCTACTTAGTGGATTAGTTCAGACTGAGTTGTTGGAATCACCCCCATAGTTATTGGTTGTTATCCTTATATGGACATTATATTCTCAAGTACTTGTGGAGTGTGTTCTCTCGGAATGAGTACTTCATATCTCTCTCTTCAGACCTAGGAGTGTGTTCTCTGTGTTATGTTTACAGTGGAATCTTCGTGCTTGATCTTAGTGGTGGTTTTGCGATGGTCGATCGTTTATGAGTATATCTGGATATTCTTGTTATATGTTCTGTAAACATATACTATGTAGAGCTGACTGTTTTATTCGTTGTGGTATATCCCTTGTTGTATTCCTTTGTGGTTTTGGGGTGTCCTACTAGATATTGTTATACTCACCCCTGCATGGGCTTTTCCCGCACATGTTGTGTCTCGTGCAGACGAGTTATCCTTTGATAGGATACATGGCGGACCAGGACTGGACGGTGCTAAGTGATATCCTACAGGACGAGGTTTGTTCCTATGGCTACGGATTGTAGTACCAGTACCTTTATATATAGGTTGGATTTATTGCAGACTCAATTTTCGTGGGATTGTACTTTTGGACCAGGGTTGTACACTTACTATACTTTACTTTCCTATCGAACTCAGTTGGCTGGGATTTTTAGTGTATGCATGCATATCAATTTTTATTTGTTTTTTTACTTTTCATCTTTGTGGGCGTGGAGATGTGTGTGGGTGTGTACAAGTTTATAGGCAATTCCTCCCATGTTAGTAACATGTCTACTCAGTGCTAGTCACCTGCCCTTGGCCTATTGGAGGTGGCCTTTGGGAGTTTCGGCTTAGGCCCCATTGGGACGGGTCATGACAGAGTGGTATCAGAGGTGGTCAGTTCTACCTTAGGACCGAGAGTCTGTGAGTTGGTTTCGGGAAACAGTTTTAAGCATTTCAAGTATGGTTTTCAGGCCAGGGACCCCAGTGTTGGTGCGGGCGGCCGGTGTATTCATACACCATGACTCTGATAAGTTGATTTTCAACTCAGATCATGAGAACAACAGTTTCAGTGGAGAATGACGGTACATGCATCATATATGAATGGGTTGTGGTTTCCATGTCCTTCTTGAGTCAGATCTCCGGATATATTCACTGAATTTGATACATCATGTTTCGTTACAGGATGCATCCACGACGTGCACCCTCTAGGATCCAGTAGCTCGATCACTAGGATGACCCACTCAGTGATGAAACTTCGAGACAGGGACCAGATCCCCTAGTTTGACCTCTGGATGGTGTTCCAGTGGTTCCACCACCTGTGGAGAAATTTTTAGTGCCCTTTTTACTAGTGGAGGAGGAGAGCATGCTGATTGCACTTCACGAGTTTTAGAGACTGAGACTCTTTAGTTTTTGAGGTGATACTTACCCTCAGTCAGAAGAGGAATGGCTTGAGGCCGTGACCAGAGTCTTCTGTTTGGTCAGGACACCATCAGACCAGATGGTGATTTTGGAAGCAAGCCTTCTATAGGGTATGGTAGGGTTATCGTAGAGTTTGGTTATCCAGACTCACGATTAGGTGACTCACGCGTGGTCAGAGTTTGAGCATCTCTTCAAAGATGAGTTTTCACCGGTTACACTGAGAGCAGTACGTATACAGGATCTTTTTTAGCTTCAGTAGGGGACCATGACGATGGCTGACATTTCATCAAGGTTTACCGACATCTCATAGTACTCGATGGATATGTTTAGGGGTCAGTACTTTATAGCTCTTAATTTTGAGCAGGGATTGCGCAGAGAAATCTGAGTTATCATCATCTCTATGAGCATTCTTACTTATGCTTGGGTGCTCGAGCGGTCTTTGGTGGTCGAGAGATTCCTAGAATAGAATAGATAGTTGGCAGTTGCCAGTAGTGATCTAGATGGAGAAAATACCTTACTAGTAGAAAGCCGACGTCAGGGACCCAGGTGTGGGAGACATTTTCAGAGGAGATCCCAGGACAGGGGATCTGCCGTAAAGGGTTCGTAGGGTGCATCCAGCTAGCCTCGAGAGAGGCGATTCTACTCATGTGACAGCAGAGGACATCTCGCTCTAGATTTTCCAACCCATCGTACTACTAACATGGGAATGGTGGATGGACCACCGAGGTAGAGGCAACGTGTGGAGCAGACAGATCTACAGGGCGGAGGGTGTGGTAGAGGAGTTGGGAGAGTAGCTAGAGGTGGTCGGCATTTTGACCATTTAACCCCACCACCCCTAATAAGTCCACCCCTGGTTCTGGGAGCTGGTTGACAGAGTCAGGGATAGCTGTAGGCAGTAGAGGATTTTGAACTAGGTACTCCCGGAATGATTAGAGGTACAATCTGTGTCTTTTCTACTTTGGTTTCTATACTGATAGACACAGGTTCTAGTCATTCTTTTCTGGCTGCATATCCTGTTCGAGACCATGAGATACTAGTTGAGCCATTAACTCAACCCTTACACTTAGAAACACCGACTGGAGAAGGTTCAGAGATCACACACCTTTGGAGACAGTGTTACCTGACACTTGGAGGCGAGAGTTTTGGTTGTAACCTCTTGGTGGTAGCGTCGAGGCCTTATTATATCATTCATGGTATAGATTGGCTATCCAAAGTTTATGCCTAGAGTGACTATTTTTGGCAAAGGGTTTGGTGTGTCCATATTGATGGAACGAGGTTATCCGTCTTTGGTGAAAAGGAGACCCATGCAGCATAGGATAGACTCATGTATAGGAAGGTACATCCAATTTCACATCATTTGGGTAGCTTATCCCTTGGCGTAGCAGATGTTACGAGTTTTCAGTTTCCAGCAGTTGTGGCTGAGTATGAGGACATCTTTCCAGAGGATGTCCCTGGACTACCTCCCCATCGGGATATAGATTTCTACATTGAGTTGCAACCCGGTATGACACCGATATCAGCATCAGCATATCAGATGGCTCCTACAGGGCTTCATGATCTGAGAGTGCATCTGTAAGACCTATAGAGGAAGGGCTTCGTGAGACCTATTGTTTCACCCTAGGAAGACCACATGTTATTTTCCAAGAAGGAAGACGAGATCTTAAGACTGTGTGTGGATTACAAGTGCTTGAATCAGGTGACCGTGAAAAACTAGTATCCGCTACCAAGGATTGATGACCTCTTCGACCAGTTAAGAGGAGAACGATGGTTATTGAAGGTTGATATTCGATCAGGCTATCACTAGTTGCGAGTACGGGATGAGGATATACTGAAGATGGCTTTCAGATGTCACTACGATCACTATGAGTACTTGGTGTTACCCTTCGGCGTGACGAATTCCCCGGCAGGGTTTATGAGACTCATGAACCGGATCTTTCATCCTTATTTAGATTGGTTCATAGTGGTCTTCATCAATGATATCCTTGTGTACTCTCTGTCCGAGGAGGATCACACGAGGAACATAAGGATGGTTCCAGACACACTCTGAGAGCACCAGTTGTATGGGAAACTCTCGAAGTGTCAATTCTGGATATAGGAGGTCCACTTTTTGGGACACATTATCTCAGCAGATGGTGTAGAAGTGGACCTAGCCACGATAGAGGCAGTGTTAGCATGGGAGCCACCCCAGAGCGTGACGGAGGTGCTGAGTTTCCTTGGGTTGACAGGAAACTATTGAAGATTCATCCTTGATTTCTTTAGGATTTCAGCACCCATGACATCTTTGGCCTGAAAGCGGCAGCCTTTCGTATGGATGAAGAGATATCAGCAGGCTTTTCAGCAGTTGAGACAAAGTCTGACAAGCACCCTGATCTTGAGACTACCAGAAGCGATTGTTGAGTACATAGTGTTCTTCGATGTATCAAGAAACGGTAATGGATTTGTCTTGATGTATAGGAAAGGTGTGATATCCTCTGGCTCACGTTAGTTGAGTCCACATGAATAGAGCTACGCGACCCATGATCTTGAGTTGGCAGCGGTAGTCTTTGCATTGAAGATGTGGTTGCACTACCTAATGGGTGAGCAGTTTACTGTCTAATCTGATCACAAGAGTCTTAGTACGAAGGATATGAATTTGAGTCACAGGCGATGGCTTGAGTTCCTCCACTATTATGACTTTGAGAGCGTTTATACTCATAGGAAGGGGAACGTTGTGGCTGATGCTCTTAGTAGGAAATCCAGTTCATAGTTGCTGGATGAGGAGACGAGGCAGTTGGCCTCTTTACAGTTATCCTTCATGGATAGAGATGAGGCATCTTACCTTAAATCGATGGTTGTTACCCCCTTAATCTTACAACAAGTCAAGGAAGCACAGCTCGAGGATGCTAGCTATGAGACTCTACGTGCACAGATATCTGCAGGTGATGCTGCCGACAGATATTCATGAGGTGGGGAGCACGTTGTTCTTTTCAGAAGGCGTATGGTAGTACCAGTGATGTTGTGGGAGTAGGTTTTGAGGGAGTTCCATACATCTCCTTTGGCGGTGCATCCAAGCATGGGAATGATGTACCAGGACCTCCGATGTCAGTTCTAGTGCCCAGGAATGAAGAAGGGTGTGGCAGAGTTTGTTTCTCGGTGCCTTGCTTGTCAGCAAGTAAAGGATGAGCACCAAGTTCTAGCATGTCTAACTCAACCCCTTGAGGTGCCAGAGTGGAAGTGTGATGGGATATCCATGAACGTCATGATAGGTTTACCATGTACATTTAGGGGACATGATGCCATCTGGGTGATCATTGACCGACTCACCAAGTCGGCCCACTTCCTAGCCATACGGGAGTAGTGTTCAGTAGAGATCATGGGGTGCCTCTACGTGTAGGAGATAGTTTGACTTCACGGAGTTCCATCAACGATCGTCTCATAATGTGATGCTTGTTTCATATCCTAGTTGTGGAAGGGATTGCAGGAAGCTTTTGGGACTCAGTTACGCTTGAGCATAGCATTTCATCCTCATACTGATGGTCAGACAGAGCAGACCATCTAGGTCTTAGAGGATATGTTATTAGCATGCATACATGACTTCGGTCATCACTGGGAGGATCACCTACCACTAGTGGAATTTTCTTATAACAACAGTTATCATTCCACTATTGGTATGTCACCATTCGAGGCTCTGTACCGGCGACCTTGTAGGTCACTACTTTGTTGGACATACCTAGGAGAGTCATCACTCATTGGCCCAGAGATGGTGTGAGCTACTACGGAAAAGTTGTAGGTCATCTAGGAGTTGATGAAAATTTCATAGAGTCTACAAAAGTCTTATGCAGACAGGAGACGGAGTCCCCTGGTGTTCGAGGAGGGAGACCATGGGTTCTTTTGGGTTTCACCTCAGTGGGGATTACTGAGATTTGTCTTTGGTGGAAAGATATCTTTGAGGTTCATCGGCCCTTTTCAGATTTTGAGTAGAGTTGGAGAGGTGGCGTACTACTTGGCTCTACCTCCTCAGATGGACCGTGTACACAATGTCTTTCATGTGTCGCAGTTGCGGAGGTACGTGGATGACCCATTGCACGTTATCGACTGGGGCGAGCTGGACATCGATGATGGAGCAACCTTTGCTGAGTAGCATGTAGAGATCGAGGATCGGTAGGAGAAGATCCTACATGAGTGATCTATTCCCTTGGTTCATGTCTAGTGGTAGCACGGGAATCTCGAGGAGAGAACATGTGAGCGGGAGACTCATATTCTTGTGTAGTACCCACATCTTTTTGAGTATCCTTTGTTTTGTATTTTAGGGGACATAAATCCCTAAGTTTGGTGTGATGTAATGACTCGGATTTGTATATATTTTATTTTAATGTTATATGGGAATTCATTCAAGAAAGGGTTTTGAGACGACGTGCAGTTCCGAGGCCCGGTGAGCTGGGAACAAATGTTTGAATTTAATTAAATAATTAAATTATGTGCATGTGTTGTTTTCCTAAAAAGGGGAATAACACATGAAAAGGTGCTCAGATAAGAAATCTGAGGGCACCGTTACGTTCAGAGCAGCGATTTTACCATAGGTGAGGCCTAACATCAGCTGGAATAGGTCGGAGGTGAAATCCAGTTTTTGGACATAACCGTAATAAAAATTTTAATTAAAATATTTTAATAAATTTTATTGCAGTAAATATATTTTATCTTTTTAAATATATATTTTCATAGGGGTCCAGGGTTACAGACCCAATAACCCTGAATTTCCCCATGAGGCCTTGGAAATATCTGGAGGAAACCCCCCAATGTGGCGACGACATTCTTGACAAATTTTGTCAGTGACAATGACACAACGGCCGGATATTCTCTAACGAATGCCGCGAATCCAGGTAGGGTGTTTGATCTCGTTGTGATTACTTCTCCATTTTTATTCCTATGATGAACGTGGACTAATCCATGAACCGATTAGCCCACGGATTGATCGTTTTGTGGGTGGGTGTGATTTGAGGTTTTATCAGGGGATCCAATGTTCATAAGTATAATCTGTTGAATATTTTTGTTTTGATCTAACGACGAAGAACCAGGATTGTCACGAACAACTATCGAGGTTTGTCCCCCTTTTTCAATTTTGTGATTATTTTCCTGCTTGTTCTTCGTTCTTTGCGGGATAAGAACAAAGATAGATTGCGCATTTGATTTGCGCTGTAACGATATGAAATTATAGATCCGACACCGAGTTGAAACAACTGAGCTGGGATGAAGACGAAGACGGACAGATCAAAGTGATTTTGGATAAATCTCTCTTCAAGAATATTTTCATTGGAAGATCATATGTTGTTCTTCGATCTGATTCATGGCCCGAAAGGCTTGGATTCGGTGCTAGGGTGTTGGGACGACCCCCGATCTGGAGTTTCGCGATGAACAGATCAAGGAATCGGAAACAAGAAGATCTGCAGAGGAATAGAGGAAGAAGATGGTTTTCGGAATTTCCTGACTACATGACATGTAGTATGGGCTACACATCTTTTGTTGGTCGGCAGACCACCTGGCGTGTACTCCGGGAGTACACGGACACGGTTATGGTACACAGCAAAGGACACAGCGTGTATACCCTTCCCCAGCCAGACCCAGCCAGATACATGGGATACCCCGTGTACTGGTACACAGGCATGGCGGCACGGATAGAGATCGTGTACATGCACATGGTCAGCATACACGGGGTGAGCCCAGGTGCTCGAAAATGGCAATTAATCCAACTACACACCATGTAGTTACTTTTTATATGACAATCCTAGAGACACTGGAAATTTACATGGGTAGTACTCGGAGTCAAGGAACACGGCGTCTGATAATACTACACGCCGTGTAGTCGGGTTTTACACACCTGGACTTGAGACACATGCCGTTTACATGGGCATTACTCGGAGTCAAGGTACACAGTGTGTAATAATACTACATGCCGTGTAACCTGTTTGACATGGCTTGAGCCAGTGGCCATCTATGACTTCGACTACTTTCCTTAGAGTTTGTCCCCTTGGTCTTTCCCCTGAAGGTTTCCTGGTATCATTTCCTATGTACAGGTGTATGATCCCTTCAACAGGACTTCCTGAATAGAGTTGTTGGAATCCCCTCTATGAGACTTGGATCCGGATCCTCTATTCGATCCTGGAACACTAGGTAGAGTTCTTGGTATCAATGTGAACAACTTTACCCAAGCGTCGATCCTCTACTTAGCGGATTCATTCAGACTGAGTTGTTAGAATCACCCCATAGTTGTTGGTTGTGATCCTCATCTGGACAATATATTCTCAAATACTTGTGGAGTGTGTTCTCCTGGAAAGAGTACTTCATATCACTTTCTCCAGAACTAGGAGTGTGTTCTCTTTATTACGTGCTTAGTGGAATCTTATAGCTATATCTTAGTGGTGGTTTCGCGATGGTTGATCGTGTATGATTATATCTAGATATTCTTGTTATATGTTCTGTAAACATATACTGTGTAGAGATGACTGTATCTTTCCTTGTGGTATTTCCCTTGTTGTATTCCTTTGTCGTTTTGGGGTGTCCACCTGGGTATTTTTATACTCACCCATTCATGGGATTTTCCCCCACGTGTCATGTCTTATGCAGATGAGTGAGCCTTTGACAGGATACTAGGAGGACTTAGACCGGACGGTGCTCAGTGAGATCAGATAGGCCGAGGTGTGTTCCTACAGCTACGGATTGAAGTCCCAATACCTTTCTTTACAGGTTAGAATTTGTTGTAGACTCTCTTTTGGTGGGCCTATACTTTTGGCCCAGGGTTTTACACTTACTGTACCTTATTTTCCTATTTTACTCGTTGGATGGGATTTTTAGAGTATGCATGCATTTCCATTTTTATTAGTTTTTTTACTTTTCAGCTTTGTGGGCTTGGAGATGTGTGTGCGTGTGTACAGGTTTATAGGAAATGCCTCCCATGTTAGTAACATTCATACTCGGTGCAAGTCACCACCGGCTGTCCTATTGGAGGTGGGCCTGGGGACTTGCGGCTCAGGCCCCATTGGGACGGGTCTTGAAAGACATTATGAATAGTAACTATGGTAAATTTTATTTACTATTGCTAAAGGTAAATCAGGTAATTAAGGGTAAAAATAATATTATAAAACAACCTTAACACTTATATTAATATAATTGAATTATTATATTTCATCTTAAAATATACGTGGGTCGAAATGGTATCTTTTGGAACCCAATTGGATGTGATTAAGACCTTTAATTTATTTTATTTAAAGAAAGTGAAATATGTCTCACTCAAAATTTAATAATTAAAGTATTTTTAATATAAGGTTATAGAGAATATAAATTCAATTATAAATACTAATTTGAAAGATAAAATGTTTTTATTCAACATGGTTATTTATTTTCAATTTTTATGAAAAAAATAATTACCTTAATATCTTATACATTATAGATGCATAAATTTTTTATTTATTTTAAAAATCAATGATATAGATTTTATTAAAATAATAATACACATAGAGAGGACCATAAACTTGACCAACAAATATCTTTTGAGTATATCTATAACATAAGTATCCAAGGGTAGATTTGTGGACCATTTGGAGCCTTATAAAATAGATTATGACATTTATATTATTTTATTTTAATTGATGTCAAAGATGTCACCTTCATACTTTAATAAAGATAAAATTTTAAAAAGTTGTTGTTTTTTAATATAAATTCAACTAAAAGTATTATTATGAAATATAGTAGATTTTTCTTAATAATGTTTTTTTAAATTTAAAATTTTATGAAAAAAATCAGTATATTAAATAGTCAAACAAAAAGGTTGAAGAAATTATCTTATTAAACGAAATATCAAATAAATGGTTTTTGAAATATTAAAATAAACATTATATGAACTAATTAGTGGGATCAAAAAAATTTATAGATTAATATGACATGTTATTAATTTATTTCATATTTTGGTTCGAACATATCTTCTATGCGGAGTGTATTTAATTTCAAATAAATGAATAGTTTTAAAATTGACACTATTGATATTTTATAAAAATAACATATTATTAAATTGTTTAAGAATCACAAAAATATTTAAAAAGTAAATATTGAAATTTTTATGGTCTAAAATTTTATAAATTATCCAATTATTTCAAATTCACAACACATAATTAAGTATTTATAAGAATTTAAAATTTATTAAATTATTACCACAAATAAGATTAAATATATTAAATAGAGATAAATCAAATTGATAAGGTTTAAAATAATTTTCCAAAATGTATAAATTATATTTTATGATGATATTACAACCTTATCTCATCTCATCTTTGAATTTGAATCATTTTGGAGGTTTTTATGTGGGGTTTGAGTTTATTATAAATTAATATTTTCACGGTTTCCAAAAGTGTCCCTCTCCTCTCTTATAGAAGGGCCCCTCCTCCCTCTTCACTTCACTCCATTTTAAGCCTTCAAGACTATCTAACCGCTGCCAATTCCTCTTTTAAACCTCTCTAGTTATATTTTAGATGTTATGTTCTTCTCAAAAATCAAACTCTAGTTCCCTAATAGGAAGTTTAAAAGAGGCACATCGAGGAAGAGGTAATCTCTACTACCGATTTTTTAAAGTTAATATCTTATTCTACTTCTTATTCATTAGTTGTTTCATTATAATGTAATAACAACAGTATCAATAATATACTAATATGTTATTATAAATATGAAACCACCATATTTCACCTTCTACCCATCCATCGAAAAACGAAATCACCGCACGTGCGTACGTACAGAATAACGTCTCCATGCCATGGTGTAATCTTTTTTCCTCACAAACATACTTGGATGGGTATAATGATGGAAGAAAATAATATATAAGATTATATTAAAGTGATATTTATTTTGAAATATTATACACCATACACTTTAATACAATTCACAATCATGGGAATGATATCATCGCTCATGCATACGTAAAGCTTACCGTCTCCATGACACAATGAGACTCATTCTCCATGTTAACCATTCAAGATTGATTATAAATTATATATATTAAATAATCATGAGATATATAGATTAATAATGATACCGTATTTA